>VWYH01007504.1:125291-299061 GCA_013399365.1 Pampusana beccarii
TTTTTTTTTTTCTTTTTTTTTTTTCCTCTGCTTTTGTTTAAAATTTGATCGCCTTAACTACTGTAAACATAGCCTATTTTTGTGCTTAAGATACTGAATGGAAAACTCCATTGTGTATTGCTGGACTGTTTTGGAAATATTTGGTCAAATGTGTGTTAATTTGGCTGTAATGGCATTTAAAACAAAACAAAACAAAAAAAAGCTGTGAAAATGGCCTTGGAGCGTTATCTTTAGTTACTTGAATAGTTTCTAGGTTTTAAAACTACATTCTTTTCCTAAGTTAGAGAAGACAATCAGTGTCTGAGGAAAATGGACTTTCTCTTGGATTTTTTTTGTGGTCCTCGTGAGTGATTGCTTTTTTCCTTTCCTTAGTTTCACATTCTTCTTTTGTTCTAAAACTTAGACTGACATCTAGCTTTGACAATCATAGTATGTTTTATTTTCCTGAGGGGGGGAATAACTTATAATGCTGTTTAGTTTTGTACTATTGGTGTGTTGGTGAATTTTTAAACTGTGTGCTAACTGCAATAAATTATATGAACTGAGAAATCAATTCCCTTGTCTTTTTTCCCTCTTTTAAATTATAGTTACGGAGTATTTTTTATAATGTGTAACTTTATTACTTTTGTACAGACTTCTATTGCTAACTGTGTATGGAATATGTTTTCAGTATGCTTTTGAGCACTTTGTTGCTAACGTACGTATTTACATCTCACTTAACATTTAAAAAAAATTAAATGCTTGTCTTTTGAAAGCATTTCTGTGTGTGTAGCTCTTGATCATTCTGTAGAGGGATTTTTAAATATTTTTTTTTTCTTCTTCTTCCCCAAAGACTTTTGCGGAAGCAATCTATTAAATGTCAGAAATTTTGCTACCATGCAGATAACTGTACAGACATGCAATTCTTTTTCTGGGCTTAACTTCACCCCAAGGAGCTCTGTCGGGCTTACTCCTTTGTATTCAGTCCCTGTCAGAACACCAGGGCAGAAGGCAACAACTTAACGTGGCGCACTGGCCGGGTGCTGCCTGGCCAACGTTACAGCACAAGCAGGCAGTCAAAATGTCCAAATACCGGCGACATATCAAAAAAACGTGGGGATTATAGGGGAAAGTCAAAATAATCCTGAATGTGTTTGAGGGTTTATTTTACAGGGTAAACATTTCTTAAAAATAATAAATTAAAAAAAAAATATAAAAGGAAGCGTAGCAAAACCTTTGAAAAAGACCTGGTTTAGATGCTTGTTGCAGGATATACCCAGAATTCTTGTGTGAGGCCACTCCATCCTGGAAGGAGACCAGCGCTGCAGAGCCCAGCGGTGATAGGAAAGTAGAGTAAAATTAGAAGTTTGGAACAGAGACAGAAGGACCCATTTGAAGGGGGGAAAAAAGAAATTTTAATCGAAACATGTCGTTACATTTGTCATCTGCCTAGGTACACCTGAAGTTGTGCCTCAAGTGAATCTCGGTGCCTGACACTATTCTGCTTATCTTTCTGCATCTACAGTAATTTATACTTAGCTACAATGATCTTTTTCACTGTTTTATCCTCTATAACAATTTTCAAGCATCGTTTGCTGTGTTTGTTTTGGGTTTTTTTAGCTATTACAGATATTTTGAAAACATTTCCTGTTGTCAATGTTAGCACCTTTGGCCACGCAGTTTTCTCTTTCTCTAGCAGCAGACCTTTCTGTAGGCTTTCATATGGTAGAATATTATGTCTAGTTAAGATAGTTTAAAGTATCGTCAAGACTGAAAAATGGCTAATAAATCCGTGCTGCTGCTGAGCTTTGGATGTGGCTCTAGGCAGATTCACCGTTTGTTCCTCAACATTAAAATTTTCAAGGATTTTAGATCCCCAAATAAAACTAGGCTTAGAAGGAGCCTTTCTGCAGAAGGGTAACAGAACACATAATTTAGCCATTAATGCCAAAATAATTCAAAATATACTTTCAGGTTTTAGTTAGATGGTTTATACATCTGCAGCACACGCTTGTGATTATCAAAGGTTTTCTTCAATGAAAAGTTGAAACATACTCCTGTGTGTTGCTTCTCTCCATCAGGTTTAATGTACGGACATATCTAAATAGCTGTAACCTTTTTTTTTTTTTTTTTTTTTTCTTTTTTAAATACAATCCCTAGATAATGAATCATAAGAGAACATTTTATTTGGCTTGAGGATATGCGGTGACAAAATCCTCACTGTTCAGGTTGCCATGATGGCCAAAGGCGAATTGCGGGAATGAGAACTGTGTGCTCTAAACTTCACGGTCTCAGGAGACTTTCTCTGACCGGTGACAGGCACCACTTTTTAACTGTGAGTACTTCTAGCCCAAGACTCACAGGGAACACGCTAAATATATCATGTGGCTATTTTTTTTGACCGCTGCCTGTGATAGCTTAATATTCTTTAATTACGAATGATTTCTCTCAACTCAGGCTGAGGGATTTGGTGTAACAGAGGCTTTCAAATTGGATATAGCAGCATTCTGCAGACCATCTACTTACTGAGACCTTTGCATGCTTTAGGCACAATTTGAAGAAGAACTTGGTAAGAGTTTAAAATAAAACTTCATTGCCAAGGAAGGGGACGGATCCTCATTGCTTCTCCTGCGCTAGGGGAAAAGTGAATAACAAACGACCCCATGTACTTCTGCTGAGCGTAAAAGAAACCAGCGCACTCCTTCAGAACTTGCATCGCCTAGTTGGAAGCCTAAATAAAATTTTAAAATTGATTTGCAAAGGGGCAGATTCCTTGCTGCCCCTGTGCTACCTCACCCCAGCAGCCGTGCTGGTTCACCTGCTCGGGAAGGACACCGCAGTTCCCTCTCCCTGCCGCAGCGCATCCTCTGCTTTCCTTCCTCACGTAATGGATCGAGTGGTTTGTCGGCAGTGGACTGGCTTTTTTTTTTCCCCCTAATTAATTCTACAATAATCGGATCTCCTAACTTTTTAATGGACTCCTAAAATGTAGCTTTTAAAACACGTTTTTCCAGCCTACTTTCAAAAATGAAATCGGGAGCCCTCCTTCTGGATGATCAGCAATGGCTGCAGCAATTTGCAGCTGAGGAGAACTTGGAAGGGGAGAAAATTTCTACCTGCTTCTTCCCCTCATTTTGAAACAATGAAAATTCCTTCAGGATGAAGGCGAAATACGGTTCAAGTCTGCAAAAATGCCCTAAATTTAGAAAACTGATTCTGAAATACTGGCATGTAGTCGTCTGTAGCAGGGTTCTCAAACTTATATGTTATTAGCACTATTTGTCCATGTGATTTCCAAACTGAAGCGTTTCCAGAGTATGATCTTTTATTAAAGAAGTCTAACCAAAGCATTAAGATGACTTTTTTTTTTTTCTACTGTGGTGGTAAATGTGAATTTTAACAGAACTGTCTGATATTTTTAAAGGGAAGAAAAAGCGATGCACAAATCCGAGCTATTTTAACACATTCTAGTTCAGGAGTCCTTGTTTAATTTTTGTTGCATTTCACTCGTATTTTAATCGTGTCATTAAATACAGTGAGTTTGGTAATAAAAATTAATTTCTGTATGGTAAGAGAGGAGTTAGTTATTTGTACGAATGCTTTTGGGCAGAAGGTGGAAATGTTCCCTTTTGCCAGCAAATGAAGACAACCACAGGAAGAAGAGCCCCGTTTATTAAGACCTACAGCCAGCAGCTCCTGCTAGTGTGATAAAATTCAGCTAAACCTGTTAATGAGTCTTGCTGATGAGAGATTACATCCTTTTCGGAAAGATTATCCATTTTAGTCTCGTAGGCTGAAAAAGAAGTATTACTTTTAACCGATTGTCAAATCAAAATGCTCTGGGTGCAAATAAGTCGCAGCTTTCCCAGCTCTCCCGCAGCAGCAGCGGGGTGAGCCTTCTGCACAGCCGGGCAGCCGCAGAGCCCAAGGTGATACCAGCTTAGCTCGACAGTGGTGGCAAATGCTGCAGAGGTTTCGAATGATAGAGATGTTTGGGAAAAAAATTTTTTAAAGTTTTATTTTCAAATATAACTTGTGTTTCACCTGAGTATTTCCATTACATCAGAATTTATTGATTTAGTTAATTTTTCAGACTAACAGAACTTACCTAGGTTTTCTCTATTTATCATCTTCAGGTTCATTTTGCTTTAATTTAGTTTCTTTCTTTTTTTTTTTAGAAGACAGTCACTCCACTAAAACACCATAATCTTTGTGCAGAACATGCGTGGTTTTCATTCTTGATAACTCCTTAACATTAACCATTTGTCGCAGGGGGTCACCAGTGCTCACCCCTGTGCAAAAACTCTCCCCTCACTGGGACAGACTTGGTGCCCCTCCTGTACCACGGCTGTTACTGCTGGGCCAGATTTTCTTTTCTTTTCGAGATTTTACAGCCTAACTCTGACAAGCTTTTGCTTGGGGCTACAGGGGAGAGCGTATGCAGTCTAGCCTTGGAGCTGAAATTTCCATGTGATTGGGGATTTTTGGGATTGCAGGAAATAAATAAGTGATTAATTGCAAAATACAGCTGGTGATTATTTTTAAGGCTTTTTAATGTGCAGTGTTTTGGTATGTCAAACGCAGCGTTGCACTTTAAGATGCATACTGTGTATGAACGTACGTGTGTGCGCGTGAGGGAGCAGTTTAAAATAACTTACTGATTTTTATTTAGGTGTGCATTGAAATCGCAACCTCTGTTATTCCTTAAAGATCTTTAGAAGATGTGCTTAGGGTGCGTATGTAGCAGCCAACATGACGTGATCTTGTGCAACCTCTTGCCTGTGATTCCTGCAGTTATCAGCGCTAATCTGAGCACCAAGAAGGATTTTTTTTTGTGCCATGTCTGCGACGTGCCGGATAGGGATTTGCACAGTGCATCCCCAGCCATTACAACTCAGTGCATGAAACCCAGGTTTAAATTAGTCAAATATTTAGAGAGCAGGTTACGTGTACCTGATGACTTCTGAAAGGATTTAACTGGTGAAGCAATGAGTTACTGCCTCAGTACTACCAGAGATGTATTAAAGGACTTGACTGTCTCAAAACAGCTCTACGGCATGGTATATGCTGTATCTGGATATAAATGTAGATATGGATTTAAATATTTCTTTCACAACCTTCCCGAAATACGTTTTGGTTACGTCTTATTTACAGCTATTAAGAAAATAAAAACTACCCTCGATGCTACATTTTAGGCTTTTGTCAAATTGTCTTCAATTTTAGCATTAAAGCTACTTTTTATAAGCTTTTGGATGTGCTCCCAATATACGTTTTACAACTTTTAAAATGTACTTTATCTATAAATAAAACCTCTTGTAACTGATAGAGGTTTATCATACAAGATATGATTTATTTTCAACTGCATTTGCCACGTATTCGCACTCAGTGAGGATTCATGTCGAGTTAATTTTGGAAATTCAAAACAAGATAAAAATACAGTTAAAAACTTAATGAAACATATCGTATCTTCATGGGCTATAGCTACCAGGTCTTCATTTTCTGTAGCTTATTTTCTCGCTTTAAAGTAGTTTGACTGGCACCGTCTACCCAGAATTTGATTTCTGTTCATAGACGATTTTCAGGCTTCTAGATATGACAGCTTGAAAACACTATAAATACCGATATTTCATTATTTTCAGATGACTGCGTGACTTTTAAGAAAGAGCTGTGTCTAAATGAGCTGAGAGTAACTAGGCAATTCTTAATTTTTTTGAGAAATGGAGAGTTGTACATCCCCATATTAATTATGAGGATGTAACGTAGTGAACATGTGAATGCTGGGCTCCCTGTTGACAGGCCAACAGACCTCTGCAAGCGTTGGACAACTATTGTGGCTTACTTCCATGGATTTCTCAATAGTGCTCTCTATGCTTAAAAGAAAAGGCTGCTGAGGCACAAGGTGAATGCAAAGATGTGTTCTGCCCAGTTCAGTGTGATAAACATGAAGGTATCGCTTCTTCGTAACTATTGGAAAAGTCTCACAGAGAGAAAACTTACAAAAAAAATGAGGAGAAAAAATGGCATAAAGCAGTGCTTCACTTAGGAAATTTGTTATTCTTAGCCTAAATTTGCATCAAAAAACCCCATGCATTTTAAAATCTCGGCCGGTAGACCTTTTAAAGCCCATAACTAGTAGTTAAAAATGAGAGCAGAGCAAGCTTTTTTCTTTTTAAACCGAGTACTAATTTTAATGAGCTCTTTCATCCTTTCTAATTTACGACATGGTTTACAGCTTGGAGGAGAAGGTGGGATTCCTGCCGAGCGGAGAAAATACAGCTGAGCCACATTCACCTTCCAGCCTGCCGGTGCTGTGGTGGGTGAGGGTCCCGGGCACCCCGGGGCGTCTGCGGGGCCACGCTGGAGGTGAGCGGCTTGTGTCAATCAGGACTCGCATCCCCAGACAACAGCAGGTCTGTGGGCACGCTTCTGCTGGAGGGCTTGAGAACGACTGAAGCGCTTGCTGCTGGAGAGACAGCGGGTGAGGTGGAGTGATTCACACCCAGCACTGCAACAACCGCGCTCGCCCGTTCCCGGCGGAGAAGGGAAACGGGAGCGCTGGCTGCCCGCCCCGGGCCCCGGGTGTGCAAGTCGCACAAGTGCCTGATGCTGTAAGCTGATTTTAAAGTGCTATGCTCTGAACGAACAACGCTGCTGGATGGTCTGGAGCTGGAAATCTGGCTGCTGTATTGCAATGCTGCTTCCAAAAAATTGTACTAAATACGAGGATCTGGTCTCTCAACCGTTCTTCGTGGAATGCGAGCCCAAGGGCAAGTGGAGACGCTAAGGTTTGGGACCTACCTGAGGTGAACTGCATCTGAGTCACTCTCAAGACAGCAAGTAGATGACTAGCACTCCTAATGTTAGCCTTCTATTTTAAGTTGACGCTCTTCAGATTCAGGGCTCCCCCACACAAAAGCACGACCGTTTAATGCTTTGATTTTTTGTTTTTTTTTTTTTAACAAGAGCCTTTGATAGGCCCTATGGTTGTTCATGGCTGAGCCAGATTTCTTTGGTCCAAAACCGCCTGTATTAACAGCAGGCAAAATTTGGCTTTTGGAAATACCCAGCTCTTCTGGGTAGCTGTTGTTACTTGCAGAACAGGGTAGGAATATATCTGGAGCAGAAAAAAATTATTTACAAAGGCATCGGCTTAGCATGTATTGCTAAAATTTAATATCAATGCTCACCTTTCGGAACAATCTTATCTCTGATCTTATGTCCTTTTATTTCGAAGAAGGAGGAGGAGCCTGTGCTTTGGGCTCAAATGTGGTGAGAAGACAGGGAACATCTGTAAATAATGCCTTTTTTATTTTTAGGAGAGGGATAAGCACATTGTTAAAAGAATGAAGGAAATTACAGAAAAATGAGTTTTAAGGGAAAGCACATGTTGAAAGACAGAGCACATTAATCAGGCTATGGGAATGGGAGGTATAAAGCCTCTTTTCTTCACCACTTTGATTCTTATTAAGGACAAAAAGCATTATGAGTTTTTTTTCCTCTTTTTTGCTGGCTCTTAGAAAGGAAGCAATATAGCACAGCAAGGTTGTGAGCCTTGCTCCTGGTGCAGTCCTGGAGGATGAAGCATATTTAATTCATCCCAAAGGCTTCTTTTTTTTTTTTGAACAAAGAAAGGAAAGCCTCCTCCTCATGACTTTACAGATGGCAGAATCCCAGTTTTGAAGCCCACACTTGAAGTGTCATTGTTGGGCCAATGCGAGACCCCGTCCATGGAGCAGAGGTCCCTGCCTTTCTCCTGCCCTCCTACTGAACGAGGCCTTGGGGATGGGGAGCCCATGACCAACACTGCTTGGCAAAACGATGTGGCTCATTCAAAGCCACTGAACCTATTGAGGAATGATTAAGGAAAAAAAATTGAAGCAAAAGCCCTGTTTATCCTGGAGCTGGATGCAGGGTTTGATATTTCAGAATGTTTTCACCACATCTTCCGTGCTACCTCTCCAGCCCCTTTGTGCACCTTTTTTGATGCCTGATGTTAGGCTTGGCTCTGCACCTTTCCACTGTCAGCTGATCCGAGTTGAACACATTCTTTCAGAATTATTTGTCAGTGAGAGAACGTAATTTTCAGGCGCTCTGGAGAACATTGGAGATGTGTGCTTTAAAGAAAAGTTCATCCCAGGGTTCTGGGTAGAAATTAAGCTACTTATGGAAGTGTTCATTCTATCCCAAATCCTCCTGGGATACTTGGTGGTCATCAGTGGGTACTTGCTGAAACCCCTGGTTTGTGTCCATGTTATTTATTTAGAAAAAGAAGAAGGGGCTAATGGCCTCAGCTGTAGCATTTTTCCAAGTTATATGGCTACTTCTGCATCTGCCCCATTTCATTCCCAGCTCCCCAGCCCTGTTTTCCCTAGGAGACCATTTTGACATCTCAGGTAGACACCGCGAACGAGGCTTTCGCCCGTCACGCCGCTCAGAAGTGGGCTGTGAATTTCGGCAGTCGGCAGCGTAGCTGTGAGCGCGTAGCCTGGTGCCTGTCAAGCATCTTGTTAGCACAGCATCCGCAAGAAAACTACTCTGAGAAGTACAGCCGGGGGGGTTGGAAATCACTGCAAACCCCCTCCACGTTTTTAATCATGGCTCTTCTGCATGACTGGTGGGGGGGGCGGGGAAAGGAGGGAACGGAGAGGGGAGTGAAGCCTCATAAGAATGGGGTTTGCTCTATCTTGCAGCCCTGTGGAAAGCCTTGCTGCTGCCTGAGCTCACAGCAGCCGCGCAGGGTGGGGCTTGGCATGGCCGGGCAGGACAGCAGCTGGTGACATCTTCATGGCCCCATCACTCTCACCACGGGCAGCAAGAGGGTGAGGCAGGGGCGCCAGTGGCATGGGGAGGTGCCTTCACCACCCCTTTTCCCAGCCTTTTGGAGAGGAACAGGGGTGCTGTGGCACCAGCCCCGAGTAGTTTGGCCCCTGGTGGCACTGGGCTTCGCCGTAGCACAGCCACCATGCGGTGTGTTCCTCTGGGACACAAACTGCTCCTGTGCAAAGGCTTCCCCTCTACAGCCAGCTCCAAGCACCAGGTCCTAACCAATGCACCGGTCAGAGAGAGGGCCATGGTGGCCTTCGTCTTTTTGTTTTCTTTTTTTTTTTTTTGTGGGCATACTGTTATATTTTTGGAAGCTCTTGCCTGATGCTGGTCTCTCAGTGATTTTGGGCTACAGCCGTCCATCCTCCTGGGGCCTCAGCCTTAGGCACATTTATGAGGCAACCAACGCCACAAAAACATCCGAGTGCGATCTATTTTTTCCTTCTCCTTTGTTGCTTAATGGATGACTCAACTTTCTTTTGTGGCTGGATAGCTTTAATTTATAGTTTTTAGGCAAGCGATCGTTCCTCTCATTATTTTGGGTTAAATATTCTTATTTGTTGATTATTTAATAGTTTGTTTGGATAAAGATGGGGGGAAAAAAAACAGCTTGGTGCCATAGACCGAGTCCAAAAGAAATTAACTGCTCTGCTGCACATATTGGAGCAGGGAGTTTGCGGAGAATGCAGCCCTGCTAATGGACTGGCAAACTGATAAAGGGTTTAAAGATTCCATATAACCCCACGCTGCCTCCTTTTATTAATTAACTCTCCTTGCTTTGTAGCAAGGTTGTCCCAGCTATGGAATAAATGAGTGAAAGGGCTGGCCAGTATACATTAAACATCATTTTACGCTTAGCCTTGTGGAAGATTAGGGTTTGCAAGGGTTTTGAGGCAGGTTTTTTTTCCACGCATCCTTCCTCTGCTGGGGTTTTTCTCTGGCCTGAAGGGGGGAAGAAGCTGAGGGACTGCATCTGTAGCCCTTCGGTGCCACCCGACAAAGGGTGGCAAAGGTGTGTCCCAGGCACTGGGACATTAGAGCTCCTGTGCCCAGGGCTCAGCACATAACCCACCGGCAGAGGGAAAGCGGGGCTGGGATACCCATCACCGAGGGGTGATCGCAGTTATTATAGTGCGGGGAGGGGAAGGAGACGCAAAAAATAAAAGAGGTACCTCTCTCGGCAGCGGTAAATGATCGATTGACTTCTCAGTTCTGCGTCCTGGAGAACAGGCGCTGTTTTGATGGACTGCTTTATTTAATCACTGTTTATCTGGAGAATGGCTTCACTAAGGCATTAAATATTTCCATGAAATAAAGGTCACTGTGATTTAAGTTTTTAAATGATTCACTAAATATTAAAGCTGAATTTTGGTCTGCTGCATTAATTTTCTAATATTCCCTCTGTATGTTTTCTTTTCTAGGACATACAGATTATTGTAAAGCCTGTCAACCAAAAAGTGGCAATAGCTGAGACAAAAGTGATTTACTTATTTATTTTTTTAAATCTTTGTGATTCGTGGGACAAAGTTCAGCAATGCATCACACCATCCACTCTCTGTCTGGACCGACGCAGGGTTTTTTGTGGTGCTTTTTAATGTGCCTTTTTTTTTTTTTCTAAAACATTACTTCTTGGCAAACTAGATATGCAAATGCCAGAATACACTAAAACCACATTTAATTGGACCCACTTGCCAACTTCTTGAACACAGCTTGGATTATTTCACTGGAGGCTGCTTCTGTTAAAAGATGGGGGAGGAGGAAGTGGCATATTGACAAGGTTTCAGATAATTTTTTTTCCACTAGAAGTACAATGATGCTATGAGCCAAGTTTGGAAGTATTTTACTATGTTTAATAATTATTATTATTAAAGGATATTGTAAACATATGCATTTAAGTGGAATGTAATGGGAATACAATCATGTCACTGATTTAGCTTTGGATTAATTTTCAACTTTTTTTTTTTTTTTTTTGAGGGGTAACTGACTCCCGCAGTAGCTGGAATGTGCGCAATACTGTGGAAGGCTGGTTTAGGGAGAGAACGTGTATCCTTCTCCCTAGATAAATTAGCTGATTAAAAATATTCGTTCTTTCAGAAGATCTGTGAAATTCTAATTTCTGACTAGCAATCAGTTACATATAAACCATATAATAGGATTAAAATTACAAGGTTTACGGAGCTCCCAGAAGTTTCAAGTGTATGTATGGATGCATATGTTATACTTCAGTATTGCGAAGACAACTAGGAAACCCAAACAAATTATTGCCCTAACAACACTTTTGCTGTGGAAAGCTCATAGAAGGGGGTGGCAATCTCTTTCCAGAGCCCCTTTTGTACGCTGAGGACCACCTGCAAATGTGGGTGAGCTGAGGATCCCCGGTGGCCGTGTTGCCGATGCTGGTGGGAGCCGGGAGCCTGGAGAACGGGAGGAGACACAAGCGGTTTCGGGGTTCAGAGCAAACTTTGCCTTCCCCTCTTATTGCCCGGAGGTGACAGGAGCGGCCCTGGGGTGCTGCGGCCACCCTGCCCACAGCAATCTGAGGGGCACCACTGGCACCAGCGACACCTGGGGCACTTCGCTTCTACCTTTGTTCCCCGGCGCGGGGCCCCCCCGGCTTCCCAACTTCTCTCGGCGGCGGCGGAGCTGCCGGTTTCCCCGGCCGCTGAGCTGCTGCGGGGGGCTGCGGGCTCCCCCGCCCCCGGCACGGTGCCCTCTCCCTCCGGGACGTGCAGGACACCGGGGCTGGACCGCAGGGAGGGAGCGGGAGGCGGAGAACTGAACCGAACACCTCTCCACGAGTGCAAGTTGTCCGAAGTGCCCGTCTGGGCTGCGGCGGTTTCCAGTGTCAGCCCCGGTATTTTCTGTAACCGCCTGCCGGTGGAGGGTTTTCCGCTCCTTTCCGTTCCCGTGCGCGGCGTGGGGCAGCGGGGCGGCGGCGGGGTGAGGCGGGGACAGGGCAGCGCGGTGCCCGCAGCACGGCACGGGGGGACCCGCACCTGCTCCCGTCGCCCCCCGCACACACCGCCCCTCCGGGGGGCTCGCTCCCGGGCCTGAAACGCCGTTTTATCGCCTACGAGGGTTCGGGTAAAAAAAAAAAAAAAAAAGAAATCTCGCATAATAGTGGCACTGCAATTAGGAAAGAGGCGTCACTTTAGCTAATGAGCGCCTTTTTAAGGTACTTATGCGATCTGAAAAATCATAGCTGGGCTGGATGTTCTTTAATCTTGCCATCCACCAAAAGCAAATTTGCAAAGGAGGGGGTTTATTGTCATTAGAGGAATTCTTTCAGCTATCAGAGGAGAGAACAATTTCTTTGTCATTAGCAAAATCCCTGGCTTTCCTTCAGCACATAAACAGTTTACACGATGTGGTTCTAAAATGTGCTTGTCTGTAAGCCGTCACAGCATTCTGAATTGTGAACATTTCAGCGTTTAGATGTAAAATCTGGGATCTCAATTTAGCCTTCTGTAAATGCAAGGATGAAGGGCAAAGCACAGATCTGGGCATGAATTTTTAAATTAAGGGTATTCAGTTTCACAGTTTTAGGATGGCACCTATATGCAGTCGACAACCAAGATGTCTGAGCAGCTCACAGTCTGGAGTTTATTCTTAAATAGTCTGTGAGGCCTGGATTGCCTATTGTCCCTCGTACATAAGGTTCGGAGATACATTGGCCCAGGCTACGCCAGCAAAAATTTGCCATGCAAACCTGGCAAGTGATGGTGGTAAAAAAGAATTGAAATAGTTTACGTCCCTTGTCAACCATACCTGTGCTAATCACAGCCTAACCGGGGATGCATTTAGAGGGGTAAAACATCCTTCTCCTGGGTTAGATCATTGCTCTCAGGGAGCAGGTTTTTTTAAGGATGTCCAAGGAAAAGCTGTGGCCTTCTGCAATGGGCTGTAATCATGTTTGGGTAGTGGCTCTGTGCTGGCAAACCCTTGCTGGGGCACTCAGAGCCAGAGAGACCAAGTGACCATTCCAAGCCTTGAGGGAAGCCGGTGCCAGGAAAGAAATTGCAACACGGTCTCTTGTGTTGCCACTCGGTGTCCCGATCACTGAACCATCCCCTCTTCAGTCCCAACTGTTTAAAAACAGCAAAGGGTTGGTGTTCTACCAGAGCTTTGTATTAGAGCTCAATGATCAGCCCCCCAGAAAAGAGATCAAAACCTTTCAGTACAATACAAATCAGTTGCCTGAACATAAAGATGAGCCTAGGCCAGTGACTGTGGCAATCTGTGGCCAGTAAAAACGAATGCAATTTATTTTAATTAAGAAAGAAGTGTTTTTTTCTAAAAGAGCAAATGGGTTTCTAAGATGGGGCTGGAGGACTGGTGTCCGAGGAAAGAGGAGATATTCAGTATGAGTAGGGTGCGGGGCTAAGAGGACTGGGAAATAAATCCATTGGTGTGTGAAATGTAAAAAGAGCCAACAGGTAGAGACTCTTAAGGGCATGAAATTATACCAGAGATATTTTACATCGAAGCTGCATGAAAGGCAGGATGGTTTACACTGCTGAGCAGCTGGAGAACTGGCACATGGGAAACCTCCTGGGTTTGGATCAATCTGGTCAGATGCCGATTTGAACACTGGGGTCACAGGGAACAACCAGAGGGTGATGACCATGCATCCTCGGTGCAGGGGGGCACAACCCTTTGCACTTAATGTTAGAAGTAAAGAGGGCAAGTTGTGAAAACTTTCAGGAAGTTGCATGGTGGAAAAGACAGAGGGGCCTCTGGGCCAGGGCCCTTTGCATGTCCAAAGTCCAGACCGAGCTGGGGAGACCCAGTACCATGAGCAGGGATGGGTCACTGAAATGCCTCTGTATTCCCAATATGACTGATGTCTGACCACAGTGTGTGTGGACCTGGGCAAAGCCACACTCATGACAGCTCTACTTTTTTACCTGTGCATAATGCTGAAACGCAGCAGGTTCAGCAATAAGCTGCTTTTCAGCTGAGGATGTCACAGATGAGTTGTTTCTTTCTGTCCTAGGCACGCCGACCTGCAGTAAATCCCGGGGGACAGAAGGTGTCCTCCCTGGCCCCAGGAGGACCTGCTGTCCCAGCAGCCCTGCAGGGGAGTGGCTGGGGCAGAGCCAGAGCTGGCAGCAGGACACAGGCCACGGCTCTCCTGCCTGCAGTGAACCTGAGCTGCAGGTCCACCACAGCTCTGCAGCACGCACGACTCTACAGCACTGATGGTTAATTAAGTTGCTGTGACTGGACGAGTCACGGAGGCAGACATGTTATCACAAATCATGGTAGGGCTGAGGCTGGAAGGGACCTCTGGAGGTCATCAGGTCCAAGCCCATGCTCAAGCAGGGCCACGTAAGGCAGGCTGTCCTGGACCATATCCAGGCTGCTTTTGCATATCTCCAGCAAGACATGCCACTCTGGTTGGCCAGCTTTCTACAGAGAGTTGAGTTTTCATGTGGAACCCAAAATGACTCGCCTCTACCCACACTGAACAACGAGTTAGCAAAGTCCAGTACCAGTGGGGATGCCCCATCTGCCCGCCTCCTCACCACAGCATCTGCCGTGCCACTGAATGAGCAGCTGTCAATAGCTCTTCTAACACCACGAAGCAATGGCTTTGCGCTTCAGAAATGTGACATCTGCACGGCTGAAGTGGTTTCGGAAACATCTGAAGGCATTTCAGTTCTCGGATATGAAGGTGGTATTTCAGAAGAGGCAGTGTCTGGTTCGCCTGCTGGGGTAATGGCAAGACGGTTCCAAGTTGCAGACATGGCAGAGGAATGTTTATCTGCCTTTTAAAGAGCTGAATAAAGTTGCTGTTTTCAATAAACTTGAGTTCGAATGAAGCGTGAATGCTTGAGGTCAAATCTAACTTGAAAGCAATACTAGCAACCCCTGATTAAGAGAAGTGGTCAGATAACATTTGATAAATCAAAATCCGAGCCAGATTTTTAAAAATGCAGGCAGATCTCAAAGGCTGGGTCATTACAGAACGTGAGATTTCTGTGAATCAGCATGTTACATGGTCTGCTGTATTGAGACTCAAACAAATGTTAGACATATGGAAAGACCTCTATATAATGAGAGATGTGAAAAACAGGATGACTGTTTAATTTAGAAATAGGATAAGGAAGAGGGACATATTAGAAGTATATAAGGCAGTGAACAGCACAGCAGAGATAAGCCTGTGTTCCTGCTCACTCTGTATGAGACTGTAATTTCTATTTACTTACACATGATCAGCATGAGCAAATATTATTTAAGCGTGGGTAATATACCACTGGAACTCTATGCCACAAGGTACCAGTACTTGGAGGAGGATAGAAAGGTTACAGAAAGAAAAAAAATGTATTTATATGGGTAATGAGCTACAAATCGTGCTTTAGGAAGTAATCCAACCAAAGGTTGGAAAGAAATGTCCCCTGTGGGCCACATGTTTCTCAAACTGCCCAATACAGACTTCTTGCACCTTGCTCTCAAGGACTTATAGCTGTCAGCAAGGGTAGCAGGTGAGATAGGTTATTGATGTGCCCTGTGGTCTGAAAAATTTTTTTTTTTTTTTTTTCAGTAGCAACTGCATCACAGATGTCCTTCTGCACTTGGGCCACTCAGAGCATGGCCCAAGGGGACTGGACACACAACTCCCGAGGCCCCAGCAAACATGGAGCAATCAGCAGCTGGAAAAACCCTCCTGCCTTGGAGATTGCATGTGGTGTGGCTCAAAACGGGACTATGGAGAGCCTGTGCCAAGTGTATGTTGGCACTTAAATCAGTGGCCACCCAACTGCATTTCCCATGCCTGGTTTGGTTGATGACCAGCGTCCAACTGCAGTGTGGTGGCCCTGGCCAAGGGCCTGGGCAGACAGGGTGGGTCTCACCCACAAACTGCATTTTGGTGGGGTTGGGCCAATACTGCTGTAATTCTTAACATCCTTTGCAAGACTGGGAAGGACCAGCACTGCCACTCACAAGTGGGAATGCAATCAGCATCCTTCTTGCTGGATGGGAACTGTGTTAGGAGCTGGGCTGGCTCCATGAGACTGATTTTCTGGGAGAAAAAAGCAATGTGGCAAGAAAGGTATGGGCCTGGACCAAATGGCAGCAAACTTACGGTAAAGCTCCTGCATATAATCTATATTCTAATTAATACTCTGCATCTTCTAACCAACAGAAATCTTCTGGCATGCATGGTCCGATTTGCAAACTATTCAGCAGAGAGGCTTTTCTAGCCTCTCGAAAGATCAGGGTAATTAAGCAAAGCTGCTGGAGGGGCTTCCCTCTGCAGCTTCTTGAATTCTGGGAAGGGGGAGCAGTGCTTGAAAAAAATCAGGCAACCTCTGGCAACCTCCCTTAGCCCTGGAAGGCTCTCTGGAACAGAAAGAGGAAAAAAATTGCCTTCCTTTGCTGCTGCTGTTGAGCTGGTCTCACTCCCGTTGTCCCAGTGCCAGTGCCGAAAGCCCATCCTGCTTCCCTCGCATTGAGCGTACTGTCCGTCCTAGAGCAGATGCAAAGGCGGCAGCGGGACCGCTCAACTCCAGAGCCTCTCCAGCAGCCGCCGAAGTAGAAGAGCACAGCTCTCCTCACAATATGCTGTGGGGGAGGAGGAAGGAAGGACTTTGGCCCTGTTTGCTTGTGCTAATTGATGGCTTCTGTTGCAGCTATTCACACTTTTAAAAAATGGTAACAAGTCTACTGATTTAGAAGCAAAGAATAAAAACCCAACAGCCTCACCAGCATGTCGGGTGCAGATGAAGCTGTGTTGAAGAGTGCTCTGCAGAGCCACAGCAAGTGGCTGGGTAGATGAAATGACCCACCTGTGAATACTGAGCTCTGCACAGATGCGCAAAAATCCTAAAATACACCATTTTGCTGGGATACACAGGGACAACCTCCTCCGCAGCAGTGGGCTTGCCAGCATGGGCTCAGCCCTGGCAGAAGCCTACTCTGTAGCTCCATCTCCACACCTCACCTTGCCCAGCTGTGGTGGTTTCTCCCTCGTTTATAAAACAGGTTTCATGGCTCTGACCTTAGTGCTCTCCAGGTGAGTAATGCCTTTCTTGACGCAGCCTCTCTCCAGGTGCCAGGTCTCCTGTGCCAGTGTGGACAAGTGCCTGGGAGCCTTTTGGAGAAGATCTCTGCATCCCTGCTCTACCACCCCAAACCTCTTCTCCTTGCAGACAGATATTGTCTTCTCCTGCAGAGAGAGCACTGTACCTTGCTTAGCAGTTTACATGGTAAGTCTGTATTGCAAGTCAGAGGTGTGATCACAACATGCCTGGGTGAAACCCTGGTTGCTTTAATTTAGCTAGCTGAGATATTAATTTCAGAGGAAGAGGCAGCGGCATGCACTTTGGAGCCCATGGTCTGGGTGGGCTTGCAGAGCCTGCGGTGTTTCAGCTTCCCTGGCATCGATACCCAGGCAGCTAGACAGAGTGAGCTGGGATGTGTGAACAAGCAGCGCAGCAAGAGACGGCTGCGCTGAGCAGAGGGAGCTGGGCTCCGGCCATGGGCTGGGGATGCCAGGGGCTGAGCGGGGCAGAGCCTAGGTGTTCAGCAAAGCACTGCTGCCCTCGGCTCCCCTTCTCCTGGAGACCCACTACATGCATCTCCCTGCACAGCAAGGCTGCCGAGGTCAATAATTCTGCTTTAACAAAGACAGACCCGCTTCTCATGAGGAACTTGTCTCTGTTGGAGAGACCCCCGGAGCTGCTGCCACCACCAAGGTGCATCAGCCACTGCTCAGTAGGTGCCTCTGTAGCGGCTGCTGAGGTGGAAAATCAGCATCCCTCACCCTGCTTCCCTCGCCGCAGCCCTCAGCAGCATCCACACAGGGGCCTTTGCCTCTTCTCACCACCCTCTGCATACTCCTTATGATTCACATCTGGGTATACTCAGCCTCATAATGTCTTTTTCTGAGAAGGTCACTCAAAATATGTGTTGAACAGAAGCGTTCTCTATTTTTAACATAGAGAAAGCTCATAAAAAGTCAGAAGATTAATGCAAAATAATAAATGAGATATTTAGTCATAGGTCTCCATCACATTCACATTATAAACAGCTCAGAAATTATTTCCACTTGTGAGATAAGATTTAATTGTAAATCACAGGAAATGGTGAGATATATATCGCCTGGAGCAGGGTCGTAAACATATTTCTGGGTCTGGAGGGAGAAAATAAAGCAAAGTGTGTCGTAACCAGGGTGGGCCCTGAGCACATTTAAACCAAACTGCATTTCAGACCAGGCAGTGGCTGCTGTTGTATAGAGGAGGGCCACCAGCTTTCCGCTGAACCCTCTTTCTTCTTAGCAATACCAAGGGGCACTTTTCTGCTGCAATTTGATGTTACCTAAGGCTTTGTCACCAGTTTCTTCCAATGAAGCTGCTTTTATTCCAACTTAAGCTGTTCCTCAAGCAGCATGAGACCAGCTCACAACTTAAATGGCAAATGTACAGCAGTAACTTTCCTAGCTGCAGAAGGTGATATAGACAAATCTGTTGCTGATACCAGCAAGTACTGAGCCGAGCCCCTGTTTCTCATTTGGAGTGCCTTGCTGTGTCTCCTCTGACATGTTTCTTCATAGCACTGAAAAAGAGGCACTTGGAGAAACAGCTTTTCTACTCAGAGAAAGCTTTGACTCCAGGGTTGTAAATCGAGTGCTGTAGAAGGTAATCGGCAGAAATCAAAGATCTTACACGGTTTTCCAATGCAAAAGAGGAAAGATCAAATTATTTAAAGCAGCAGAAACTGATTTTTCAGTTGGCTAACCTGTTAGCCTGCTCCTGTAGGATGAAACCTAGGCAGGACACATACTTGGATTTCTTGTGCATTTATTTTGTGGGTTTCAACCATCCAGACAAGTCAGGGCCGCTGGCCGAGTGGTCCCTCCTGCTTCCACTTCTCCTGTCAGCCACCCACCCCGAGACTCAGCCACCATCCTTCAGCAGACGATGCTGTGGCTGTGGCTCCTCTCCCGTGTGACTGCCAGAATAAGGAAACAGCCCAGTTCAGTCGGTGTCCTGCCTACCCAGGGACTAAAACAGGGTGGAAACAGCAACAGCTTGGAGAGGGGGGCAGCCCTAGCCCAGGAGCAAGCAGCTCTCCTCGTGCTGAAAACTAATAGGATGAGGCGAGGAGAACGAAGCTGTCGGGCCGTGCGCAGCCACGGAGAGGCTCGAGAGTCTGCCTGATTGAAAGCTTTAAAGGAGTTAAGAAACAGGCATTTCTCAGACCTTTTACCCTACTTTTCCAGCGTAATTTGCTGTTCTTCAGATGCTGCTTTATGCTGCAGTTTTCTGTGGGTTCACATATATAATATTTCACAACTGAAATATCATATCATGACTTAGGGCAAGTTTAAAGCTCAACATTTACAATTCGATGCATCTGCCTTCTAACATTTGGGGAATTTTAACATTGGAGTGTCTCTAACCTGACCACGTCCAGCTGAACACCTGAGCGGTGCTGCAGAACCTCATCCCCCCTCACCGTCCTCCTTCCTTCCCTCTCTCAGGCTTGCCCGGCTCCAAACAACATTGCCTTGTGATGCACACAACTTTTTCTTCAACTGGAAATAGGAATCTTGCTCTATCCATTAGTTACTGTATATGCAGTTTGTATATATAATATTTATATTTTCCCCCAAAGTTGTGAAATATATAAAATATAATTCCTCTAGCTGAGAGCTCATCATTCCCATGACAAGGTGCAATCAATAAATTATGCACCACTTGTGGTTATTCTGCATGTCAACTCATATTTCCATGTCGCTGTCCTGACTGTTACTGAGTGTTTGTGTTGTTGTACCTTTCCACCTCCTCAGTGTTGATTTAGGAGTTATTATTCTGGGCTCATAGTAACTGCAAAAAAATCAAGATCCAAGTGTTTCTGCCAAAAGAAGGAAATGAAATGAGCAAGTCAACAGAAAATTCCACTTGTCAAACACCATTTGCTTACGACTACGGCTTTGTTAAGGAAACTTGTGTTCGGACAAGTTGCCCAAAGGAAAGAATTCGCCTTTGCAGCAGGATAACCCCTGTGCCCAGCAAGGACTCTTGGTCGCGACAGCTGTGGTCCTCAAACGAGCAAACAGGAAAAAAAACCAAAGCCACTTCTGACACTTACAAATTATATCTCCTGAATAATGCATGACGCATCCAGATTGGCTATGGGAGGGGGGCTGGGGGGATGCTTTTTCAATGGACAACCAGACGGATAAGGATTGTATTATAAGAAGAGTTTGACATACCAAGAAGGAGAAAAAAAAAAAAAAAGGAAAAAAAAGCCCAAGTACTCGCACACACTTTGAGATTGACTGTCAAATCATTTCACATCTGTACCTAAAGCAAACAGACATAATGCTAACAGCTTGCTGGAGCTCAGAAATGCCACCCACTAATCAGTCCACCTGTGGAATTCTCAGTCCATCTTGCAAGTCGTGTACCCGATTGCCAAGATGCCTGACAAGAAAATGTATATTAAAACGTTGAGTAAGACTGGAAATACAATGTGGTGTAGTACAAACAGAATGCATTCACTGGGCGGGAAAGCAGAGATGCCTTTTACTTTCCCTCGCTGTGACCCAGCACTGCTCGTTCCCACCAGTGCCGGACGGCAGGGATGGCTCGCCGACCGAAAGGCATGTTCGCCTCCCGCACGCGATCGTGTCTCCCTCTGCTTTTCGTGAATAAATAAATACATGCCCCCTCCCCAAAGCCTCTGCCCCTTTTAATCACTTTTTTTTTTTTTCCCCCACTTGGGCATAATTAACAGCTGCTTAAATATAGGCATTGGCAAGATAAGTCTCAGGAAAAAAAAAAAAAGCAAGAAATAATCTCTCCTGCCCTTTGGGGAAAGACAAAGAGGAAATTCAAAGGAATGGTTTGTTGAGATGGTGCGTTGCGGGAGCACAATTCTTCCAGGCTAAATTATATTGAGGATTACAGCACCGGATTGCCAGTCGCTATTTAACGTGCTGGCAAAATGATCATTTCGCTCTTTTCATCTCCAAAAGGAATATAAATGAATGAAAGGAGAAAGTTTGCTGGGATTGTAAGAGGAGGCAAGAAGGGCTGGGGAATGCTACAGGGAGGGTAATTATTCTGTGCAAGGCATCATCAGAAGGTTACAGGGTTTGTGGTGTAGCAGGAGGCAGCGTGGCACAATTAGATGCTTAAAGATACTCTTTTCTATACATCCCGAGCTTTTACATTTGCACAGTAGCCGTTTTTTTCTCTCTGTGAGTACAAAATGCTATTTTAACATCTGTTCTTTTAAGGCTATTTGCTCTGGGAAAGCAGTGTGTTTTGCCATAAATTTAGGTCATTAATTTGTATCTGTTCTTTGTTTATTTAAGAAACAGGACAAAAGGGCAGCTGCCGAAACATTTGGCTGTGCCGAGGGGTAGTGGGCTCGGCGTGCTGGAGTTGCGCGCGCGACCAGCTTGAGTTCGCATCCGCAGCTCCAGGACAGAACTTTACGGGAAGCCTTTGCCAAGGCGTGTGGTGCTCCCCGCTCCGCCGCGGCGCTGCCCTCCTCATCACCTGCTTTTGGAGGGGCAGCTGTGCCCAGCGACAGGGCGGGGGGGTTGGGATATGGATGGGGGCCACATGCTGACGGCAAAGGAGAAACCTAGGGAGCTGTATGGGAACTCCGATGTTGCTGTTGTTTTTAGGAGAGGTTTATAAAGCACTTTGTTTCTACTGCATTGGGTCGGAGGGCTGCAGCTGGCTACCAAAGGTAGCATGCTGCAAGCAAGTCTGACCTATATAATTAGACATTTATAAACAGAAGCACAATAATGCCTAGTAAATTGATTGTTAGCAGAATTTAATGCTCTTAAATTGGTCATTAAGTGCAGAATAATTTCTGGGGTATTATTGATATTATGAAGCACTAAGAGAGGTTTTATTTATTCTCATAAGCCTAATGGACTCAAACAAATTGAATGTGTTTGAAAAGGTCATTTTTTGCTTGTTGATTCTGTGACATCTTCTAATCAGTTTAATCAGATCCAACAGAAACAATCTCACAAGTATCTTGAAGCATCTTCCCTTTCTAACTTCCCATTAGAATCAGACGTCTGTATCTCAGAGAGCCCAGCATTACCAGCTAGGCATAAAAAGCCCAAAACATGGTTCAAGTCAAAGGCTGAAGAAGAAGTGCTGGTGTGCACACACTTGTGTGCAGTCGCTGCAGGCTTGCTGGGGTCCAGCATTCTGCTGCTCAGTGGGCATGGTGTCTTACCTCTCCCCCGAGCCCACAAAAAACAGGGAAGATATATGTCAAATAAGGTCCACTTCAACAGGAGAAATGTCACTGCAATGTGCTACCAAGTAAGTCATTTAGATCTTCTCTGGCTTCTGGTGGAGAAGACAGTTGGTCTCATGGCAGCAGCATCAGACCCAATTTGCAGAACTCGTCCCTGTGCACAGAGTCAGTATATTCTTCATTGACACTGATCTTTAGAAAAGAAATTTAAAGGCAGTACTTCTGACAGTTCAAAGTATCTCATTGCCATTTGTGTTTGGCAAAGAATTTCTTTGATCTTCACTGGGTCTTTAGATGCAGTAAATCTTCAAGCGCTTTGGGTGCCCAGACACACATGGCAACTCCTGAGGGCAGACTTTTAAACCAATTTAGGCTTTTACTTCCTTAATCAGTGGGAAGGAGCACCTAAATGTCTTTATAAATCTGGCTCTGAATCATGCACCACTGAGGAGCACACTATTTAGCAAAATCCCAGTGTAGCTATTATAAAGGGGATGAAACCAAAAATGTCTTGCAGAAGCGTTTGGAGTTAATCCAGCAGTTTGCAGCAGATCCTCCATTTTAAATAAGACTGAGCAACACTCTTCAGTTTGGTCATATCAAAATCTTAATGTTACCACTGTTTGACTCATGACCTCTAGTACCAAGGTGCTTCTGGTTGCTGTGAGACTCCAGGTGAGGGTCATACCTCTTTTCTGCTCTCCCTAACCATGCTGCTGCCCAGCCTTTGGAAGATCTTCTTCCTCTATGCCAATACAGCAAGTCCTGCTGGTTCCTTTAGCTGTTCCGTGTTTCCAAGGCTCCAGCCACGTCCATGCCTGGTGTGGAGATGACAGGGAAGAGGTGGGCTGGGAGCTGGGAGGAAGCTGAGTTGACTAGGAGAAGGAGCCTGGAAGGCTAGAGTGGGAAATAACGAAGAAAAAGTGCTGGAGGACTGGGGTTACCAGGAGGCCAGAGCGGGGCGCGACCCAGGTTCGAGCCCCTAGAAGCAAACAGCAGAGAGAGCGGCAGGTGGGAGTGCTGAAGGGGTCGGTCTCAGGGGAGCTGAGACCTTGGCTTGTTCCTTGGTGAACCTGGATGTCCCTCGCAGACCAAGCATGTCCTGCCCTGCCCCAGCCACCCCAGCCGGGAGAGAGGTGAAGCTCAGCAGGGCCCGGAGCCCGAGGCAGCGGCTGCTCAGCGCCAGAAGCTGCTGCTGGCGCCGGCTGTGAGCAGCAGCTCACTCAGCACAGAAACCTGTGGCAGCACGGGCTTTACAATGTGACGGAGAAACAGTTAAAACTAAACTTCTCCAAGAGCATTTTTGGTGTGAAAGAGGAAGAAGAAAGAGAGAGACGAGGGGGGGTGGACGTGGATCTGCCAGGGTTTTACACTCTGCAGCAAAGGCAGCCCATATGGGTGGCAGAGAGATTTTCCTTTATCGCTGTTCCCCGGCCATTGCTGGCAGAGAATGCGCAAACGTGTGTCTTAAAATCGGACTCCTCAGCAGGCCACTGGGCAGACCAGCCATATGAAAATGTACAGATTTCAGTATGTAAAAGCTGGGGGGGGGGGGAAGGGCAGTGCAGCGTGTGCCATCTCTGCAGTCTTGGGATTTTGGAGGGCTTCTTGCTACATACACACTCCAGAACAGACTATCTATGTGGGACGGCTCATTTATATCTGTCTGGATAATTTAATAAAAGAGGATAAGAGGCAAAACAGATCAGACACACAAGAGTAAACGAACAGTCCAGGGAATCAAACTGATATTGTTCAACCTTTGTGAAATCAAGGCCCTCAGCAATACACGTTTTGTGAAAGATGTGGATGATTGTAGTCATACGTTTTAGATTTCATTTTCATGAAGAAAAAAGAAAAATAATTTCCCTGTTTTGAATAACGCAACATATTGTGAGAGCAAGCTATTCCATCTCTGTAACTCAAAGGCTAAAGCCTACAGCTCTTGCTCATTCCTTACTCAAATAGCACTCCTACCTACTTGCCGATAAAGAAGAGTTTTAGAAAGCAAATTATATGCTGCACGGGTGAGAAGCAGGACTTCAGTCCGGATCTGGGAAATGAATACTGTGTACCATGTGAGGCTGGGCTTGTTTTCCTAAAGAACAGGCTGCTCTGTTTGAAACATGTCAAAACTTCTTTGTGGCTTTCCATAATTTCTTCAGGTAGAGTGAAAACTAGCATCTGGAATAGGAAGATGAAATGCCTGGACCAACATGGCTAATTCTTCATTCAAAAGGAACAGGTGGTTTGCTGAAGGTGGCAGAGGCAGTTCTGCTGCTGGCTGGGAACTCATTTACTGGTTATTATAATAGATTGAAGAAGGCAATGTGCTTTGCACGTGTAACCTCTCCACACTTTAACTTCCCCATCTGTAACATAAGAGCAGCAAAATGCAATACTCAGCTTTCTGAAGTGTTTTGGGGTCTTCAGATGAAAATGTTGGAAAGCTACATCAGCGTGTGTGCACTGAAATACACCCATGTATCTGTGCAAATACACACACGTGATTTTTCTTCCGAATGACATGTGTTACATACTTGTATTTATATTTATCTTTATAATCTTTATCTTTAATACAATTGTATTTATGTTCCAGTTTCGCTCATGTCATCTCTGTACAAATACTCCTTTCCACCTACATCTCACCATATTTTCTAGATCATTTTAAAGGACTGAATTGTGGATTATTCATTACATTCAAAAGTCATTGTCTCTTTGATTACAGAACTTAAAAATGCCTAGTTGGAAAATGCTTAAAGGAAGAAGGATTCTAGAGTAACAATAAAAACCAGTTTTACTAAATTCTATGTTGTTCTGATTACAAAATCACTGTTATATACTTGCAGAAAGTCTCCTGCCCTTTTTCTTTTCTTTTCCTGCTAACACTCTGAATGTTCTCACAGGAGCATCAGGAGATTATTCTGTAGGAGCTATTTAATGTTTTCTTACTATTTTAAATAGAATTAATTGTATTTGTAGAGGGGTGCTCTACTCAATTTACATACCCAGGCTCCCCCTGAAATAAGAGTGAATTTGGCTAGCTGCTTTGGGAATAGGTCATGCTCCTACATAATTATTTTTTTCCTGCAAACTAGTATATTTTTCATCAGCGACACTTCACAACAGGGAAGAACGGGTGTCAGGTTTCAGTCTCATATGTTCTGTAATTTTACATTCTGTGGCAATGCCCACGGTGCTGGAATAATTTGAAACATAACTACAATCTTTCCAAGTTTTGTAGAATAAATGTTTAGAATTGGTAGGAGTTTTGAAATGCAAATGTCATTTTTTTTTTCAAACAGTATGTAATTAATTCTTAAAGTACTAACAATGCTTGTCTGTGCATGGAATTAGTGATGGGGATGGAGATAAGATACCTGCAGAAAGAAATGTGGGTGCAATTGTGGACAGTGAACTTGCAATGCTCATTTTTTATGTTTATAAGTCCAGGCCTCTGAGAAAGATATGCCAAGTCTTGCCAATTAAGGAAGGTCCTCACACCCCTGAGCTCCCCAGCAAAACGCTCCCCAGGACCATGACCATAAATCCAGCTCTACCTGACCTCCATGGGGTGACTCCTGCAGATGGGGAGCCCACAGAAACCAGCCTGCCATGGGTCTGGCCAGGACACCCTAGGACCACCTTACTGCAAGTCAAAGGGGGTCACTGCCACCAGAACTGCCACATTCCCAGCTTCAGCCATGGCTCTGGGAGGAAGGTTATGCACAGGCAAGGTGAGGTCCTACCTTGTCAAGAGCTTTAACTCATCCCATTGCAGATGATCCCAGTGACGGGCGAATTGTCACTTAGGGTCTTGATCCGTATGAAGTATAGAGAGGCCCTGGCCTTCTCCTCTTCCTCAATGGGTAGCACTGCTGATACCTGCAAGCTGCCTCTGATGGTTTGGTAGTAATGGGCTGGGCCAAGAGCATTGAACTGAAGAAGACTTTCCTATCTGGTAGACTTGAGGAGAACCATCACATAGGCAGTGAGCTTGATAGCCTTCACCCTGCCTGCAACAGCTGGGTTTCACTCCCTTGCAGAACCTGGCTTTGCTTACCAAGACTCCAGGAAACAGAGTTGTCCCCTGGCCCCAGCTGCCTTGTGGGTGGCCAGGGAAGTGAGCTGTGTGCTAAGAGCTGGTGACATTCAGACTGCGTGCAATAGAAAGACGGGAGGTAGCACGTGAAGGGCAGTAAGATTTCCCGGACGTGAAGTGTTGCAATGGAGTCCCTGCCACTGATGCCCTGCACCAGGTCCAACCACAGGACTGGAAAGGCCACATTCTAGAATGGGCAATGCCCAGGTATTTCAGCGATGGAAGCCTGAGGAGCAACCAAACCTGGCAGCGGGGATTACAAGAGCCTTCAAAATTTTTTTTTTTTTTTTCAGTCAGGCTGCTGCCACCAGCAGTTTTTGTAGGGCACAAGGAGTCACGGATGTTGTGTTCATGCCTGGGCTCCATTTAACTTTCCCTCATTCTTCTTCTTCTACTTTTTCCCACTGCTGTCTAAAAACTCCCACTATGGTTTGGTAGCACCTGCCCGTCCAAGGTACCCCATTATGACATCTTCTGGAGAATGTCTGGCCACCAAAAGCCGTTTTCTGGCAACATCCAAGTGGCCTGAGTGGTGGTGCTCTCTTTAGACACTGCTGGGGCAACTTGCTCTCCTGAGTGACCACAGCAGGCTGGTAGAAGGAAAGAATGGAGAGCACTCCAGTTCCTCTGCCATACCAAGTCTCCTTCCCATTCCTGTCTCCTGCCACACCGCTCACACTTGGACATCATACTTCAAACAGGGATGGGCCTGAATTTGAAAATTTGTACCTGGACCTCTCATTTGGGTTTGTCAGTTTGCAGGAACAGGGATGACTGCGAAAGTCGCATATGCATTTTCTCCAAGCATAGTGGGATCTGGATTTTGGTATTTATTTTGATCCTTATTCAATTTTATTCTGACAGATTCTCCATTTAATACTTACTACTACTGTAACAAAAAAAAAAAAAAAAGGGTCTATGTAGCAGACAGAAATGTGATCTTTTATGCTTTCTTTCACAATGTTTAAATAAAAATAAACAATAATGTCTATGCAGACTGCAAGCTATGTCAGGTCTTGCTGTGACTAATCCACCCAGTTGTACTGGCGGCTCGGAGTATTGACTTCGGAGGTCAGGACTGGAGTCCTTTCTTGATAATTGACCAGCTACATAACACTAAGCTTGGTCATGACTAAACAGCTCTACTTGAAGATGATGCCAGTTAATGCAGCTTTCAAATACAGAGATCATAATCTGTAAATACATTTGTCACCTAAAGACTTCTAACAACCTTTTTATTTCTTGTAAAGAGAGCCTAGTGTAAGAACAAAAGGAACTACATTAAAGCTAAGTTGGTATTATTATCTACAAACACTAGCTTAAATTAACCTTGTAAACTACTAGCAGTTTACCTGCCTAAAATCCACTGCAAATGTGCTGCGACCCATGACACCTATATGCAAAAGGTTGTAAGCTGTTTTTTCCATGTTGAAGTTGGGAACTGCAAATTCCATATTTTTAAGTCATTCAATCTCTCTTATATAGAGAGAGAGAAAACAGTTCGTGTGACATTAAACTTTGTCAAAAGCATAAAAAAGCTGCCTGGATTAATTACTCTACTTTTGCTAACATTGAAAGCAAAATCAGTGATTTCAACTGTTTCTTTAAAGTATAAGGAGAAGGGGGAAAAGGGTTCATAGTACTGCCATAATTTTATTTCTGCATGGCTACAGTGTCACAGAAGAGAATTTAACCAAAACTTGGAGGTATTCTAAGTATAACTACAGGTATTACTTCAATGAAGACATTTTCAGCAGTACAGGTTATTTCCGAACATAATATAAGTGCAGGATAATTTAAATTAATATAAAAGATCCTTTGGGGGGCCATATTTTTTAACTGAAATTACACAATGAATATTTGATACCTATATTTGGCGTATAATGAGGATTAAAATTATATTCCCCAAACAGAGGTTTAATAACAATGTAAACTAGCAAGAACTTCATTAAAGGGGCTAAGGGATTAGAAGTGAGATTTAAAGGTGGCCAAGGGGAAAATCAGAAACTTCAAGCACCTCTCCTAATATAAATTGCAATATTCAATATAAAACATGGAGAATTGATGTGGGCCTCAATCAGAGTGCTAAAGAGCTGCCTTTGAAACTGAGCCATCCCCAAATGAAAACCCTGTAGCTAAAGACCCTGCCATACCCTTGAGGATTAGCATGCTAAATAAATCCCAGCTCCAGTGGGAGCTGCGCTCAGCCCTGCGCAGGAACTTGTCCCTGTCCCCCAGCCCAGGCTCCCACCTGCAGCTGGGGAGGACCCTGGGCAGCTTGGGCTGGCGATGGTGCTGCCAGGTGTCCTCACCAAGGCTGGGGATTGCACCATGGATCTTCACAGCATTAGCTTCTACAGCTTTTAATAAAGAACACGTCTCCTGGGTTGAGGAGAGCAGATTACTACTGCGCAGTGCAGCTGTGGAGCGGGATGCGCGATGCTCACTGACCTGTGGGGATACGATGTATTATGCAGCGTGTTTGCGCTTGCTCCTTCTGCCCAAGCCAGCTGCGAGCCAAAAGCTCTGACCCAACAGCAACCCAACCTGCCCAGGGAGAAAGCCCAGCCACGACCTCTCCATCTCTGGAGGATCCTATGTACATCAGACTGTGCAAAGGTGCCGAACACTGCCTCTGATGGGAAAGCACACTGTATCTTCTGCCTCACCCCGTTTTACAGAGGCGGTCGTGGTGCCTGTGGCACTGGCGCTGTGGATGAAGCAGGGGGCTGCGAGGTCCTAATGCTTCATTCCAGGATTTCAGCCTTCCAAACTGAAGAGCCAAGATTTTCAAAAAAGGATTCTCACACAAAGCTCCTAAGTCAGGCTTTGAGTATCTAGACAGCTACCAAAAACTACAAAATAATTGGCAACTCTCCTAAGTTTCAGCAGCCTTTCCAAACTCGGGCTATGTATTTTCATAAACGTCTGCATGCTGGAGCCCGGTGTCAGGCACCTTCTTCCACCCACCTCAGGCAAAACAGACAGGGCAGCTCACCTCCCTCCAACCCCAAAAGCCTTCCCTGACACACACTGGGGACTCCTGCACAGCACAGTGAGGCCGTGGGGCACACGTTCCACCTGCCTGAAGCCCATTCTGCAGCAGGAGGTCCCCCTCCGGGTATTTCATGTCAGCATCAATCTTACAGTAAATAATTATTCCCAGACCCAAATGTAGACAAGGTGTCTCGCAGGTTGCTCCACTCTCCTCTGACAAAGGCTTTGAGGCAGCTCACATCCCTTGAACACATTTTCTACCACATAAATAAGTCTAAGTACACGCCTATCTTTTCATGAGCAGACAGTGTTATTTCCAGCTGCAGCAGTTTGCGTCACTTGACTAAGAAGCTATATATACGTGTCTATACATCGATATGTATTGATGTGCATATGTATATGAGTATATGCATAAGCTACACATGGATGCATATAGATTTATATGCATGTATTTGTGTATATTTATGTATATACGTATTTGTGGGCATTCCCCTGTGAGTTTGGCAGGGCAGGTGGTTCAGAGCATGTACCTTGTCCTACCTTGGAAACTGTCATCACCTGGGCGCTGCCTGCAATGTTCCATATCTGGAAATGAATGATGTACCTGCAAAGTGCAAAGTAGTGCCTCCTCTCTGCTTTGATTGCATTTGTTTTTACTTATTTATTAATCATCTCCCGCTGATATGTGGGAGGAGATTCTGATGATGAATATGTGTTAAATAATTTGCAAGCATTCATTTTTTTGTCCTGGTTTTCCGACGTATCAAACTGGCATAAATATTGGCAGAATTTCCTTTAATCCTCCAAGGGATCCATGCCTCGCTCTCCATCCCGAGTCTTAATCTCTCTAATACATTGTTGGGTCACTTATCCAAGATGTAGTGCGTACATCCTTTCCTGACTCATTTTCTTGCTCTTTCCCTTTTGTTAACATTGGCTTAGACAGGAGAATTGCCCCCTCCCTCTCTGCTCAGCAGATAAATCTGTGTCCCACCCTACACAGAGGAGAGAATGGATGGAGTAGCTAGATTTTTTGGACATGAAGTTGTACCTTTGCGGGTCCCTAATTCATCCTTCCAAGTCTCATAATTGCCAACAGAGGTCTTTTTTCCTTCTCGTAATGTACAAAATGATCTGCCCTTTTATGATTGCCTTGAGAATATCCCACAAAGCTGACGGTGAGGGAGCAGATGCCTCATTCAATTCCAAATAGAAGGAAATCTGTTGTCTCAAATAATCCCTAAATTCAGACACTTTCAGCCAGCTATTATCAAGAGACCACATTTTAAGAGCAGATGTGTTATTAAGGCTGAGAAATGTTATGAGTACTTCGTGATCTGACAAATGAATTCAGGCTATCCAGCATTCCAACATTTGATCTTTTAATAATTCAAAAAATGAAATGGAAACCACAGGGGAGAGGAAGGGGGGGTCCTTTCCACAAGACGCTGACCTGGAATTTCAGGGCTTGCTTACATTTTCTGAAGAATATTGCCAGTGGATATCTGGGGCGCGTACTGCCTAAACAGATATAATTTCTTCCCTGTGATGGCTAGACCTCTGCCTTATGAGTTAATCTCTCGTTTTTGCCGCCCAGACTCATGCTGTATGCCCATCTAATGAAAAGGCTCATTTGAATACAGCGGCATTTAGAGGCTGCTAAAAAGGCGAGTCTGGTTCTCGTCTCACTGGGGCGTGTGTGACTGCGCTGCCGGCCACGGAGCACTTCTGCTTCACACATGTGTGAGGGAGGCTCGACACAGGGCCGGGGTCATGCCCAAAGGGCGTGAACAGCCCATAAAAGTTTGCCTTGCCAATGTGACAGCTAACTCGCTTTCCACTGGGCAGCACATAGAAATTTCTGTGACTGTCTTTAAGTGGAGGTCTGGAGAAACTGCTCGTTTTCTCTTCTGCCATCAAGTTCCTCCCTGCAGAGGATGCTGAGCCTGGTGTCTGCAGGGGCAGAGAGCCTGGCTGCCTACGTGGGCACCCTGCGAGGAGCCGGCAGTGCTGCAGCCCCACATGACGGGGAAGTCCAGGAGCAAATGTGCGCAAGAAGGGCAGGAAGGCACAGGGTAGGAGGTGCCGGGGCACTGCCGTCTAGACAGCAACCAAATGAGCGGTCTGGGTGTGCGGTGAAGCCTACGTGGCCCTTTACCTGGCTGCAGTAAATCATCCTGCTCACTGCTGTCACTACCCACGGGATAGCTGGCTGTGGGTGACTTGGCTCCGGGCTGGCACCAGGAATGCTTTGTCCTACTCACAGCCACTAAAGTGAGGAAGTCTCTCCCTAATCACTTAGGTGCTGGGTTTGGTAGCACTGACTTCACAGGTTCTCCCTTCCCCTCCTGAGTCATTAGAGCTTCCAGTACTCCGTAGCTGCAATATGGGGAGACAAGCAAGCCATGACAGACATACTGAGCCTTTTCAGAACCCACAAACTCTCTGCTCCTACTCCTGCAGCTCCAAGATGATGAATAAGTCTGCTGCTTTTGAAATCTTCACCAACTCTGCTGGGGTCACTTTACAGAGAAGGGCAAGGAAATACCGCTTTTCTCAGTGTGAAGGCAAAGAAACCACAGCACTGCGACGGTTCGTGATTTCTCCAAGAAAGCAGTACCAGAGTCAGAAGTGAGAGGCACTCTTGAATCACCTGGGTTGCGCTGCCGCTCCGCAAAACCACAAAATACACACAGCCCTTTCTCATCACATGTCCTTGGCTACACACACCTCTAGGTACTTGCAATGGGAAATCCTCGGAGATGAAGGCAGACAAATCCCTGCAAAAAAAGGTCCAGTTAGAAACTGCATTGCCAGGCACCGGCTCTAGAGCAGTGGAGCTGCAGATAAAGCTTCCAAAGATGGCTAAGTGACCCAGGCACTCAGACTCTTTCATGCTCTTCTGGGATTTCTGCTCGGCATCGCCACAGGAAACCTTTCAGGTTTTCTGCAATACCCCCTTCAGTGTATTCTATTATCCTTGACACTTGCATGTTTGAGGTTGGAGAAGGGGCCTCATGAGCCCAAATGGAGCAGGGCTGCAGTAATCCCAGGGGGTCTTTAGGAGTGTCTTGCAGCATCCCTCTCTCTAGTAGGCTGGATTTGCCACTACCGGCAGCAAGAACATGCTGCTTTGGTCCAGGAACCAAAGCCAAACGCTGCTCAGACGTGCCATCTGTAAAAAATAATGATACCCTCCTCCCCACCATTCTGGGATTTTTACTTCAAATTGGTCATTCGGAGCTTTTCTGATGATTAGAGAAAGCCTCCTGCCCCTAAGTAGGTTTATTCAAAAAGCATATTTCAACATCTTTCACTTCTGAGCTGAAAAAGAAGCAGCCTGCTTAGAAACCTAGTTTTTCTCACTCAGATGTACCACATTTTAAATTCAGAAACAAAGAGATGCACATGGGTAAGTGAAAGCACATCTTGCCGAGATCAGCTGAGAGCTCCTACATCTTTCAGGCTACTACCATAAGCACAACTTGACGACCACTCCATCTGAGGGAAGAAATGAGAAATTATGAGGGTCACTGAGCACTCCGTGCATCTCCAAGTGCTGCAGTTATTTAACGAGTTGGCTATTGTAGCAGCAACACCAGGAGAAGGGCCATGCTCCTCAGTGGGCTCCACACGCTCCACTGCCTGTGCACCGAGGTGGCTCGGCCGCCACGGAGAGGACGAGTTAGCAAACCCCCCCTGTTTCCCAACAGCCGGGGCTGGGGTGTTATCCTCATGTTTGTGATTCTTTTTCACAGGAAGATCGCAATGTGTGGTTTTTATTTTTTTTTTCTTTCTTTTTAAATGCACATTTAGTCTGAGCAGTAGTGCAGGAGATCTGAGGTGCTAATATATGATGTGAGGAAGGACTGAAGTCTCCTGGGGAGGGGTCTTTTTGGCAATGACTTGCCTCAGTGAGAGGCTTGAATGAAGAATGCTGCGTGCACCGAAAATCACTCACAGGACACATGCACACAGAGGTGAAAGCTTGGTTAGTGCAAGGCGGGAGCTGCCCTTCATTGTGATGCTCCTCTCATGCCCCTACTCCCCATCTCCGGGATACTCATCCCATCCTGGTTTCTCCATTTCTCCCTTCTTGGTGGCCATGTGATGCTTCCCCAGAAAATTCTTCCATGGGTCAGACCTGCTGCTACACATGGTGCCGCAGGGGCAGGACTGGCACATTGCCAAGTCGTATCTAAAACGGATGGGATTTAATGTGTGCACGAGACTGGATTCGTGAGTAGAGGTTAGAAAAGCTACGATTTTCCAAATTGGATTCCTTACTCCTCAGGACAAGCAGCGACACCAGGTTTTCTGCTGCAGATGTAACCATCATGCCGTTGGCACAAGCAGCCCCACCAGGTTGCACCAGTTCTAAATCAGTTACTAAAATAAATAGCAGTACTAGTTAGATTAGTTATTTCTGGTCAGAAAATGAAGATGAATTAGCAAAAACAGATCAAATACTGCAAAAAACCTCACAACATTTTAAATTAAGACTTATATTTCAAGTCAAGATTTTGAAATGGAAAGTAAAGGTTTTAAAAAAGCAAGCAGTAGATGTTTTAAAAAATGAGTGAGCCCCCATACACTAACTTTTCCCCTGCATTCTACCGTAAAAAAAGACAGCGCTGTGATCAAAGCTGATTCCATCAGGAATTGTTATGATAGATGTCCTTATAGCATTCATACACTCTCTTTACAACATGAAAGATCAAGATCTTTCTAATTGTTTGGAGGTTTATAAATGCTATACTGCATGGTCAGTATTTGTTTAAAAGGTAAAATCAGGACAGCCGTTTAATTGTAAGGTAGTATATTTGACAAAGAGAAGTTGCTTTCAGTGTGGCACACAATGCCCAGAGGTATCTGGATAGGCCTGAGAAAGAGATCTATGGAAAGGATTCCTCTAGTCAGTTGGCTTAAATTTGCTACTCAGCATGTTTAGTAGCACCACAGAATCACAGAATGGTTGAGGCTGGAAGTGACCTCTGGAGGTCACCTTGTTCAATCCCCCTGCTCAGGCAGGATCACCTAGAGCTGATTGCCCAGGACCATGTCCAGATGGCTTTTGAGTATTTCCGAAGATAGAGAATCTACAACCTCTCTGGGCAACTTGTAACAGTGCTTGGTCACCCTCACAGTGAAAAATTACTTCCTGATGTTCAGACAGAACCCTCTGTTTCGGTTTGTGCCAATTCCTTGTGGTCCTGTCTCTGGACACCACTGAAAATAGTCTGGCTCCATCCTCTTTACACCTTTCCTTCACATATTTGTACACATCGATGAGAACCCCCTCTGAGCCTTCTCTTCTCCAGGCTGTACTGTTCCATCTCTCTCAGCCTTATCTCATAGGAGAGATACTCCAGTTCTTTAATCATCATCATGGCCATTTGCTTGGCCGTCTCCAGTAACTCCATCTCTCTACTACACTGGGGAGCCCAGGCCTGGGCAGAGCACTCCAGGTATGGCCTCATCAGTGCTGATTAGAGAGGAAGGATCACCTCCCCTGACCTGACGGCAACACTCCTCCTCATGCAGCCCAGACTGTCACCAGCTGCCTTTGCTGCAAGGGCACGTTGCTGGCTCATGTTCAACTCGGTGTCCACCAGGCCCCTCAGGTCCTTTCTGCAAAGCTGCTTTCCAGACGGTTGGCCCATGTATGATACACATGGCATGTTGCAGACTGCAAATCTAGGAGGCTGTTTGCTGTAATTAGAAGAGTTTTCTCAGCCATAATGTACCTTGATACCTGGAACAGGTAGTGTCCTCAGCAGTGGGTATACAGGGTACACTGCTCACTGTAGTGCTATATAGGGCATACTGCCCTCAGTAGTGGGCAGAATTAAGTTTCACAGAGCTCTAAGGCTGAATCTTTCAAGGATATTTTGAAATATCTTGAAAACTTTGCCTTAGCTCAGGATTTTCAAACTGAATATGAAATAGATTCAACATAGGAGACTATTTTTTTCCTTATAGTACATATCTGCATTCACAGCCCAAGTGTGTTAATTAAGCATTTGATATACAATTTTTTAGGGATTCCTTCCTCTACATTTGCTTCAAAAATGTCTTGGGTAAATCTTACTTGTGAAGGGAGACCATCAGTACCCTAAGCAAAAAACTAAGGGAAAAGAGTCTGTTCTGTGCAAAGCTTCTGTGCTCTGCAGGAGTTTATTTGTGGCAGTTACAATCACAGAAGGAGTTCTGAGTGACAAATATGTCCAAGCCTTCAGTGGCAAACCTTTATCAGTGCTGTAATGCTATCTGGTACTAATGTTGTATTGTCAAGGTGCCTGGGTTTTCCTATGGATGGTGTTTCTTCATCTGCAAACTCCAAGTTACACAAACCCTGTGGCCACTTGCTTCCATATGTAATAAAATTTGGCTACCATAAGGTGTATGCTTTCCTGAAATTTCAATTTTAAGTGTCACTACAGTACTGTCAAAAAGCTAGAGTGCTAGTGGGCAAGAAAGTCAGTGTAAATAGGAAGATTTCTAACTCTTAGAACAGGAAAAAAATCAGATAAGATATCAGGAAAAAAAATCCTTACTTTTTAAACTTTCATGTTGTCGGGAACGCAGGTTTTCTCAATGCTACGTTTAAAAACAAAGCAGAACACCTAGCAAAAGAGTAGATCTACAAACTCATAAGCCTATGATTATTCAGGTCGGTCGTTTTAGGTTAGGTGATGCTGTGGGGGGATAGAAATTGCTTTTTTACCAGCAATCTAAGTACATCATTATCTACAGAGAATTTACCATCTCCTCATAATAGTATCTCATCTCTGGAAATACACTTATCCCTTAAAAACAATCAGTTGCAAATTTGAATATAACCAAAATCTGTAAGGAAACATTTTAGCTATGCATATTTTCCAGTATTGCTCCCTTCTCTCTTTCTCTTCATTCCTGTTGGTGATGAGCAAATTGGTGTAAAATCATGCCAGGCAGCAGGACCTTTCTGCACTTTACCACAGCCTCCTTATTACATTGGGTTTAGGTAACGGGTTTGCACCTTTTTGTATGTGAAGAGGAGAACTTGCTTTCACAGCCTTGCATGCAGAAAGGCCTGTCTACAGCAAATCAAGTTACAATTTGGAGCCACATTCTGCTTCCCATGTTTGCATAAAACTCCCACTGACATGAATAAGAGTTCTGTGTATATCATGCTGTGTAATAAATAGCATTCAAAACAGAACCTATGCAAAGCTTTCTCACTGTTTTGGGCTACCAATTTATCCTTGTATTTACAGAATATTGATGTAAGCAGATGCCCAAACTGCCTGTCATTTTTAAAATATGCAGAGATGACTGGTAGGGTGGCTACTGGCTACAAAACCATCGCAGACTTTCTGGGGCTGCGATCTTGCCAGTCCCTCTGCTCTGCTCCCCTGGCCCAGGACAAAAGATGCCCTGACCCTGGCTCAGCTCCACCACACGCGCACACTCACCAGCTTGGCAAGTGACGTGCAGCTGAGCTCACCCTTGCTTTCCCTCACACACTGATGTCCTCACAACTACGTTGTCTCTAAGTCAGGAACAGGGGAGGACAAAGAAGCACAGCTCCTGATCCACCAGGTTTTATCTGGAGGGGTGTTGTAGAGCTCTATCTGCCTGTTAAAAGGAGTGGGTCCTTTCTGATCCCTCGGGCTGTGAACTAGAGCAGAGCAGCAGCTTCCACAGTGATCAGAGGCACGACAGAGCGGTTACCTCTTCCCACAACACGTAGACCTCTGACTCTTCCGTATTTCCAGTGTCAGAGGGAAGACTTCCCTCTCCTTTTTCCCATCTATGATGTTCTCTCAAAGTGCCTGAGTTTTAATAAGGCAATCGACAAATAATATCAACACAGCATAAATCAAATGCTAAATATTTATGTGCCATATAAATCTCAGGAAATGCTGTCATCTTTTGTCTACACATTTCAGACCCTCAGTGTGCTTATTACTTGTGCTAAGGGGGCCAGGGAGAAAATGAGTGAGCTGGTTGCAACTGCGACTTTCCTCAGTCTAATACAAATGTAATGAGAAGTGAACAGAGCACACCAGGTTTATGTATGTATAGCGTCATCAGCAAGCACTGTGCTTGGCAATTTCGGGGTGGTTCTGCTAGGTATGATACCCGGTTTCCCGAATGTTTGTTAATATCACCCTTTGATAAAAGCTGTCCCCAGCCAGTTTTGGCCTGGCATGCAAGCTCATTCCAGGTGCCACTCTCCCTCTCCCAGAGGCCAGAACAAGCCCACAGCATGTTGCTGGCACCTCCCTGTCTCCCATGGGGGATGCTGGTCCTGGCCGTCCTGGTCTTGCCTGCCCTGCTGGGGAGTCGCAGAGAAGCCGAGGGCAGGGCAGGACAGCTCTTCCCAGCTGTGCCCCACCACCGGTACAGGAAAACCGAGGAACACTGTTCAGCCTGGCAGCAGCTCACTGACGAGTGTCCTCCAAGACTTCACTTCTTCCAAGCCAGCAAAATCGCTGTGTGCCTGCAGTCCCTCTGCGTGTGTGTGTGTGTGTGTGTGTGTGTGTGTGTGTGTGTGCTTGCATGCCTGGGTGCATGCAAATAAGCTTTCCAAAAGCACCCTGTCCTTACCGAGTGGGCTTTGGAGGTGTGCCACTCCACAAATATTGGAAAAGCCCCGTGGAGCTATTTTATTTTATTTTTGAGCATTGCTAACATATGACGACATCATTTCCACCCTTTGCAATTTTTCCACAGAAAATTTCTATGTTATTTCATGTTGATTCTAAAACTATTTAATAGGGTTTCCACAGAGCTTGGCCATTTTGTGAAGGAAAATAAGTGGTTCTCCTGCCCTGAGGAAGCCAGAGGAAACAACTCTCAAAAAGACATCTGGTTGCACACTTTGTATTGGGGAAGAAAAGTCACTGAGACAAGAGAAAAAAAAAATTTATCTGGTAAACCAGATATTAAAATTCGGGCCTTTGCATGGAAAAAGCCACTTTCAAGTCAAAGAAGTTCTGGCTATACATCATCTACAGGAAGGCACCAAACCATAACACCCTGTATCATGAGAAGCTAGTTGCCATAAAACTTTTTCATTTTCCAAATTTTTCGGCTTTAGCTGTCTTGGATGAGGCAATTAATATTGGAGCCAAGGAGACACTCACGTGCATTTCCACAAAAATAAGTCACTGTTTGTATGTTTACTCAGAATGGGATGAAAAATATTTAGTGATTTTCTACACCTCACTTATTGATTGTACAGCTAAGAAACTTGACATTTGTGAGGTGTGCTTGTGGAATGAAAAATAGCAAATTCCCAGTCTCATTTTTTTTTATTTGTAATTTTGTTTTTGGTTTTTGAAAGTAAGAGCATGGTATCTATTTCTATCACGTATTTTAATGTGAAGTGTTGACCTTACAAGCTCTTTTAGAATGCATGAAAATCTGCTTTAACTTGTAAACCAGAGGTAAAGACAGAAGCATACAAAAAATAAAGCAGGGATAATAACAATTCCAACTGGTTTGGGGCTGTTGTTTATTATAAAAACTGCCCACGACTTTTTATTACAAGATCATGGTTCTGTCAGCTTACAGCTGTGCCAAACAATAATGAAGTTAAATTTACCATACTGTTCAGGTTGATTTTTGGTTTTGTTTTTTGTTTTTGTTTTTGGTTTGTGGTTTTTTTTTAAATTTCTGGTCCATCAGCTTCGGCCTTTCGAGAATGGGGTTTGGGAAAAATACGGTGTTTTGCCCAAATATAAGTGTCCTGGCAACTTCTTCTTGGAACCATTGTAGCATTCCCATGCTTCGAAGCAGGGCTTGAAATGTGGCAGAGGATTGGCCTCTATTTCAGGGATGTGCTTTGTACCATCTTTCTGAAAATCGATCTAATTTGGCCAACACATGCTTTAGGGGGAAAAAATATCTTACTTCATAGCTGCTCAGTGGAGAATCTGTAGATGTTAAGAGATAAAGCCCCCAAGAATGCCACTGTCATGGAACATGCTCCATCTCATTGCTGTCTCCAAGAGACAATAGAGACCCAACATGTACCTCTCCATGAAATAACAGAGCACGGCTGCGGACAGCGTTACAGCAGCAGAGCCAGCCTTTCCCTGTAAGACCTGCTCTAGGCTTAGTTAGAGCCAGCACTGAGAAGAGGGGCTGTATCTGTAGTGTACAGGACTGTATCCGTATGATACCCTCAGGTTATATTTATGCTGGTGGACCTGCAAACACAACCAAACTCTTGTAGGTGGGTATTCATCAGGTTACCACTCACCTGGTTTCCAGAGGCTCTGTCCAGGTCCCTGATGCAGATGACCAGGGAATTGGGACTGCAAATCACAAAACCTTGAATACTTCTGCCTTACTTACTGCCTCAGTGACCCACCTGGTAGGTGTTGTTTTAAGTTGGAGGATTCAAATGCAGAGAGACAGCAATTGTCAAGAGGATGGGAAAAGGGATGGAAAGAGTGAAGCAAGGGGTGTGTTGACACTGGAGCTAGGAGAGCAAGGTCAGCTAGGGTTGGGATTAGCTGGACAAGTAGGCTGGGAATGGGAGCTGGAGATGGGAAGCAGCGGAGTATTAGAGTGAGCACTGGAGAGGAGCTGTGGGCAGACAGCAGCATCATCTGCGGAGCTGGGGCAGGAGAAAGTCTGGGTTAGAGAGTACCGTCAGACTGATGGAGGTGGAAAACAGAGCTGGTGAAGGAAGACAAATGCAGTAAGGAAGTGGTTATAGAGGATGGCCTGGGACAAGAAGTAAAAGTGCTGAAGTGGAGATTGTAGAGGAGCACCAAAACCAAACAGAAAGCTCAGGAAAGCTTAACTAAGCCTGTTGGCCAGTGAGAGAAAAAAGATGCAGATCATAAATCAGAGAGCAAGCTGTCAGGGAAAGGCTGGATCTGGTGAGGTATGTAGCCCAAGACTAATATTAGTAAGTTTGAGGTCTAGAAGGGAAGAGAAACAGGAAGGCAAGAATAGGGAGCAGAGAGGCTGTGGCATGGATCATATGGAGGGCAGGAGATGGAACAGGTCCAAGTGTGAAGAGGAGTGGGCAGACCAACAATGAGCAGCACAGTACATTTCTCAGTGACTTTCTGACAGCATCTAGACAGAACAACTGTTATGGGGGATCCCAGCAGTTTTCCAGTTTGGTGAAACGTGTTCACAGGAGACCACTGTGGATGTGACTTCTTTGACAAAAGAGACATGGCAGCCAGCATGAGAGAATTCCAGTTTGGACTTCCTTACGGTGTGTGAAGATCAAATAATCAATGGACTGAAAGTTGTTGGCTGCTTAGGGACATTTTTATCATGACCTCACTGCATCAAAGACAGTACCCCTGTAGTCTGCATACCTGATGCTTGAGAAGGGCTAACACTTCAGGGTGATAACAAATGTGAGGAAAAGTGGTGGTAAAAATTTGCAAAGACACCAAGAGGGGCAGGTACAAATTCTCAGGTCATTATATTGTCAAGATGAGGTTGAACTTTCACAATTAAGAAAAGGGGCAGATTTGTCTGACAGCTCATTCTGTTTACAAGGCAAAGAGGAACAATCTATTGGGGGGCAAAATCCATATGAAAGGGCAAGAGGGACCAATGAAGAGTCATTATAACTTAACGAGTTTTAATAAAAACAAAGCAGGTTCAAAGAGCAGGGGAAACAGCAGATTGAGAAGGTCAAGAATGATTTATTGAATATAGTAGAAGGAAAAGAAATTGGCATCAGCCTATTATTGGTGCGGGGTGATGCCAACATTGTTAATGATGCAGAAAAATTCAGTGCATATTTTCATTCTACTTGGAAAGAAGTGGGGCAACGTATCAGTATCAAATGAAGATGTGAAAGTCCTTTCCAATCTACAAATAAGTAAACAGTATATTAAATGACTCCTAGAGACATAAATATTTTAAAATTAGGTCTTTTGGATAACTTGCATGAAAGAGCTGTAAAGGATTTTCTGAGATAATCTCTTTCTCACTATTATTTCTGGCAAATATTTGTATACAAAATCCCCAAAGGCTCCAGAAGATCCTACACAATATAAGGCAAATCACCGAAAATGGATTTCCCACAGTGGGTACAAAGATTGTCTACTACGATCTTTTTTTATAGAAGTCCTGAGCTCCCACATGCAGCTGGGAGCCCATGTGTGGAGCACAGAAGTCACCCCAGAGTACTGGATCATTCCCATGTCCCTGTGCAATCCACCATCTCTAAACAGAAATAATTCCACCTCCTTGTCTCTGAAAGGTGCTGTGAAAATTAAGCCAGATGGTACAACAGTGTTTAAGTACACTAGAAAAGCCTGTAGGACAGTGAATCACTCCATCTCCACACTGAGGTCTGAACAGTGCTCAGTGACAAGGCACAGGGTCTTGCGCTGAGCACAAACCCTATATACAGAGCTGCTCATTAGGCGAGCACCACCTGCTCCATGAGCTGGATGAGGCAGGGTTTCTGTGGGACAAACAGCGCAGGATTATGCTCGTGTAATTAAAAACTGCCGCACCGTGCATATGCACAGAGGGGCCAAACTGAAGCTTCACAAGTCAGCATAGCAGAGGCCTTTTCTAGCTTCTCAAGCACTTGATTTTGCTGCCTGTAGTAGCGATCTTTCACTGCCATTTGTGCGTGTGATGTCATTACGTAGTCTTTGGTAAGGGACTGAAGCTGATGTGGCATTGTGGAACTCAGTGGAACCTCTTTAGATGTGTTTGAGACGTCACTGGTCTGAAGCAAGATAAAAGGTGGTAGAGGGAGTAGCCAAAAGGAATTACAAGACCTCTCACATTGCAGAACACACCCAGTGGGGAAGCGGGAAGGAAAAGAGTAAGAAGAAATGCTGAATGCAATGCTTGAGTGAAAAATGAAAACAAACCCCTCTTTGTCTCACTAAGACCCCAAACTTCAGGGAAGTTTGCCTTCTGATCCTGGTTCCAGCTCTGTGACTCAGGCTTCACTCTTCAGATCCGCAGTGTATCTTCCTATTTGTCTCTAACTAGGACAATCTCTGAGTCCTGTGTGAGTCATCAGTGGGTTTTATATAGAAACCAAAGAAGGTTCTTCCAGTCTCTCAGTAAGATATGCCGTGCTGCCAGGGAAGCACTTTTGGTTGTTCTGACGAGCAATTGTAGATGCTCTGAATTGCCAGAAATACCGTCTGAAGAGCAAAAGGATCATTCGCCATCTAAATCCAAAAGGGTTCATAATGCAATCTTTGTGTCGCCTGAACGCGTTGATCCCACCTTGCAATCGCTGATATTAGGCTTTGCAAACTGGCCAGATCCCAGTGGGTATAATTTTCAGGCTGGCTGACTCGCAGGGTTCGAGTGATGCCACTCGGGGGCTTGGAGCCAGTGGAGGGGAGGGGGTGGCGTGTGACACACGGGAAGGGGTCTGAGTCAGGGCTCCCGAGAGCAAGGAGGCCTGCCTCCTCTCTCCTTCCTGCTTCTGGAAACCACTCCTCGGGTCTGCTCGCTGACAGCCACCTACCCTGCAGTTAGGTCCTGTCCTTTCTCAGCTGAGGCAGGAGGGACAGGTGGCCCATGCCGGAAGCAGTGGCTGCGGCACAGGAGCAGGGGGGGATCCTGGTCGAGAGCCCAGAGCCGCCATGTGACAAACAGGAGGCCAGGTATTAACAGGTGGGTGAGAAGACAGGGGCTGGCTGCCTGCTCGGGGAAGCGGCCGTTTTAAAACCAAGGATCACAGGGAGAGCGTGCACGGTGGGGAGGGCATATTTTGAAGAGGAGGAGGAAGGAGCTGTTTTGGAATTGGGTGTAAAGCCATTTGTTTGGAGGGATGCCAGGGTAACAGTAGGTGCCCAGAACAAACGCGCGCAGCCATCCCAGCACTCGGAGCCCGCATGCTCGTCCTTCGCAGTACCTAAGTAGGTCAGCCCGTTTCTTCAACCTTTCCTCTTCCCTTTCTCACTTGCTCTCTTTGTGGGAGGTGGCGGTGGTGGTAGCAGAGGGGCTACACCCATTTTCACTGATTTCCAACACTGTCTACGTGTGAACAAGAGAAGCGGAGAGAAGCTAAAGCTGCTTTCTTATTAACAGCTGGTGACAGTCCCTTTACACAGTGCATGTCGCATTTCTTACCCGAGGTAGAAAGGAGTGAAAGAGGAAGGCAGTTATTTAAAGTTTAACATTACAGACAAATTACAAGATATTCTGAGGCTCACAGTCCCCCCCTGCAATCCTGTGAGCCCCCAGGTCGGCCTCGCCACACCTTTGCAAGCGACTATTTTAGGCAAGTGTGCTCATCGGGTTCGGGAGGACGACTGCTCCAAGTAATTCTGGGATGCAGGTTTCGCACCACAGGATGCCAGCGGGATCCAGTGAAGGTTATGGACTGTCTAGCCTGAACTCCATCTGTGCCCTGAAGTTTCCTCTTGGCTGGGCACCGCTGAAGGACCAGAAGCAGCCAGTAGGAAGCAGTAGGCACAGGGGCTCATGGGGAATTTAAGCCATCTGAACGTGGCACTCAGTTTTTTAAGACAACGGTTTTTTTTAAAGGCTGTGAACATATTGCACCCAATTATAATTGCATTATGTACTCCGTGCCGTGCTATGAGTGCATGCCTCCTCCTAGCTATGGAGGGGCAAATCTGACATACATAGAACAAGTGAGCTGTTTTGTCCTCTGTAGCTTCTCCCAGCCTGCTTATCACGATGGTATTTGCATGCCTCCCAGTAGGGCACTGAACTGTGTGGCTAACATCTGCCACGTGTTGTTTGTTCTGTCCTCCTCTCCCAAGGAAGGAGGTGAGTGTAGTGGAGCATCTTGTTTTTGCAGCACATTTGGTCGGCTCTTGCTTTCCCTACATGCAGAGCTATGTATTTGCGTTAGTGAAAGTAAGGGCACAGAAATGTGTCCTGCAATTGGAAATGCTTTTTTTTCAGTAAGGGGAATTACGGCTAATTAAGTCAAATTAAAAAGGGAAGGGAGAGTTGATTTTCTTTATTCTCAGCATACTCTGTTTGACAAATGGGTCTTAACCACAGATGACAGTGTTAGCTTCAGCCTCTCAGACAAGTAAATCTTGGCTGCTATTCCCTCTGCCCATTTATCTATGATAAATTTAAAGACACGTGTTCCCCCTTCCTGGACAAAAACTGTTGTGTTTTTTTTAATCTAACAGTAAAATACATTTGAAATCTCTTAAAACATATCCTTTTTCCCTCTCTTTGAATGGGCAGCCTTGTACACAATACCCGCCGTGGACCTTGCCAAACAATAACACTGGCTCTGGACACAGTTCTGGTTTGTGGCCATTTGGGTCTGCACCTGATTTAGTGGCAGGGGCACTTCGGAAGCTTTAGAGCACAACCTGTATGCACTTCTATCTCTAGGGCTGTGTTATGCGTTACACTGAGGTTTATTAACAGTCCTTAATCAAGCAAATAACCAGTATTATTCTAACAACAATTCTGGTATTCTAAGGGGCACTGAAATGTAGAACAGACTGACTTTTCAAGACCGCAGGGAAAATCTGTATTTTAGCCAGAAGCTGAAATGTCATTTCTTGAGCGCAGAGGTAATGTCCTGAGCACTGGGCATGTGTTTTTCAGCTCTTCCAGTTTGATCTTCTTTTATTCAAGTCAACTTTTCAGAGATTTTCTTGCTATTAGTATAAAAACAAAAGTATATCCGTGTGTCGCCGCTAACACAAAGTTGATTTACACTTTTTCCGTATGTATTTTGCGATGACCTAATTTTAAAGTTTCTGAGTGAAGATTTCTTTGCTTTAAGCTGTAGTAAAATGCTCGGTTTGTTATAATCTTTGCCACTGCCTTCCAGGCGCTGTGTCTTATCCTGCACTTGCTGGTTTAGTGTTATGACAAAAGGCAAACACAGATTCACTAAAGCATTGCAGGAAACAAATAGTGCCTTTAACCCTGGAGGTGTGCCAGCCCAGTGTTATCAAAGCTGAGACTTTCCTGACCTCCAACACAGGGCTCTGAAGCAGGTCAGGATCCAGCCTGGGCTGATGGGGACGGGACTCAGAGTGCTCGAGACGTGCTGGTGAGGTCTGTGCCGTGTCCCTGAGGTCCGGCATGACATGTAGCGTTTCTGTGCATTCAGCACCCGTTCAAAGAGTCAGTCCCCAAGGCCTGCAAGAACATAAGACTGCGGTTTCCTCTCCAAAGTGATTTTACAGGAGGATAAATGCAACAGTAACAGTGAATATACTGAACATGAGGACAGGGTGATACGAAGCCCGCTCTACATTTAACCTGGGGCTAATGGAGGAGTGGCTGCTGACCCCAGCCCCAGGCATCCTGCAGGGTGATGAGATGGCCTCCTGCACTGGCCCTGCACCCCTGGCACAGTCCTTCCTTGCCAGACCCCCCCCCTCACCATCACCACAGCTGGGCCACGCTCTGGCCCACAGGCACTGCCCAGGCTCCCCCGGCTGCCCCACTGTGCCCCACTGCACTGCAGCCTGCCCCCCGCTGCCAGCCCAGGGCAGGAGCCAGCACTGCGCTTTGGAGAGCTGGCTGGTGTCTGTTCCTCGCCTCCCCCCTCAATGTTTGTTTGTCTAAAGACAGTGTTTTTCCTTGGGCTGCCACATATTTTCCACCTCAGCAGCCAACCAACGGCTGGCGAGGGACGTTCGTTAGCGGCCATGAGGAAGGCCGTCTCTCCTGGTGCTGGGCCTTCCTGGTGAGGGAGGCAGTCAGCAGCTTTGCGCAAAATGCCAAAAAGCCTCCCTTGTTTTCCTTGGTTGCCAGGGTAGGAACTGACATTGTCCCTGGCGGAGCACAAGGACTCCCCGTGACACGGCAGGGGCAATGGGAAGGTGTGTTTTCTTGACCCGCTGCAGGAAATCCTGTGCGTCTTGCCGGGGAACACAGCATTTTCCTGCCCTGTCTGCAGCCAGGCTGCGGCTCCGGGGGCCCACGGCAGCCTGCTTGGATGTTGTGCTTTCAAATACCTCTTTAATTTTAACAGAACTGTTTCTCTCTGGTGCCCAGGTGGACCTGGGCACTGAACTGTGGCACTGGGTGCTGCTCCCCTCTCAACCTTTCCCCCGGCGCTGGGCAGGGACAGCACCTGCCGAAAACAACGCTGAGCTTCACAGCTATTACCTGCCATAGTCCACACTGTCTCTCCTGGCCGAAGCTAAGTGGATCATTTCCACTTGGCGTTATTGCTGCTGTTGCTTAACCGATTTATGGGTTTCTTTTTAAAAAAGAAACAATTCAGAAAGTGACGCATTACTTCTGCCTGTGGACAGAGGGAACAGCTGAAACGTGGGAGTCCAGACTACAGCTGTGTGACTACAGCTTTTAAAAAAGAAAAAACAACACATATTTTAGTGAATAAAAACTACTGATTCCCTCTGCTGGTGTTACGGGCCTTATTTACCTACCAAGGTGGTGGTGGTGGTGGTTGTAGTCACCAGACTATGTTTGAAAGGACAAGTCGGACAAACAGGAGAAGCCGTGACCTCTTCACAACCAGGGGGTATTTAAACCACAGCAGTCACCCTGCCTGGCCTCCTTCCTCCACCTCAGTCATACATCTGTATCTTTTCCTCTTCTCTTGGTCATCACTGAGGGTCCTGTCACACAAAGCAGCCTAACTGTCACAGAGGCTTGCATCCATCAGGGGAGTGGTGTCATTGCTAGGAAATGAATATTCACACAGATAAATTAGCCACAGAAGGGTTTCTGCAGCCATTTGGGAAAGCCTCACACTTTAAGACCCATCAAATTTTTAGGGAGTGTGTGCAGATAATTTCTGAATAGGAAAAACAACAAACAAATATTTTTTCCTATGGCAGCCGTGCACAGGGATAATGCCATTAAGGCTGGGTGATAGATCCATCAGTGAAAATGATTAGCTGAGACTCCAAATAACCTGTTTACGAACAAATCTGGGCCAGCATTTTTAAGCATTTCTCTTTTTTTGCCCTAGTTCCTTGCCAGGCAGCTATGAACAGGGGCATCTCCATGAACTTGGTGCACCCTGTGTGCAAAATTCATGCTGCAAGGAGTAAGGTTGTGTTTCTCAGAGAATTCATTTGCAAAAGCTAACAGGACTGGATGGAAGCCTCACTCTACCTTTCCCCTTTTCTTTTCCCCTTTGGAACAGATGCAGGAAGAGCAAAGTCTCCTGGAAACATTTGTGCCGGAATTGTGTGATTCCTTGCACTTCTAAAATAACCTGCCTTGCACAAATGCCTGTGATGGGTACATGCTGTTAGAGCATGAGGGACACCTCTTTGCCTACATGCTGTTTCTCAGCAGCAGTGCAACCAGGCAGCTACCACAAGCATAATCTTATCATTAATCTGCGGATCAGGGACACACACAGGCACAGGCTGCTCGAGAAGGAGAAGGCATGTTAGCAGGACCTCACGTAAACAGCTCCACAAACCGGACGGGACACACAACGTGCCAGTGGAGCTGAACATGGCAAATGTTCACTGTGCCCCAGGTAGGGCTGCCCTCTGGTCCCGTCATCAGTGGACGAGGAAATGTGTGATACTTTCCTGGAAATTAGGGTTTAAACTTAGCTAGAGAGTGAGAGCACACAAAAATCAGGACTTTCCTCAAGGATTTCTGCTGGTGGTGTGTACATCGTTTGACATATCAACATCTAGCCATCCAACTGTCCTTCCTACTGGCGCTGCACCCACCCCTGTACCCAGGAGATGAGGTGCCTCTGGGAAGAAATGTTTGTGCAGGAAACAACTACATACATAGGGGGAGACTTACAAATGCTGGGAGAATTTGTTATCTGGCTTTTTGCCCCCCATGTGGTGGTTCCTTCTCTGCATCTCTGCATCTCCTCACTTGCTCTCTTTCCTCATCTATGCTTTGTCTCCCTCCTCTCTGTGTGTCTGTGTTCATTCCCCCCTGCCCTCGCCCTCCCTTTCCCCTCAGCTTTTCTGCCTTCTTCTGAGGTCCTGTAGCCTCTTCCAAGTGCATGGAAAATTAATATAAAAACTACAATGTCAACGGGAAAAGAAAGCAAACAGTTGCAACACGCAACTCTTCTTCTTATGCACAGTCTGACCAGTGAGTCATTCCCAGGGCTTTTGAAATGACAACAGGCATCTTCTGTCTTTGCTGTTGCTGCTGTTGTGTTCCTCACAGCAATGCTTACCAGTCAGTGGAGAATGGGGCCCCCTTATGCTTGGTGCTGCATAAATCACTTTCTTTAGCCTGGGGAAAGAAAAAAAAAAANCCCTATCACCTAAAGAAGATGAATACATGATTCAAGGATTTACTGCTCAGATTCATTTGGGGTTCTTTTATTCCTCACCCTTGCCTTTGTTTCTCTCCCAGGCTGCCTCTCCTGCTGGCCTAGCCCTTCACCCCACCCCATCATTCTCATGTCTGGCTGCCCCCATCTGATTTACCTTCCATTTCACTTCGGCTCCTCTTTTGTCCACCCGCATGCTTCTCTTGCTGTCACTTACTCCCTCTCCCATGTGGCCAGATCTCCTGATTGCCTTCTCCATTCTGCAGTACTGGGTAGCTTTTCATCACCTTGCTGGTGGAATCAAGAGATGCAAAATATTCAGTGTGAGGTAGACACCGAATGGTTAAAACTTGGCAAAGTTATAGAAAACTGAAAACAGGCTCTCATAGCAGAAAGTGTCAGGTACCACCAGCTCCAGCTAAATTAAATTCTGTCCCTGTAGTGTGTATGCACAGAGACATTTATATTCATATTTTTAACAGCCTTCTAAACTCTGCAGTTCACTGACAAACCCTTCATGAAGCTATCATTCCTTTTTTAACACCTGAACTTTAAAATGTCACATGTAGCATTTAAAAGGACAGGCAAATAACCAAGGAAACATCCTAGTATGCATTTTGCTTCCTTTCTTTATGGTTGATCTAAAGTCCATGGAAATCAACGACAGTCTTTCCATCTAGTTCAGCAGAGTTCGCATCTGGTAGGTTGGTTCCTCCTAAAATTTCAGATTAAAAAGACTTCCCACACGTGTGGTTTTTCGAGTTTCCTTTTACTCATATATCTGGCAAGACTGATGTGCTGTCAAATGATCTTTTCAGTGCTAAATATATACCATTAACTACTAATAAAAAAACAGGCTTTAAAAATTTAGCTCTTTTTTTGGCATCTGTACAGAGCATTCCACTTGATCTCACAAGATGTATGGTTTGCACTAGGATTGCAGTCACAGTTTTCTTGTTAAAGCTGTCAACCATTCCAGTGTCTATCTTTACAATACAATTCAAACCTTGGTTAGGAAAATAGGCATTTTTACTTGAACTGTGATATTAAGATCCTTTGCCAGTCCTTTTCTGTATCCGTTTGCAGGCCATAGCTCTTGTTAAAACTAGGCTGCAATGTGAAAACAAGGGAGGGAAGAGGCTGATCCCTTCTGCTTAAGACACTTCCTCCCAGTGGCAGAGATACCATGGACATTAAATGCTTCCTTAACATGCTATTTTTAAAAAAAAATATTTCATTAAAACCACTTAAAAGGCAAAAATTCACTGTCTCATCTTGTTTGAGTTACAAAGGTAACTCCAGAACAGAACATTGCCTTTTGACTCTCTTAGAATCAGCAGAGAAATTCTCCTGAACATTAGATGATTTGCTGTAGTATTGCATTTGCATTGGTATCTGATTGGACTCGTTAGCAGATACGTGTTAATGGTAATAAGGCTGATAATTGTTTTCTTGTGAAAACTGATCATTTGTCTTGTAAAGACAAACACCTAGAGCATTTTTTGACAAGCCAGTGTAAATCTTCAGTCAATATTGCATGAATCAACTTCAATATAAGGACATAAAGGGAAAATACAGGTACGGGATAAACATATGTCTTCTAATGCTTAAGCGCAATGGGGAGCCCCCTTATCTGCTTCCGTAATGCGTCTTATTATGCTTAAGTAATGGGTATTAGAAGCCAAGCAGTATGTTACATCTCCTCCTACATGGTACATTCTCATACTGCCTAGATACATATGAATCCTGCATGTCACATGTCATTACATATTCTGAGACTGTATCTCCATCCATGCTAAAAATACACAGAGAGAAAGGGAGAGAGAGAACTTGAGTATAAGCAACAGATACTTCTGCACAGACCCTTGGCAATACCAAAGACTGAGAGATTTAGATATGTGTTTATTATTCATCATTGTTTGAGGAAGAGTATTTGTGAAGATAACTGGCCCTAAGGGTTTTCACAGCAAGCTCCTGCTTGGTGTTTGCACCCATCCATTTCCAAGCTGGATACGCTCAAGCACAGCCCTCTCCACCTGCCTTTTCATCTACATGGCGGCTCGATTTTTTTCTGATCTGCTTAGTTACAGAGCCATTCCCATAAAAATAGCTCCAGAGCTATCCATAAATACTCTCACTCAGAATTTCCAAGCAGTCAACAAACCTGTGAAACTTGTGACCTGCTGGTGTCCTGCTCCTCTGCTACCGAAATACAGGCACCGCAGAGCCTGCTGCGGGGACCCGTTCCTGCCGTGCCATTTCTCCCAGCGAGCGTCCCCACTGCAGGGCCACCTGCCAGCAGTGTGGGGTGGCCTCCAGGAGTCCACATTGAGATAGAGATGCAAGGCAGACTTTTTGAACCAGACCTCGCTCCCCACACCTGAAAAAACAGGGAAATCATTAGTGGCCTAAAACCTCACTCTAGCAGCTTCACCACTGGTGCTCCGGAGTTGGATTTGGTCTTACGTGCGGGAGACGGGGGAGGAGCAGCGGTCCCCTGGTGACATGTGTCAGGCAGGAACGCGGCACATGCTGGAAGTACCCCCGGTGTCCAGGGCTTTCGCACGTGTGCGCGCACAGCCGAATGGGCAGGGGCAGCCCCCTCCTGCTCAGCTGCAGCAGATGGAGCGGAGAGGCAGGCTGCCTGTTGGCGGGGCTGGGCAGCGGAGCTGTGCGCTCCAGCTCCGACTAATGAAGCTGATTTGATGAGCTGATTATTCTTGTGTATTAGTGCGTCGCTGACATGGTGCTCCACGCTGCACCAGACACAGAAGGAAGGGTACGACACAGGCCCCCTACTGTGCTTTCCACCTAGGCTGGTGGACCAGATGATCCAGAAAGACGGGGTTCTGGATGCTGAGGAGGAGATGAAACCCCTCTTTGTAACACAGCGCTGCAGCTTTCTGAGCTGGAATGTAGCAGCATTCCTAATTTAGATACTCTGGTTGAATTTTAAGTGGAAGTGAACAAAACATTTGAAAAGCTGTCCCTGTTCTCTCAGCAGGGAGACTTCGAGAATTTTCTGGGTTTAGGAAAAAAATACTGGCATAAAACTGGCCAGAGTTTTCCCAGGTAGAGATTCCTGGAAGCACAGGCTGGTTTTCTAGGTGTGATGGATATAAACAAAGGGCTTGGTTATCAGGAGGTATGATGGGAGGGATAATGATGAATAGGTGTTATGACAACAACTGCTCTGCAGCTGTAGCTCTCTCCTCTGCCACAAACTGCCAAAAACTCACCAGCTTTCTCCTGGGACCTTCTAATAACAGTAAACAAGGCTTGACAGTGTCCAACACAGAAGGTACATGACTGCTGACCTCCTCACAGCAGGAGAAAATTGACTAAATAACATCAAGATGTGGAATTGCAGGTACATTTTAGGTTTCTGGGTTTTTGCAGGCAGCAAACCATCCCCCAGACAACATTATTCCTGGTCTACATAAGCCATTAATTATGTTAATAATGTTTCTACGGGTGCAGTTTCTCCAATTTTAGTTCTATATTCCTTCCTCAAATTGCAGAAAAGTACCCTCTGGGAGCACAAGGACGGCTTTTTATATGTTTTTGTTCATTTCCACTCCAAACTGAACAAGAGCGAGCCCTAGCAGAATTTTTTTCAAGCAGAGTGGTGGTGCTGCTCTTGCTGAATCATCTGTGACAATGATTGGGCAAAACCACAAAAATAAACATTCCTTGGCAGCCAGGCTCCAATCTCCCCTACAAAGTATCAAACTCACCATATAGAGATCAACCGCAAAGTTTGAAAAATTCTGCATTAGGTCACTTAGTCTGTGCTTGTCACAGCGAACAGGCTGCACCAAACACGGAGAAGCTCAGCAGAGTCCAGAGGAAGGACCAGCTGCACATTGGTGATCAGGTGCTCGCAGAGAACTACTGTGCAGTTTCCACCACAGTATCTGGATGCACACAGAATCAACAGGAGAGATTTGCTACAGGGTCCAATGCAAGGCTGAACACATACAGAGGTCTGCAGAAAAGCGGGACTGACATACGATAGTGATGCTCGTAATATTTATGTATTCATATATATTTGAATGTCTTTCCAGATTCCCTTGCTTTGAGCACCTTACTCATGCAAGTCCCATGCTTCACCCCATCCATGAGGTTTCCGCTCATCAGCTCCTTGGCTCTGTCATTCCTCATTACAACAGTCACCTATGAGAATAGGTAGAGAAACAAAAGGCCAGATGCACAGCTGCACAGATGCACACTGTAACAAAGGAGAGCAACTCTCTTTGGAAATAACCAACATGTGTGAACTTGCTTGACTGTTTGTAGTCCCATTTCTTCTTGCCTGTTCTCACAGCTATGCTGAATTTAAACATACAGCATTTTCCAGCCACAAATGTCCTCTTTTTCATATAATAAGGCCTATTGAATCTACATGCTGAGGCATTAAGAAGAATGGGGATTCAGGGAGAAGGAAGGATGAAGGGGAAAGGGGAGTGAGGGTTGAAGAAGAGAACTTTGAGTCGAAGTCACTGAGTTCTTTTCTCAGTTCTACCAGAAATTTTCCTGAATGCTGTTGGACATGCCACTTCACCAACATGTGCCTTGGCTGGGAAATCTGTCAAATGGGGACACCAGACAGTCCACACCATGAGGTCTTGTTGGGTGTCCCTGTTGCATGTTTGCGAATTGCTGAGATCCCACTTAGGCTAGCACCATAGAGGAGTTTTTACCCAAACACGCAGAAAAGGAAGCGGAGGCTCTGAGATCTGGAAACATCAGTCTGAGGATTCATGCCTGGCAAAGAATGTCAATACTATTGCCAAGCATATTCTGCTGAACTTTCTGTGAGGTGGCTCTTCTTATTTCTACACAACAGCAAATATTCCATGAGGTATGAAAGACCACTGCTGTACACCTGAACCGCATTTCCACTGCAACACAAAGTATTCATTGATTAAAATTTCAGGGAAGTCATGGGATGGTGCAAGGAGTGATGCGTTCAAGGACCAAGAGCAAGGGGAAATTTCAGTTTGCTGCACTATTCCAAATCACTTGCACAGCCATTGTAGATCCCTTGGCTTTATAGATGGAAAGCTGTGTTGCACAGAAAGGCTGAGTTTCGCACCCAGAATCTACAAACCAGAACCTCATTCATGGCAGAGTCACTGGACACTCCCTCCTTGTATTGTCAATTAGAAAGCTCAGATGAGGAGGAGGTGCTCAGGCAGGAAAAGGTATCTGTTGTCCAGGAGCAGCTCTGCTCCGTAGCTGGGTTGGATTGGGTTGGGCATGCAGCTGGTCTGCACAACTTCATGGTGCAGGCTCTCTTACCTCCCCAAACAGAGATCTGGGTTGTACAGACAGTCATCTGGCTCAAGAGCTCTGCTACCAGTCCTGAGCTATCGACCCGTCACAGGATCTATACGGGGGAGTCACAGAGGCAGAGCTGCGGAGCCGTGGTCAGCACCTGCCTGCGAGCTGCTCTAGGAGCTCCTGCTCCACTCAGCTTCATGCTACGTATTTTGCGATTGATTGTCAGTCTCATACAGATTTTGATAAGAAGCTTCGTGAGCCAGGGAAATTGGCTGCCTGTTCCAACAGCTGTGCTGTTGTAACAGTGCAGGACCCCACATTTTGCAGTTGGACACTCGACTTCAGTCATAATCTCCAGAAAGTGATAGATAGCTCTAGAAGACACTCTGACCTGAGGTTTGTTGAAATGTCTTGTTAAGTTGCTGCTCTCCAGTTCATCTCTCCACTGACCATATAGGATACCGAAGGCATGTCTCAGGGAGATGTCTTAGGTCTCCTCCCAAAGCTTTGATAGGATAAAACCAGGATTGAATATGATGTCCACAGTGTTTAATGAGTGTGCTGTGTCTGTCTTCTTCTGCCTTCAGCTGTGTGTTTCTGTTTGCCACCCATCCCTCTTCCACTCCTTCTCCCTCACTAGCTCCTTTTTTTTTTTCTTTTTTTTCAGGGATGAATACGTAACTCCCCATCTTTTTATAAAGGGTTTATACAACACCTAGAACAGCATCCAAACATGCAATGCTCTCATCCCTGCTGGAGACCTCTCAGTGCTCCTGCAGTCCCTTAAATCTGACCATCCAGAAGCACCTGTTACCGACAGCTCACTCAGGGTCAGCTTCCTCTACCACCATGTGCGTGCAAATTAAATGTGTGTTCCTGCACAGGCCATTGAGAATAGTATAAGTGCTTACTTTCCGAGCCACACTATAGCTGTCTTCTTGGTAAAACATAAAAAGTTAGAAAAAAAAAATCATGCTCACTTTAAATGACTGCTGAAGGAATGCCCAATGGATAAATCAGACATTTCTTGGCTGTGAAGGGGGCACCTTTCAGTGACATCCCATGATGAAAACTTTGGGAGTGATGGCCAGGTATGGTGGCATGTTAATGTGAACAGCCTCTCTCAGCTACACATATTATGACAGGATCTGAAGGTGGGAGGATTAAGAATATATTAGTTATCAACTTATTTTCAGATGAATTTCTTAATACAGTAAGATTTATAGGCAAGATAGTAGGGTGCTGTGAGATCCAGAGGTATTTGTGAAACAGTGAGCAAACCTAAAAGGCTGTGGTTTTTTTGAATGTGACTTGGTTATTTTCTAGGGGAGTTACAAAACAGAAAAGATCTACATTTGTGTTATTGTTTTAAAGACTTGTTACTTGCCTAAATTTTGAGCCAAACTGTTTCTGATGTGGAAGTTGAGCGGGAGAACATTCTCCTAGACCCTGTTTGCATCCCCTGTACCCTGTGCTAGAGGTGAGGTGTTGGTGAATGTTGCCAAGAAAATGAGTGGCAGCATTTGGCAATGGAGAGGCAGAAACCTAAGCCAGGACCCTGGAAGGTGCTCTGATCCAGCACATGCACCTCCCCAGCAGAGTGAACCAATGTATCAGGTAAATACTTGCACCTCTCCTTTCCCTCCTCTTCTTCATTCCTCAAAGACCCAAGCTTTGTCTTAAGGGCACAACCAAGCCCTAGAAAAGTTTACTCTGACACCCGAATTTTGAATGTCGTTGTTTTGGTTTTTTTTCTAAGAAAGGAGGATAAACATGATGGAGCATGAAGGACACTACATCTTAAGTGGGGCAGAGGCTTGTGTGAAAGAAGATTAATACTGGAGAGCTGGCTAGGAAGGGACCAGAGTAAATAATTTCTTTTCCTCAGAAAATTAAGCGTATGCACAGAGTAGCAGACAGTGACTATGGGAAAACCTGTCAGAACAAAGTAGCAGTCTTCCATTCTCTCCTACCTACAGACGCAGCCAAACGCACAAGAATGGGGTTGGGGGTTATTCATAAATAGTCTGGCTGCTGTTTGTCAGAGGCAACAGTTGAAATGTCCATGCACAATTGCGACTTCAGCATGTGCTAAAGATGACAATGGCATCCAGTCGCAACGGGCCCGTTGAGAACGGTTGTTCCAAGTCACAGTCATAAAACTACTGGTGGGTGGTCTTCATCTCCGCTTGTCCTCATTATCATTTCATTGTGTTTCTGTGGCCCACTGCACCATGGCACTCCCTGCATTTTAAAGCATTTCATTGATGGGGCAGTTTTACATTCATATTTATATGTCCTTGTTGTATTGCAGTGGTTTCTCCTATTCTTGGGATCCAAGCCTTTTGTGAAATGGTGCGAGGAAGATGTGTATTCAGATCTTGGCCCAATGAATTGGGTATTGTCAGGAAATAACAGAAAGTACTGAGGATTTAAACATCCTGGACACTATCCTGCTGCTGTGGAACGTAACAGAAGGGGTTTTCCTGCCAGGGACTGAAAGGCAAGATGGCAGAAGAGGTCAGATGGGCAGCATGTACCTGGCTTGAGGTTCAAGAGCAAACTTACCAGGTTACAATGTTAAAAGGAGGCAGTCTGCTCTCCATCCTTCTCTACCAGAAGTGGACACCGAAACCAGAAAGCCCAAACCCTAATAGTATACCTTTTATTTCCTAGTTCTTGTTCAACATGTAAGTCAAAAGCTAAGCAAAGTCTCTGTGCAGCTCAGTGACTAGACAAAGCTTGAACTGTAAAAGCGAAATGTTTGCCAAACGTGTGGAAAATAAGAACAAGAGACAGCTTACACAGCAGGGGGAAAAAAAGAAACAAGGAAAAAAGAAAAAAACATTTAAAAAATTAAAAAAAAAAGAAAAAGCCCAACAAACAAACCCTATTGAAACCTGAAGATTTACTTCAACTGATTTACTTGCACTTTTGGCTGATGGGTCCTCTGCGTCAGGAGCTGGGGGCAGAGCAGAGGGTTTGACCCATTCCTGCACTCCCTGGGCAGGACAGCCAGGGGGCACAGCGGGGAATTGATGTGCACAGGGCTGCCTTGCCCTAGCTGGAAAGCAGAGTAAAGCGGGCAGGCATAGGAGGCATGTAGGGCTTGTGCCATTCTGCGAGGCCAACGTGCACATAGCTGGCTTACTGTGCGGCAAATACCCCGGGTCTGCATACGTCAGGCTGTAGTACACGGTGCTTCCGACTTTCCAAGTTTTGCTTGTTCCAGGCACATAAAGGAGCAGCTGCTGCTCATGTGTGCAGGCGTTGTTGCCCAGTGAGGAGCTGAGGATGTGTCTTGGCAAATGGAAAGAGCCTTAAGTTTGCAGGTAAAATGCCACGGAAAGGAAATGAAAAGATAGACCCAACTAAAAACTGTTCAAAACAGGGCAAAGCACAGCTTGCAAATCAAACTAAAGAATGAACAAAATATCTGACGTGGGCTTTCTCCAAATTTTCCTTAAAACTATTACCCATGGACAAGAAGTCAAAGGCCTACTTTTAGCCCAAGGACCAACCTGCTCCAGAAGTGCCCCTTTGTGGAATATAACTTTTAAACCTGGCCACCTTCTCGAACCATTAGTGAGAATGCCAAATTTTTAGAAGAGCCCTTAGAACCCTGGGATCGTAATTCCCTTCTTTACCCAGATAACAGAACCACACAAGAAGGAGGTGTGCAAGTATCTCGCATAGCACTTCCAAAATGCCTCAGCCCTGATCCACAAGTTTTCAGGGCAGGATTCATCCCCTGTGCTCATTCAGTCCTTGGTCTCAGCTGTTGGTGCCAAAAGTGAGAGCGATGAGAGCCAAGTAGGATGACAGCTTTTGTACTGTGCTCTTTGGCCCACTAGAAACTGGACAGCAAGGCAGCAATAAAGATGCCTTCCTCAACCGTTGTGCCTAGATCCACAGAAAACCACCAGCAGCAATAACCGAATCCTGTACTTTTGTGCTTATATAGCCATGGCCTGAGATGGAAGAGGTGGCTCTGGACACACAAAGTGGGCCAGTATGCACCTCTGTGGAACATCTCTGACATGCTCTAATCTCAGGACAGGAGATCCCTGCCTAACCTTCCTCCGTGAGACAGGAGTCCTGCACAACAGAGCTAGCAATAGTAATGCTATTTGTTTAAACATTATTTGCCATGATTGTAGCACTTTTGTTGGTGAATAATTGATGGACCAGCTGGAACAGCATTGAGCGTATTCATTAAGTTTTTGGTATATTTTTGCTTTTGGCTGTCAGTGGTTTAAACTCATGATTTTCATCTTGTGCCTTACTTATGAGCTGTTCGAGTTGACCGTTTCCTATTTGCCATTCACCCCTTGTGATATTGAGTTGATCGCCTAAACCACACAGTACCCCTTCTGTTTACCTCTGGGTAAGTGAAATTGGTCAAAGAGAAGAGTAAACAAGTAAATACCACCGCAAACATATAAACATTTGTGGGTTTATGTGAATAAGGGCGTTACAAAAAGCACCCAACCACTCCAACAATAGTCAACCCTCACTTCCCTAAGGAAATATTCAGAAGACACAGCATGGAATGAGAATGCAAATGGAATTTAAATATTCACCAGTCCTGTTTTTTCAGCACTTAACCTGCTCTGTTATTTGGACCATCAGCCTTTGATCATGTTGGAGTCTTTCTTGGAGATAATATTAGCTTGTATTTTTAATGCAAGTGTGTGATTTCCTAATGAATTTCCTACTGCTCTTGCAGAAGAGGGGAGAGGTTCACATTAAGGAATCTAACCAGCTATTTGGTTATTATTTTGATCTGTAATATGTGCTCTTACCAGCCTGAAAAAGAAATGAACTTTAGACAAGGTTCTGAGCTACATGGAAAAATGAGACCTGACATTTGAAACTTATTAAGCACTTTAATTTAAAAGGCAAGTAATTTCATCAAATGCATGTAGCTTTCTCCCATACTTGGAACTGCACGGGTGTTCAGGTCTTTCACCAAACCGGGAGCATCACTCATTTTAAAGGTGAATCACTTCCCCTCCCAAAATAACCTGCAAAAGGGAATCTACAACAATTTTGTTGTGATTTTTCACCGTGTTGCTAACAAGAAAAGGCGGGGCGGGGAGGGAAGAGGGTAGGGAGAGGAGAAAGGTGTCAGCCACTAGGCCAACATATTTGACATACTACCTTGATTCATTTAAGAAAGATTGCAACATAAGATTGTAAGACTGTTACAAAGGATTGTGAAAATAGGAATCTTGGAAGAGGTGGCATGAGAAAGACTGTTATAAAGCATGTGCAGACTGTCTATAGACTGCAGGTCAACGTGGAAAGGAAAGACGCCTTTTTCCTAAATACAGAAAAGACGGGTTTAAAAAAGGGATCAAGGCACACCAGAACACTGCTGCTCTGAATGTTGCATTATGTTTAGTTAGATTTCGTGTAACAGTATGTGTCACTGACGTGACTCCTTCAGCACATACATAGGGATAAAATTTCGTGAGGTGCTATTTTACATTGCATATAGCAAAGAGAAAAATAGAGATACCCTTTTTTAACATGGTGTTGTTGTTGTTTTTTACTTTAATTTTGTCATTATCAGTGCTGGAACTTCTGCCTGTGGCTCCTGTTGTAATTGGAGAGGTTTTGCCGTGCATTGTCCTCAGTGCCTGGCTGTCTGCTCGGAGGCTGCTCAGCTCACTTAGAAGCACTCAGCAGGGAAACAGGGTCATGTGGGGAATCAGCACGGACAGCTGTGACCCAGCGTTACCCAGTACCCAGCATTACCGCCACAGCCCAGTCCCCAGGCGCGGTCACCTATATTACCGTATGTACTCTCTGATGGAGTGCCAACAGGCTCCTCACGCTCCCCTGCTCCCTCCGGTCCCATCCCACCCACTTCTGTAGGAAACCAGGTCCTCACACCTCCCCTGTCTCAGAGGGAATTTATTTCCCAAAAACATCAAGCTGCCCTGAAGGGACCTGTCCCAGGATGACTGAAAGCAGCCGTTTCTGGTCTGGCCAGGCATGCGGAGGTGCAGGCACTGGGGTCCAGGGTCCAGAAAGGTTCTGCCCAGAATGCTAGAAGTCACATCGTGTTTTGAAGGCTCAATTTGGTAATTGGGCAGCGCCCCCCCCGCCCCCGGCCATCTGTGCTGAGCAGTATCTGCTCTCGCTGGCTGGGCAGAGGCACTTGGCTCCCCCCGCCCCCAACAACAGCCTGACACCTCCGATTAGGGAGCACAGCCTCCCCATGCCCTGATCTCCCCACACCCTCTCTGGGAGAGGCAGCTCCTGCCAGGGGCGTGTTTGGGTACCCAAATCTGGGCAGAAGGGTGGCTGAGCTGGGTCTTACCAGCAGCACCTCTAGAGTGTCAGGAGCCGATAACAGGAGAGGGTCCAGCACTTCCCCACTGCACCCTCCCAGCCCCTGGGGCTCTGTGGGTCGGGGGCCGCAGAAGAAAGGTTGTGTTCACAGCCACAGCTCCCTTGGTGTCCACCAAATCTCTGATTTCTAAGCTTTTCTTCCAGGACTAGGCACTGTTCTTGTAAGTGGCTCCAAAACTGCATTGAGCCACAGTGTCCAGAAAAATCAGCAACAAGCGCTTTGTTTTGTGCAGGTGTTTTTGGACACATGCTTGGTGTTAGACTGTCACATCTTCAAAATTATCCCCCTTGAAGGAAGGGAACGTGAGTGTGGGAATGTCTAAGCGGTCTGAAAAAAACCTTCGGTGCTGTTTCGATACCAGTGGCAGCATCGCATTCGTTCTGGGAGGAATATTCACAGCTAAGCTCTAAGCCTCTGATTTATAATGGAAATACTGATAGATCCAGATCCATTTGCAGATGCTATTATAATGTTTCATCCTGGGGAGGAGAGGGGGAAGAGAAACAGCCTCCTTCCCTTTTCATTTTAAATATCGGCACACTCTGATATTGGTTTCATGAAGCATTTGGATGGGTCCTTATTCACAAATGAATAAAAATGAGTAAAGTCCTCAGAATCAAAGGTAAGCCAAAACTGGCACCCATAAGCACAAGGCAACCCAGAGAGCCCATCTGCAGCCAAACCATGCAGCAGACCCAGACACAGCTTAAAGGCTGGCAACAAGACCGCCTGCAGAATCTGCCAAGGAGCCAGATGCTGTTGCTTCCCAAGCTTGGCATGAGGGTTCCTGATTGCCATCCAACAAAGAGGAAAAAGAGGAATGATATAATGTGGTGGGATAAAACACATCCCACCTCAACCTCCTTTATTGCTCATTGAAAAAAAAATCGTGGAAGATACTATTGGAAATGTATCATTGTTTTCAGAAATACATACATTAGCCACAACAATGGCCTTGCCAAATGGGAAAAGTAGGAGCTATTTAAATGTATGTGCCGTTCAAAAAAAAATTAAATCTTCATATGCTGTGTTTTGGGTATGGATGTCTTTGTGTCTTTTGTTAACTGTTACAGTGATAACCACTAAAATGAATACAAGTGTCGCAAAAGCTTCCAGTTTTTTACAGTAATATTTCAAAATCCCCTGTCTCAGCACAGCTGTCTAGATCAGATAGATCATGGTGATGGCTACTGAATGTAAAGAAGCCAGGTTTGTAAAGCAAGGTGCAGAGAAATAAAAAAGGAAACTGTAAATAAAGATATGTGCTGAGAAAGACATTATGAAACAAAAAGTATATCAAGGCATTGTAAAGATAAGGGCTCTGCTTTTCCACAGTTGCACAACTCTTGTGTTGATGTAACTTGATTTCATTGACATTGCAGTTGAGGGAAACTGGAGTAACGCTGTCAAGTATTTGGCGCTGGCAATAAGAAAAGTTGTGAGGATGTGCACCTGAAGATATATAAAACCATGAGGGCATCATCACTTCTGGCAGTGGAAAGGACAAAGGAAAATAAATAGGAAAATACACATAAAATAAAATGCTGCAGGTAGGTAAAGAAATAGGAAGCAGTAAAAAAGTGATGTAAAAAAAGAAATAAGAAAAAACTGCTAGAGTTACCTGAACAATAACAGCTGTTATCATTACTCTTATCATCATCATCATCATCATCGTCGTCATCATCTAATATTTTGGAAAATACCAGGTGCTTCCATAAATGATATTTCAGGGCAGCTCAAACATATTTGCAAATTCAAGTCAATTTTGCCAGAGATTTTCAGCTGAAAGAAATACATCAGAACATGGTAGACAAACCAGTCCCATAATTTCCATTGCTAGCTGTTTTAGCATAGTCAAAAGATTCAGGCACCTGTTAAAAAAAGGAAGGCTTCCTATAAAATCCAGGGAAAGGGATCCCCTTTTATTCAATAGCAGAGTGGTTAAAGCTGTTGCTGAGGACAAGGAGACTCAGCTTCAATTAAGCCTGTAGTCCCGTGTCCAGGGTGTTGCCTGAACAGGGCTGTGCTGCGGCTTCGCGTCTCTTCTGGGCACGGGAGAATGTTGAATACTAAACCTGAGCCCTGCACATTAACAAAACTGCCCTGGCTGTTGTGATACTGGCTCACAGGAGCACTTCTCTCCTGTTTTGTTTTCCCAGTTTTTACATCCCTTGGCTTTCATTAATATTTTTTATTGTAATTATTTCATTGCTATTGTTTTAGCTTAGGGAGATGTTTCATTTTCTTTACCTGAATCAAATCAGTTTTGGATTTTCTTTTTTAATTCTTGTCTGCTTTTGGTCTATGTAACCCATTTGAATTCTTTATCAAATCCAATTATTCATACTTTCAATATACACACCAAATAACCCAATTAGTCACACAGTCCTTCTTACAACATTTTCAGCAGGTTAAGTTGAAAATACTTGGTGAAATATGAGGTATGGAAGTATGTTTATTGTAAAGCAAGAATATAAAATAGTGAGAAGTATATTGTGAAGTGTCGCATACTAAAAGATACAAGGTTCTTGATGCGTTTCTCAAAGTTTCAAATACATATTTATATTTACAGAGTGCTGTAATAAATTTATTGTGTGTGTAATATCCCTGCTGTTAAGAATTTCAGTGGCAGCCATACTTATATACTGGGAATTGAAGAACTGTGATACCATAAGAAGGTGTATCTCAAAAGCTTTCTCTCACCTCTGCAAGCCACCAGGAGATATTTACCTTTCTGTTACACTGAAGACTAGTGATAAGGAAGGCTTCAGTTTGAAAGGCTGCTATGTGTCTTTATAGCTGATCACTCCAGAGTATGTAGCCTAAAAAGTATGTGTTATGATATATTTCTTTCCTGCTCAACGTAACTGTGTTCTTAGGGGACAGCATTGCCTACTGCAGCAATATCATATCATGATATCATATCATATAATGAATAACAGTATTACAGAAAACACAGGCACTAGTGAGTGCTGAATACTATAAGGAGGATTGTCCAAGATTTTCTATTCTAAAATCTCGCTTTGTTAAGTCCTAACTTGGCTGAACATTCAACACTTGAGGTAAAATTTTCCATGATGCTTGGCTGTCTCAGGCTGATAATTATGGTTCTTGTTTTGCTAAGTTTTAGGAAAAAAAATGCCTTCCTTAAATAGGGCCATTTTCTCATGTGAAATGAGTTCTTACATTAATTGACTGGCTTAGGACTCCTGTTCTCTGATGGAAGGAATAGGAAAAAAAAATTGGGTCTTTGAGATTTGACAACAGTACAGTGTATCAGCAACATGCTTCTGAGTCTGACCATGTCAGAGCTTTGAAGAAATCAGATTGATTATGTCTGGCAGAGACGAGCTGGAGGCAAGCACCTAAATCCTCTGGGCAGACCTGAGCAGACATCACCTTGGGGTGGTGTGCCTGCTCCCTCACCCTTGCTGCCCCTGGGTGCTGCTGCTGCCTGCAACACTGGGGAGCGTTAGCCACCTCCACAGACTCCAGCACTACACTGAAGTAATAGGGAATCTCCTTTCAGGGCATGTTGAGGCTGCATGATCAAACAGTGGTTTTCGTGATGTGATCACCTGTGCTCCTCCAGCTGTCTCAATCACTGTGTGGGGCTCATGGCGAGCACCCCACTCCTGCACCGAGCAGCAATCTTGGCGTTCAGGGGATCATAGAATAGTTTGAGTTGGAAGGGACCTTCAAAGTTCATCTAGTCCAACCCTCATGCAATGAGGAGGGACATCTTCAACTAGATCAGGTTGCTCAGAGCCCCATCCAGCCCAGTCTTGAATGTCTCCANTTAACCAGTCCTGCTAAAAAATCCGTCCCCATCTTTCCTATAGGCCCCTTTTAGGTACTAAAAGGCTGCAACATTAAGTACCGCAACATGAAGCACTGAAAGGAACACCCTGTCCATCTCCTGCGGCCGGGAAGAAGTCACAAGGCGGGTGAGTGCAGATCCTGGACCCGATCCCCAGCCCTCCCTGAAAGGGCTTGCTGCTTCAGCAGAGCAAGCGTGCGGTGCCGGTGCAGGTCCCTCCGCCGGGGACTTCTTGGCCGTCGGGGCATCTCCGGCCGCGGGAGCACCTGGAGCGCTGGCGCCCGGCGGCAGCAGCTGTGGCGGCGGGGGGCTGGCAGGCCAGCAGGCTGGGCAGCGAGCGCAGGGGGGCACCCCGAGGGGCCCCCTCCCCGCTAGCGGAGGGGAAAGCAGGCTCCGGGTTATTAACGGCTTCCCTGGAAGCCGAGCCGGGGCCGGGGCCAGGGCAGGCAGCCAGCCAGCCCAGCATCCCGGGAGGCTGCCTCGGCTCTCTTCGCCCACCTCTTTTGCTCCATCCAGTGGTGACGAGCCACCTTGGAGCCTCCAGGCTTTGAGGATGAGGCCGAGGTGCACAGGGCGCCTCGGCCGCCCTGCCTGGGTTTCCCGCAGCCCTCCGAGAGGATGCCCCAGCCCCAGCCCCTCCCTGGGTACCGGGATGCCGGGGGCACACGCAGCCCCGCTATGCGGCACCAGCCCCACGGAGCACGGCCGCCCCAGGGCTCCAGCACCCCTCCGACTGCAAGACACCATCGCTGCCTTACAGCCCCGGCTGCCCGGGAAGCAGAGCAGCCGGGAACACTCCCAGCTGGGTACCAGCGATGCTTTACGGCAGGCCAGCTGCCTGTCCAAGTCCGCCCTGTGGTGTGGGTGGTGAGGAAGGGGCGGCTCATTTCCCTGTCGCTTCTGGGAAGAGGCAGAGCAACGGGAGCCAAGGCCAGGAGGAACCTTTCCCCTTCAGTCTGAGCCTGGGGGGAGTGTTGGCTGCTGGAGGGAGCCCCTCAGCCCCAGGTCTCCACCCAAGCCCAAGGTGAAGGCAGTCTGAAAGGTCCCCGACTCCAGTCAGAGCAGCTCCTCAGGTGGTCATCACCAAGGGTGCATTTGGCCCCCTGTGATTTGTTTGGGATTTTCTTATTTTTCTTTTTTTTTTTTTTTTTTTTTTTTTTTTTTTTTTTTTTTTTTTTTTTTTTTAAATTTTAAATTCTTTTTTTTTTTTTTTTTTTTTGCCTTTGACATTCATGTCTATTTTGTCAATGCTAAAACCAGAAAACCTGCATTCCTATAATACTTTACATGTTGCCTAAAAGAAATGTGCATTGTCTCAGCAGAAGGGACTCAGCAGTGACGAGTGAGAACCTTAAACACTCCCCTTCCTGGTCTGTCCTCTTACCTGGAGTGTTTTGATGCCACGGGAGGAAAATAAATAAAAGCAAGTACTTCCACTTCCTCGGAACGGAGCTGTTACGGCAGTAGCTCACTGGATGAGAGCAGCTCAGACCTGAAAAGCTTTCTTCTCTGTTGGGATCACAGCTTGAGCGTAGGCTTGTTGTGTCGGAATGGGCCTACTGTACCCAAACATCTGAGCTTTCTCCAGCTCCTAGAGGAACATTTTATACTCATTATACATGCAGTAGAATTTCAAAATATGTCCCTGGGACCAGAATGCAGGAGGAGGACATTAAAGGTTAGGAGGTACTAGGGGAAAAAAAAAAATTAAAAAAAAAAAAAGAATGAGTAATTATAAGTTGCCTGATAACCCTTTGAGGCTTCACCAAAAATTAACCGTATTGAGCTGTTGTGAAAGGGGGAGATGTGCTACTTGACATATTGTTAACAAAGAGAGGATTTTATTGCTTTAGGTACCTTTTAGAAGTTAAAAGCAGAGGATCAGCTCCACATCCCAGGTTTCAAAATGTTATGATCTAAGCACAGAATTCATCACTGCCACCACTAAGAGATCATACATCCTGGAGTGTCATGAGCCATCCGTGATTTGTGTCATTGCAGAGGATGATAAATCACTGCTAAAGACATAACAAGCAGCATCATCGCTGCAACACAATAGATCATGATGCATCAAGATCTTTGCTAAAATATTATTTACAGTTAGCAGGGGCTTGGAATGGCAAAGCAGAAGCTGATATTAATCTTTCCTGCATTGTGCTTTTGTGCACACTAAGGGCTGTAACATCTGTAACATTCACTGATGCAATAACCACTGGTTGTATACACTGGGGCTGAGATGGAATAAGTATATATATATATATATATATTTATGGAAAAAAGGAACAACATTGAGAACAAGTGAAGTCTCATTCTTCAGAGCATTGAGAACTTGGTGATTACGCTGTTTAGAGCTCATCTGCAAATGCAGGCCTGTAAAGGTCTCTGTTCCTTAGAGCAGCACTGGAGAGAGGATTTAGTCATAAAGTTTGAGGAGAAAAGAGACTCACTGGTTTTCAAAAAAGCCATAAAGGTCTGGAAAAGTCTTAGCACTTCTTCCAGTTCTCCTCCTATACAGCATGTTCAAAGACTTAAACAAACTAAGCTTGAATCCCAAAGCTACTTTGGTCAGCACTTTAAGGGAGGTGCTAAATTAAAAACAGCACTGCTGACATAATTAAGTTTTTGGGGGTTTTGCTTTAAAAATCAAATTATCCCCAAAAAAATACTCCTCCAAGCCCCCAACCCCAAAAAAAACCCTAAACCCAGACAATTCAAACTTCTGAAAACTGCTACCAGCTATTTTTATAGACGACTCTCTAGAAACAGGCTCTCTCTCTGTCAATCCAGGCAAGTGTTTCTGAGGCACAGAGGACTGTGAGTTATTTCTCTTTCTTATGCAGGACATTGCTGATTTAGGTCACACCAACAGGACTAACAGTTCTATTTAAAGACATGCAGAGATGGGTAGAAAGTTGGGGCTTTTTTCAGAAAAAATACTTCCTTCTGGAAGGAAATCTGCAGCTCCGAGATGCTGATGACCTTTTTGCCAACAAAAACCCCATAATGCTTACGAGAGTCTGCCCAGCTCCAGCCTTACCCTGTCAGTGCAAGAATATTATCCACCTCCTGCCATCCTAAAGACAAAAGACACAAGTAAAGTGCCTTTCAGTTTTATATCAGTTACTCATCCTGTGTTTGCTTCATGATGTGAAGCTGAACCCTCCCACAGACTTTAATTGAGTTAAATCATTGCCAGAACCTTTTAGGCTCCCTCTCATGCACCCTTCAATACGTGCATTTCTGATGAGGTATGTGAGCAGGGACACACTCCGAGGACAGCTGGGCAGCAAGCCACCTACCTGTGGGCTCCAAGTGTTTCCATCAACTATACCTCACTTCAACATTTCTTTCCTCTTTAGATGATCATCAAAGTTGGGGAGGGGAACAGAGAGAAGCCACGAGCAATTTACTGGAATATATGCAGGCATTCCCCAGATTTCCCATCCTCCTCTTTAATTGGATATTATCCCTCATTAATGACTCTGTCAGAGCCTGTAGAGTACTAATTGTCTGTGGTTCCTCTCCCTTCCCCTCCTCTCTCCCCTCCCAGAGATTAGTCTTTTGTTCAAGTTCATGAAGTTTAATTTCTGTTCCTCTCACCAAGATGAGCAGTGCATCCAACCTTTGTTCCAGCAGAGCCCTTAGAGCCACGCATCACCTCCCTGGGATGGTGTTTTGGGATAAGGGGAAGACTCAAAGCCTCCTGTCTGTTGTGTTATCAGTCACCAAACCCCAGCTACACCGATGTCCTTACCGTGATAGAGCATAGCCGTGAGCTTGTTGCCACCTCATGCACCCACAAAGTTCCTGTTCCACATCTCGGACAGGTGGAAACCCAGGAGAGTCAGAAGTCGTCTAAGCCTTTCAGAAAATTGGAGGGTGGGAGGATATTGGCTGCATGTCACCTCCATTTATCCTTTGGGGGGCTTGTGTTCTTTCAAAATGAAACAGCTAATCCCAGAAGAACAAATAAACAAACAAACAAACAAACCTTAATTTAAGCGCCTGTTAATCAAGGACTGACATGAAAAATGAATGGTTTTGAATAGCTGCATTATTTTGCATTGCTGACTGCCTTGGTAGGCTTTCAGCCAGTTTTTGGCATTTTTCTTACTGGGTACCTTGCAAGAATATTTTAGGCCAGTTTATTTAAAGCACAAAACCCAGTAAGGTTTCCACTGGTGCTAGCAAATCCCCTGACATGATTTTGGGTGTGATAGCCTGTTTTGACTTATGGCCTACTTGGTCTAGGCCAGCATGCGTTCCTGCTGTTGTCTCCCTGGTTGCTCTGGAGATGCTCATCCCCAGTGCTCGCCCTCATTAGCATCATTAGCACACAACGCAGCCGGGAGCCATCGGGCTGTGACCCCCAGCGCCAGAGGGAGCTCCGCCAGGTCCAGCCGTTCCCGCAGCCCTGTCCGGGCATTGCAGGCACTCAGGGAGGCGGGTGGCCTCCCTCTTAGACCTAGTCTGGGATTTCTGCCATGCCTGTGGAGCACAGCCCTCCTGTCCCCGTTGCTTTTGTGATGGGAAGGCTGGAGCCAAAGCCCGGGCTGTGTGGAGAGGCAGGGAGGCTTTTGCTGATGTCTCCAGTGGAGTTAAAGTGTCACCACCTGCTCTTTGCTGTCCTGGGGGCCTGCTAGCAGGAATCACAGATACACTGCCCATGCAAACTTTTTCCCTTTCTTGTAACTCTCTTGCTACCGCAGCCACGGGCTGACTTGTTACTGCCTGCAGTCAGCACAGAGCCACGATGACCTTGGTAATACACAGAGAGCATCTTTTAACCAGTGCTATGCAGGGAAGCATCATTTTCCAACAAGCATCAGATGACTTGAAGGCAATTCTTCAGGAAGACTCTCCATAATGGGAAATTATTACTTGAAAAAAAGATCAAATCTTAAAAACAACAACAAAACACGAAAGAGCTGAATTGTAGTTTTCTGCTAGCCAAACTGAATGGGTTAAAATGAAGGTAAGCTATTTATCTGAGGAGCTAGAGACTCTCCAGCCGTCGAGTCAGCCTGAAGTGGTTCGGTGTCCAGGTCATCCCAGGACGCTGACAAGGCAATGGCAGACGATCTGGCTCCTGCCCGGAGGCCTCACATTTCAGGCTGTTTTGTCTGTCGGGGAGGTCCTGACGGTGCTTCATGGCTATCTGTCCTTTCCACCTCAGCCAAGGTCAGCCCTGCCTGGGCTACAGGCACAACCTGCCGCTCGGTCCATGGTTTCCAGCCCCAGCATGGCTCCTGCTCAGCTGCCAGCTCTGTGCTACGTGCCTGGTGTGCAACAGGTCTTGTGAGCCTTCCTCCTCCCCTCCAACCCCTGGCTGTGCAGTAGTGCTGTGTCCAGAGCACTCACATCCACTTGGGCTTCATCTCGTGTTTCCTGGGATCTCTTTGCTCCTCAAACTCTCATTCTTAGGATGGCAATATCTGGGCTGATCACTTCTGCCTGATTTAAATGTGGAGACTGCTTATTTTTCTGAAGATGGCAGACGGGAAGGAGACCTTCCTCCTGTGCTGCCACCGGTGCTGCTTCAGTAGCATTTTAGGAGCGAAATTGTTCCAGGGGTTTGGGACACCTGGAGCAGGAGAGTTAGTGTTCTCTGCTCTCATCTGAGAAATATAGGACAGCAGAGACTACGTGGTGGTTAGAAACTCTGCTATAAGGTCTGACCCATTTTTGTCCTCTAAAAGCAATATAACATCTGTTCTCAGTATTTCTGTGTGCCATTTCAGAAATATCTCTGGAAGAGCACTGCTAATTCGTGCCCTGTACACTTTCAAATTGTATTATTGCAGCTCCTAGTTTATATATGCTTGGGGATGGATCTTTATACAAACTAAAACTTCCACAGATTATCTTGGGGATACATTCAGTCACAAAATGGGCCTGTACCTGGCAGTTAAATCTCAGATTGGTCCAGCTGTCCTGCTGTGAATAAGTAGGAATAAATGTTAGTTGTTCCATCCTGAAGCATCCCTACAGAGCAGCAGCTTTCTGGAGGCTTCGCTTCTGGAGGTGTTGGGGCGAAAGGGCTCAGAAAGGCATCTCCCTGCAGCTACCCAGCCGCTGCAGATGAGACAGACCTGTGGGCTTGGTGGAGTAAAGGAAGGAGAGGTGATGGAGATTCCAGAAGTTGCAGCTCCCAGGTCCCCTGTGCTTCAGTTTTGTGACCTGGAAATGATGAGCAGAAATCACAGCAGTGAGCTGCCAAGGCAGTCACTCCAGTGGTGCACAGCCAAGGGGCAGAGGGGCTTGGCTCCGTTTATCAGGATGCAGGTGCCCAACTCTTCTTTTTAGCAACCAATGACAGAAACTGAGGGAATGGCAGGAAGATGTGCCAGGGGAGGCTTAGGTTGGACATTAGGAAAAGGTTCTTCACCCGGAGGGTGCTGGACACTGGAACAGGCTCCCCAGGGAGGTGTCACAGCCCCAAGCCTGGCAGTATTCAAGAAGAGACTGGACAATGCCCTCAGACGCATGGTGTGAACTGTGGGGTTGTCCTGTGCAGGGACAGGAGTTGGACTCAATCATCCTTGTGGGTCCCTTCCAACTCAGGACATTCTATGATACTATGATTCTATGCCTTGGAAGAAAAATGTGAAATCCCTGTGGACCTCCTGTGCCTGTGCCTGTGTCTGAGGTTAGGGAGACCTGACAGCTCCCAGAGGTTCCAGCCACTGCTAAAGCTCTTCTCCCATTCCTGAGTGAGAAGTTTTTGCTCTGCAGATATTATCTGCCAGTAAATATTCTTGTAATCTGAAAGCTATCAAAAATGCTGGCTCCACTTATTTTAGAGTCCATCTTTGACCTTTACCGCTGTGAAATACATCTACTGGTATTTCACCAGAGACTATAAAACATCTGGCTTGACTGAGCACCAAATAGCTGGAATTTTCTATCAATTTTAGTCTGTGGCATTGACCCCAAACAACAATTTATCTGCACCATTTCTGAGTTGCCTGGAACCCATGGGCCCCAAGATGCCAGGAGCAGCGTCAATCCAGCGAGCAAACCCAGCCCGTACCTGGGTGAATGGAGAAGCCTTGATTTTGAAGGAAGACCTCAGGTCTTACACAGCATGATACGGCAGCCTTTGGGCAGGGCGATGACACCAAAGTTTGTTTATTCTTGTGCGCATCCTCCCCATGTCCAGCGTCACTGCTGGGTGGCAAAGCAATGGGAAAAGGCAGAAGAGATGTAGATGGTAAGGCAGGGTGTCATCAGGTCCCCCTGCAGAGGCTGAGTTTCACCACCTCCCAGCCCTGCACCTCTGAACCCCTCAGGGGTAGCGTGGGAAGCAGCCAGGTGCAGGGGCCATTCACTCGGACAAACACCCGGCCAAAAGCAGTGACTTTTAGCAGGCCTGGGAGCAGGGCCGAGGAGAAGACACCTGTGTGTCAGCAGGTGGGCTCAGCTGCTGCGTTGCTGCACTTGCCACAGCTGCAGAACACCCACCTGTCACTACTTTGGTTTAGGGTGCCCCAAAATCCGCAGTCTGATGGGGTCGGGAGACGACGTCTTGCCCCACACCCCGGGTTTCTGACTCTTTGCCTCCCTTTGTCTCTTCTCTACAGACCTTGGGGCTGCTGGGTAGTGAGGCTGGAGGGGACTGGACATCATTTTGAGGCAATTTCTTTAAGATGGCAAACAACACTTGACCTTGCGTCTCTTTTGGTGGGCTGCCAGGAAGGTCAGCTGCCCAGAGGCGTTTTCAGTGGTGGCAGCCGCAGCAGCAAGGCAATGCAATATCTTCGACCGCACATCCAATTCCCTGTGTTTTCTGCTGCAGATGAACAGACAAAAGACCTCCCAGGCGGGGAGGGGGCCCTGCTCCACCAGAATTTGGATTTTTCACTGTCAGCCAAGCAGAGGATCCAAACCCCAACAATGAGCTCCCTGCTCCAGCTGAAAAACATCTATAACCTCTCCAAGCCAAGCTCTGGCAGGGTGATACAAACTGCGAGCTCCACAAGCTAATGACCTTGAAAATATCCATTTATCTCAGCCTTTCCCCCCAGCTTGAGATGCCACAGAAAATGTGAGGCTTGCTTTCTTCTCCTTTCCTTTTTTTTTTCCCCCTTCTCCTTTTTTAACAGGAGGGATGCAAATTCAGGGAATGCAGGCGACATGGGAACTGCTTGTTTTCACCTCTCTGGATGGAGCTCAGCACTGAGACCCCAGTGGAAACCAAGGGCAGGGGGGAGTCGGTCCACCTGCCCCTGATAAGTCAGGAGAGCAGTCTGCAGGGTAGGGACAACAGTGGTCCACCTCCATGGCCTGACTGCTCCACACCAGCTGCTCTTTCATTAATCTTCATAAGTAAGCAATATTTATGACCAGCAAAACCCAATCCTTCGAGCCCATTGTTCTCACCTGATGAAGGTAGCTCATAGCTTGGTGTGGTTTGACAACCTGAACTGTATTAAAACCCAGGCAACAGGTTAGAAATGTCCCTGGAACAAATGGAGCTGGTGCACAGTAAATGGTATTTCCTCAGGGAGAGCAGTGACTGACTCCCTGGAGAGTTTTACTTTTCAAAATCTGTGTCTGTTCTCTATGCATTGCCAGTGTATGGAAAGCACTAGTTGGCACAGCAGGATGCTCCCTTTCTTATGGGATATATGACTTGGGTGTAAAATAACCCTGCTTCATTTCCTTTGGCATTCAGTACAGACAGCTTAAAGTGAAAAGGGAAGTCACACAAAGCAGCTGGTGGTGGACATGGGCAGAAGCTGCTACTAAGAAACATCCTTCTACTTATAGAAAAAAAACCCTGATACACCAAGACGTTTTCTGACTGTTGCATGTTTTAGTTCTCTTACAGATGTGGTGGGATGCAATCATTCTGTTTGCAGATATCCTCCAGTGTACAGCCCCATCCAGCTGCTGCTCTGCAGATGCTCCACCACCTGTGGGCTGGGACCTGCCACTCACCTTTGTTCTCAGCCGGTGTGGTGCGCTGTCTGCTGGGACCCGCATTTGTGCTCCAGAGAGAATTTGCTGGCTGCTGCCTTTGAAGCTGTAGAAGCGAGCACCAGCTCCTGTTTCCATTTTAGGCATACATATAATGTACATCTTTGCTCACTGGACACTCTGGGATGCAATCCAGCCTCGGGAATTCTTGGCTTCCCTCTGGGTTTTGATGACTTTATAAGAGGTGGTGTTGCAGTGAAGGGGTCCACGGTAGTCATCTCCTGAATCACTGCCAGCAGGATGGAGTCTTATAAGGAGACTTGAAGAACAGAATTTTTATTCCAAAAGACATGCCACACAAGGCAGGGGCTGTGCTCCCCGCACACCCAGAGCTGCCCGCCCAGTGCCACCTCTGGAGATGTGGATGCAGGGCAGGAAGATTGAGCCAGCTCCTCATACTTCCCCACTTCCACCCTTTCAAGTCTCCCATTGACAGGGAAATATTCAGGAAAATCCCCTACAGCACTTGCCTTCCTACTCAGGCTCGTGCCTGTAATCCGAGTGTGGGATAAAACAGGGCATTCATCTCACACGATGAACACAGCACTTTGAAAAGATATCATATGGAAGTCCTCTGAGCAGAGCTCCATGGGTGCAGGGCTGTTGTAAAACAAGGAGGTGTCATTCTCACCCAGCATCCAGTGGCACAACACTGCTGCGGAGCTGCGGGCTCGCCCCGGCTCCCTGGGGTGCTAACCAAACACCCCAGGTCACTGGATAAAGCCTCAGTTCAGCCAGGTACTTCAACATCAACTTCAACCAAGCAGCTAAAAGTTTGTCAGTATTCAGGGAAGTGCTTCAAGGGACTGCTTGCACAACCAGATTGCATTTAGCTTGAATACAGCTATGGGAATCTGGCTGCTTTAAAAGTACCTTCATGATAAGCAGGTTTAATTATTTCTTTAAAAACAAAAATCTCTTCACAGGAAAGGAAATGCCAAAGCCTTTTCAAAGCTCATTAACACAGTGAATGAGAAGCCAGAGTTGATTTACATAACAGAGATATATATACGTATGTATACATGCGTGTACATTTGCAGAGTATTCTAAAAATAGGAGACATTTCAGAGGTTTTGGAGCAAGTAAATCTTTACATGCTTTTCTGTTTTATTTCTTCCCTCCAAATTAATAGTTTAAATTAAAATCCTTTCCTTCTGTCTCATACAATCTGCAAGCCAGCGAACCACAGGCTTTCCTACAAACACCTCTCTAATTCCTCCATTGCAGGAGGAACCAAATGCACCCAGTGCTACGAGAATGAAGGTCAGTGAAGGTGTCTTTGTATTTACTCTTGCAGTTGTCCTAAAATGAAATTCACCCCTTAATCTGACGGGTAATTTTCCCCTGAGAAAGGCAGGAAAATGATAAACACTATTTTAACATGAAAAGGTTCAGAGGTTTGAGGTATCTAAGCAGAAATGGGAGGAGGTTAGATACCAGCTCTTGTGAACTGTGTGCTCTAAATACTTGAAACAATGCTTAACCTAGAGCTTAGGAGCACTCTTGCTGTCTCGGGTGGAGCGGTTCTCAGACTTCACACTAAGTGTATGCTTAACTGCTCCTCTGGGTCAGGGCCCCAGTTAGCACACCACGATCTAATTTTATTCTCAGTTACAGCTGTGTAAGACTATATTAAGCAAGTCAGTTTGTATCAGTAAAAAAAAATGGATTAAGATTTGACTCGGGATAGAAATGGGGATCACGATACAGAAAAGGGTAATTTGCTGTTGGAGACTGCTGCCTCTTACACATGTTCATACCCCAATAGCTCTTGGTCCTCCTAAAAATGTCTCTGCTCCAACCTCTTCTCACTCAGACCAGTATTTATAATTTCTTCTGCAAAACAGCTTCTCAGCAGGCGGTGTTTGTGTGCTGGTAAGATAATGCTGTGGCCCTCAATTTCTAAAACAAAGCCTGTTAGCAAAAATCTACACAAACCCATAGGTGAAACACGTGTCTGCGAGTTAAACCTGTGCCTGTGTCCATGAGTAACCACATGTCAGTGTCTCTCAAATCTCTATTTCTTCGTTCTTCCCTTCATCCATCAAGCAATTTAGACCCTGATCCTGGCACTTCGGGCACCAGCTAGTGTTGCTTAGAAGTAAAGACTCCAGGTTAGCTTAGGTGTGTCCTCACAGTCCCTGTTCAGGGAAGCACCCCATTTAGGTGAATTACACTAAGTTATCCAGAATTACACTAAATCATCCACTTACAGCTAAACATGTGCTTCGATGTTTTTCTGATCAAGATGAACCTAAACATGAACTCTAGATTATGTCTGAGCATCTTCCCCACCCAAAGTGCAACCAGCTTAGAAGATCAGCCCTGAAATTGTGTGTCCCCTGGCACAGGCAGCTGCTTTCTGCACAACGGCTTCAAAATGCCTCACACACTGCTGTGACCACAAACATCAGCCGAGGCTGATGTGCTTGGTTGGCCTGTCGTTTGCACCTGTAAAAACCAGGGGTAAACCCAGCAGAGATCAGTAAGGGGAAGCAAGAGCCTGGCCGGCCCCAGTGATCCCAGCTTTCCCATTTGTCCCAGCCTGTGAGCAGCTGTGCCGGGAGCCACAGCTGGATGCCGGGGTGCACGGCAAGGTCTCCTCGGCACAGGGAGGCCAGGAGGTTTGGCCAAGGGTCCCAGAGGGTTGGAGTTGGCTTTGGCCAAGCATCCAGAAGCTGATATGTGCAATGCGATGTCAAATAGATCCCGGCAGATCCCACCGCAGCTGAGAGGGGATGAACGAACAATTCAAAGCAGACACATGGTTTACCCCAATCTCTAGCAGCAGCCACTCTGGTTTTTGAAACATACAATTCCGTCTGCACACAAGGAAAGCAGGAAAAGGCAGCACAGACAGAGGCACACTTTGAGATCAACAAAGCACAGGTCTTGTTTGAAACACTGGCAGAAGACCAGCATCTCCCAGGGCCAGGTGCTGGGGTTAGTCCTGTCTGGCTGTCCCTGTGCAGGGAGGACAAGAAGCTTTACATTTTATTAAATGTGGGTTTTGATGGGTTTTTTTTTTTCTGTTAGTGTCTTGCCTTTTTTTTTTTTTCTTTTTGGAATTGGCAGTAGTGGTTGTACCATGCAATGTAAGCCAGGGGGTTTGTAGAATTTTGTAGAATTACTGGTAGGACAGCATCAATGTGGCAAGCCAAAAGTTTGAAGAAAAATTCATGCATGCAGGCTCCTAAATATGGATCTACACGGTTATTTTCAGCCAGAGTCTTGCACATCCGTAGTTCTGGGTTAGAAAACATAAGCCCCAGGTGAAATGCATTTAGACGCTCTCTGCCATCTGATGTGAAGGAAGACCCCTGTCACAAAATCATCTGTATGACCTACTTGCTTCTCCCTCCTAAGGAATTGTCCAGGACTCGTGTAACAACTTCAAACTCAAGCACATTCCTCGAGCTGTGTGACGAAACTTGCACATTGCCTGACCACATTATATCTGCCTCTAGGCAGTGTTATCACTCCTTCCCTTCCATATGCTTAAGCAGAATTTTTACAAAAATAAATGAAATACATATGTACATTATGCAAAGAGTGTTCTTGAGCCGTGCTATATTTGGTTTTGCATGATACGTATCCAGCGTGTAGACCATTGGCACTCGGTTTTTAACTGTTAGAGATAAGCAGAGTCACAGTAAGCTACAAAAGAGTGTAAAATATGCAGGGCCTGATTCTCCGGCTCGCAGAGGCCTCTTTACATCATGCTGGCACCGCGCTGGTGTCTAAAAGCAAGTGCACATGTGACTGGAATCCACTTTCAGGCCCTTTTATACTGCCAAAAGAGCTTAAAGTTGCCTGAATTCAAATGAGACTCGGATGCTTATAATACAAGCCGGTAGTCATCATTAAAAGCTTCATTAATACTGCTGCCCCTCTGCCCCCTAGCAGTGGGGCAGGGGGCAGCAGTCGCCCCGGGGCACGGGGAGCCACTGGCAGACTGGGGAGCACGGTCCTTGTCCCCATCCCCAGGCAGACAGGACTTTTCCAGGACAAGGTGCAGTGGGCTGGGTCCAGGGGGTGCCACTGCGGGCAGGGGGACACGGGAACTGGCAAATGGAGGGCAGGTGGACAGTCATGTAGGGAGGATTACATGGGGCTGGGCACCCCGCTTCCCCCAGCCGATTCCCTGCCCAAACTGGGATCCGCATCGCCCGTGTCTCCCTTTTCACGGCTGGTTTTTCTCTGTACAAAGAGCCGACAGAGAACACGCTGTATGTACAAGCGCAGGTACAGCCGCCCTCGGTTTTAATCATTCAGCGCTAGCCAAAGAGGGAGGGACGGGAGCGCTCTGCCGCCTTCCCGCCTTCCCAGCGGCGGTGTGACACCTCGGCCCGAGCAGCATCCAGCCACCGCCGTGCCGGCTCTGGCTCTGCCCGCCCGGCCCCAGGGCCCAGGCATGGCCACTTCTGCAGCCAGGAGGGAAACCAGAGCCGCTGGCTCGTGACTGGCGCACAAATCACCAGTTCATGATTCCCTCTTTACAAAAAAAAAAAAATAAAATAAATTAAAGTTCGCTTGCATTTAAAGAGCTGGGGGAATGCATTTTTAAAATTTTCTTTTCCAGTCCCCAAAGTCACATGGCCAGACTATTTTAAACATTCCTGGCTATTCCCCCATGCACCAGCTCCCTTGGCTGGCACGGGGGTATTCTCGAAGCTCGGGTAGGAGAGTAAACTCTGCATGTATAATTTATCCATTGTAAAGGATGCAAAACCTACTGGGAACAGGAGGGGATAAGAAAGAGCGAAGACACTTGTGGATGCCAAGAATTCCAAGTGCCAGACCTTGCTAGCGCTCTTCCAAAATGGAGGGTCCTACACGGCTCTCGTTTAGCTAGAGCTGAGCCTAGCCTTGCCTGCTGTGTTGAGATTTGGCAGGCTGCAGCTCGCCATTGTTGCGAGCTCTCATCCAGGCGGCAGTGCCAAGCCTCCCCTCCGGCTGCAGCCCTTCCAGCGCTGCACGCTAATCCCCCAGTATCTGCCTCTCCCAGATCTGGTGGGGCACCCTTCGGAGCTGGGGAGGGAGCGGGGAGAGTCCTCTCTGCAGAGACCCCTCTCCTGACAAGATTCATGAAGCCCAATTAGATCACCGTAACAAATTGCTGCTATCAACATAGTACAAATGTTAAAAATAAGTGGCAAGAAACATTAAATTTTATTCCTAGTCCTCCCTACTGGACTAACCCAAGGGACCTTTCCGAGTGGGCAGTGATGGTAAATGCCCTGGGTGCAGTTCTGTGGCCACTGAAGCCCCTAGGAGAGGTCCCAGCGCCTCGATCACGGCTTTGCTTGCCCCCGTGCACTAGAGCAGGACAGCTCAGCAGCAGCTCTCTCACTGCAGCTCCACAGCTTTGGGGGAAATTGAGGGGTCACACAGTAGAGCCAAACTTCTCACGCTGCTTTTAAAGTTTTCTCCCCTGTTAGCCTGCCTGCATGGTGAAAGCTCGTAGGAGATGTAGGCCACTCGCTCTCCCCAGCCGCCCCTTGGACCACTAGTTGAAACCACCAATGTGGCTGGTGAGGGGTGTTTGTCCCAGCATCACCAGAGATGTCTGTGTACCAGCCGAAGAAAACCCAAGGTCTGCCCAGCAATGGGAGCACCTGCTCCCCATCCCCTGCCAGCACTTTTTACTGACCCTGTTGTGTTTTGTGTGGAGATGGAAAGGCAGATTTTTGTACTGCAGCAGGGCAACACTATTGTTTTGAGAAGCAAGACCGGGTCAGTGATGCTGCAATATTGGGCATTCCCACAACACTTTCTCTCTCCTCTCTCTCCTGTGGCACCCACACACAGGCCCAGCACAGGAGCACACTGTCCCTTCTCCTCAGCAGGGACACTGAAGCCCCCACGCAGGGCAGCAATGAGGGAGCCCACAGCACCCGGTTGCCCACAGAGGGGCCACCCAGCAGCCCCCAACTGAGGTTGGCCCTCCCTGGGGCCCACCCTTTGTAGGCATGGTGGCTCCAATGCCACAGTTATGCAACTGCTGTAATTGGTTATGTGAGTTTTCTTTTTTAACCCCATTCAATACTGGGTCTGAACTGGATTTTGCGAAACATGAATTTTGCAAAATGTGAGTTTTGCAAAAGCAAAGACTAAGCTGTGGATGCTGTCCCGCCATCCTGGCTGCCATCCCAAACAAATCCACCATCCCCAAACAAATCCCTGGGGAAGAGATGCAACAACCAAGCTGGCCCTCAGCTGCATCCCAACTCCATCCAGGAGCAAAACTGGGTCCAACTCCGCTGTCCCTCCTGCCCAGCACTCCGCTCATTCTTGCAGACGGGCCCTGAGCTTGGCTTGCAAGCCACAACAGGGCCTTGCCTGTGATGTAGGAAAAGCATGGGCTTCCCGATGCCCAAATGCAGAGAAGCAAAGGGCTGGTCACAGTTGCCACGCTGTTAAGGTGTCTCCAAAATGTGTGGGGACAACCCACGTCTGGCCATGTCAGAGCAGCTTCAGGAGCTGGTGGGGCACCCCACAGAGGTGTCTCCTCTGCACTGTCAAAGCCCTCGAACTCAAGCAGGATGGAAATTGCCCATGTGAGCAGTTGCCAGAGAAATTGTTAGCTCAGAGCACGCTGTGCCAACTTGCAATCTATAGATGCTTGAAATGATAAGATTGAACTGCTGCTCATCCGACCGCAGGGCTGGTGTTTGCTCCAGGCTGCTCTGAGCCACTGCAGGCAGCCCCCTTGGGGGGCAGGGGAGCGGCTCACCCTCCTTGTCCTAGCAGGGGTTAAAACTGCCTTTTCCACCATCCAGTGTGAAGCACCCGGTGTTTTTCAAACACCACCATGAAGATTTCCCCAGCGAGGTGTGACAGGGTGGCTTTGACCACAGTCGTGCTCCATGGCCTTGCCTGCCAGTGTGCCCAGGTGTTTTAAACAACTCACAGGGAGCTGTGCTGCAAACAAAGCCTTACTGCACACGAAGCCTTGCTGCACCCACTCACCCTGCGCACGTGGTCCGAGCTGTGTCCCGATGCCTCTGTTCCTGCCGTGGTGCCGGTGTCAGGGTGCTGCCCCTCGCCCTGTCCCCAGAGTGTGTGGGGGTGGCTCCCCCTTCATATGGTGCCAAGGACAGTGGGGGAGCCCATGTCCCAGGCACTTCCCTGTACAGCCTCCCTTCAGCCTTGCTGCTCTTATCTTCCCTTGGGTTTCTGCTGAGTTGCTTCAAAGATTTTATCTTCACATCTCCAGGTTGCACTTACTGTGGGAGTCAGTATTTCTGGCCTGCGCACATCTGTCCTGTCCTTGCTGGGGAGGCAAGACAAGGTAAGGCAAGAAAATAATTCATTGTCTTATGTCACTTTGATGATCGGAAGTAAACTTATGAAATAAGCGGTGCAGCACCTCTGATGCTAAAGTCTGTAGTAACTTGCTTTACTGCAGCTGCCAGCAGGACAGAAAAAGGGGTTTAGCAATTAAAAATAAATAAACCTTCTCCATAAAGAAAAACAAACAAAAGCAATCCGAATGTATCAAACAGCCCTCTTGAAGGAAGGCAGCGTGTATCCTTCAGGGAAGGCAAAGCACTATCACTACACAGCCCAGCTGAACCCTCAATTGCAGGCTGTCAGGTACCATATATCTCCAAACTTTCTGAAGTGCAGGGGTGTGGCGTGATGGGAATAGATAACATGCAAACATCACAGGCTGGGCAGAGCATTGGAAAGATGATGTATCAGTGCTCGGCTCAGCAGCAGAATATTTCTGTGCGTTCAGGCTGAGCGGGAGTAGCGTGCGGGATGTTAGAAGAGTGAGGTGGTCCTGCAGGAGATACAGTGGGCTCACAGCTCAGACAAGCTAATTTCATCTAATGGTTCTTTTGTAATTTGCATTAAGAGCTTATGAGAGATCAAAAAGCTTTGACAGCCTCTTTAAAGAGAGAAGGAGTAAGAAATAAAGTTACAAATGAGACCAGTCTAGAGAAATATGCCTTTGCTTGCTGATTCAATGGAAGCCAGTTGAGTGCTTTCTTGTGCAGAAAATGGATAATAAACGTATATTGAGACATTCTCCTGGATGTTGGCTAAAGTTGGCTCTTTGATGGGAGCTGTTGAAATCTCTATTATAATTGTTTATCATACAAGCTGCACTTCAGAAAAAAATAAAAAAAACAAAACCTGCACTGAGCGTGCCCTTAAAATAGTGACTAGTGGTAAAAACAGCACACACGCAGGGGGGAACCACTCTCAAAGGGCAGCCTTTAAACGGTGTGCTGCCCCAGTTTGGTGGGGAGTCAGCCGGCCTAGGGAACTTTGTCCCACTGCAGGGGGTGCGGTGGGTTTTGTCCAGGCGAGACAGGAGGGAGCTGGACATACAGCTCTCCGAAGTGGGGACCTCCCGCTGCCACCAGGGACCCCCTCCAGCAGGTCTGAGCAAGCCAGGCTGGACAAAACAAGCAAAAAAGGATGGGAGGCAGAACTCGTCCTGGGTAGGGGCGGGAAGTTTTTGCAGTAGCCCGTCACAGGGCATAGGCCTGGAGACTGCGACCACAGCAGCCAGGGGGGTCTTTGGCCAAAGCCCTCACTGTCCTCTGGGGGTCTGCAGCAGCACAGAGCCCTGCGGAGCCAGAGCTGACGTGGGGTAGGAAAGCCAGGCATCCACATTATTGTCATCTTCTTGGGATGCAAATATAGCGTATGTTCATTCTCAAATGTGCAAGAGGAATATTTACTGATTGTAAAGCCTTTCTGTATAATGTTTGACTGACAGTTTATAATTTCCATTTAGTGACACACTGTTGTTCAGATTTCCTATGCTATTAATATGCTTTAAAAAAAACCCATTAATTGCATTGAACTATTAATTTGCATAATAGTAAGCCATTATTTTTTATTTTACTAATTCTATGCTGTTCCTCACTTCTAGGCAGTATTCATTGGAACTCACTTCCCCTTCTTCTGCTGGTGTATGTGCATCCATGTAACAAAAACACTGAAACTCCCAGACACATCGTGATCAATGCGGAAATGCCAAAGGTTGGAAAGAAACCACAAAGCCCACCTCTCCTGCTGGCCATTCTTGAAGGCCACTGGTGCACATGTCTGTGTCCAGGGAAGACTCCTCAGCATCTCACTTCTTACTAGTGGTTTTCCAGCTCCATTTACATGTGTGCAAACACTCCACACATAACCCGTACAAACACAGAATTCTTTAGAAATATATACATATAACTTCAGTTAGTTATATTCCCTTCTGATCAGGTTCGGCATAACCTCTCAAGCCTTTGAGTTTATGGACTGGGGCATTTAAGAAAATATCTTTCAGCAATAAGAATTAACATTTTTCTTGTTCTCTCTCCCAGGTTATTTAGCCCACAATATCTAGCAACCCAGGCACCAAATGTCACTAATTAGTGCTGGGGTTTAACTTCTCTTTTTGCACCAAAAAAAAAAAAAAAAAAAGAGGTCATGATCATTTTGTACCTAAGCAACTACCAGCTGTTATCAGCAGCATGGCTGCCTGAGTTCAGAGATGGCCTTTTCCAGCGCTGAGGCCACCCGCCTCCACCACGGGCAGGGCAGGAGAGGACCTTCCTTGGAGGCTTCCTCCACACTCATGCTCAGCCGTGGCCATGCTGAGTGGGTTCAGCAGTGGGAGGTCTCCTGCTTTGCAACACAGCAGCCGCCTCGTGCAGCCCCAGGACCCCCCATGCCCACGCCAGAGGGGCAATCCGGCCCCAAGGAGTTTTGTGGGAAGGGTTTTCTGCCTTCCTCCAACTCCCCCAGGCACAGCTGCCTCCCTCGCTGTGCTACAAAGCAAGGCGGGAGACTCCTCTCTCCTTTCATCCCTCGGCCACAGGTATCTGGTGGTGGCTGGGCAGCTGGCAGGCACTGTACCGACACCTGGGTGCCAAATCCATCCAGCTGTGCCCAAGACACACCATCCATCTATGGCACTTCCCACATGTTGCCGCCCATTGCTTTCCCCAGGGGCAGCTGGGAAAGGACCTGGGGCCGGTGGGAGTGAGGAAAGGAGCCACAGTGGAATTTTAAAACAATTTTCAAACAACACTTTTGCCTCCTGATTGATTTCCTCCTGTCACCTCCTCACATGGGGCAGGCTTACAGCTAATGCAGTCTGAGGGTGCCCGGCCCGATTGGGCCAGGTGACACTCGGCTGCTCAGTCCAGGGCCTGGGGCTGTGCTGCAGTCCTGCTGCATCCCGGGTAGCTCCTTTCAGGCTGGAGAGAGCTTCCTGCATGGATAAAACAGCTGAGGCCCTTGGTGTTGGCTGTCTGCTGCTTTCCTAGCCCAGGCACTCGAGGGATTTGCTGTGTGTTTTGGTTTTTACAAACCTGCTTTACACCTGCAGCAGCTGATGCCAGCAGAAAACTCCACTTCTGCACTTGCTAACTGTCACCCCAGCAGGCTGCCCAGCAGTTCTGCACTTGGCTGCCCAGGCCATCCAGCCCCACTTCTGCATGCCCTGTGATGCTACATGAAAAACAAGGTTGGGGTTTTAAAGACACAATTGAAAGAGAAACCTTGAAAAAATAAACCTAAAGAAATACCAGCCAGGGAAGGGGTTGATTCTGGTTAGCAGGAGCTGTTGCACTCCCAGCATGAGGCCTGAGCTCTGGTGAAGGTGGCCGAGCTCCCCTGTCCATGGGGGTCCCTGACCCACTGCCCGGCATGCCCAGGGCTGCTCTCTCAGTGTGTGGTTCCCAGGGCAGCCACTGTCCAAATGTGCACCTCTCACTTGGGCACACGTCCGGATGGCCACAAAAGGCCCTGCGGAGAAAGGAGGATGCTCCCAGAAAAACACAAGATGCGAATGCCTTGTTGGGAGCCCAGGAGAGCAGTCACAGCACATGCTGACAGTGTGGCGTGGCCTTGCTTAACCCTGCTCGGAGCAAGGCTGGATGGTAATTAAAGGAACACCGGGTGCCAGTGAAGCTGACAATGTTGCTGTTGCTGCACCTGCATTAGCTCAGTGGTGGAAGATTTCATAAAGAAAATGGGCTGACTGCTTCACTGCATTTGCTGCAGCAGGGGGGTTCACCCATTGCTGACACGACCCACCGTTCACCACATGCCGGGGCACAGCAAGGTGTTTTCAGGCAGGAGATCCCTGGGAAGGATGGCGGACAGCAACCAGAGCAACACCTGTGAAGCTGTTTCTCCCCCAAAAGGGAATCCCCAGGTCCCCAGTGCTTTCCCACAAATGTATCCGTCACCCGAAAACTCTGCGCCCTGCTTCTGCTTTTGCTTTGCAATCAAAAAAGCAGGAAAATTCTTCCTCCTACTGCTCCTGTCCTGAATGGAAAACTTCCTTCCACCATGTTCTCCACTGCACTTCCCAAACGACCTCTATTTTTTTCCTTTTCTTTAAATACTTGCACCAGCTGTCTCGTGTGGGTCAAACGTGAGCCACCACACCATACCACACCACACTCCCATCTCAGTGCATCCTTCTCCTCATCGTCATGCAGAGCGTAATTTTCACCTGTTACTGAAAATTCAATATTGGGAGCTTTTAATTCCAAAGATTTCAATTTTTCAATAAAAAAGTGAAAATGAATCTCGATGGGACTGCAGCAGGAATGTCGCAAATGAGCTGGTCACATAAGGGAGAGAGGGAAGGAAAACAAGTAGGAAGATAAGGACAGGGCTAAGGGAAGGAATACACAGAGACAGCCCTTCCAGGAAAGAGCTTAAATAATTCAGGTAAAAAATATGACCAGTGACAGGGATGTAGTTTTTTGAGCTGCCCTGCACAATCCAAGAGAAAATAGTGCTGTTCGCTCACTGCCCCATCTGTTGGCTGGACCATATCCACTGCTGCATCATCCCTGATCGCCCTTGTTACTTCAGTGCTCATGTGCCGACAGCTCAATTTATGCCACCCGTATATCAGGACCCCTCAGATTTTGTAGTCGTTCTATAACATGTCTATAAGCCCTTGTCAATGTCATGGTTATTAAATCAAATGGGACTTTTCCCTCAGGGTTAATTGGATTGGTTAAAACAACGGAAAAGTGGTGTTTTAAAAAAAAAAAAGAGTCCAATAACCAAAGTTAAATGTGGGCCTGTTTTCTCTATCCTTTCTAATAAAATACCCTATGTTAAATATTAATGGATCACTTTCTAGTCTTCTTCATAGCTGGAAATCTCACTGGGTGAAGGGCATGGTGCTAGTCCTTCCTTAGCTAGAAAAGACGTTGACTATTACATCTGTGCAGGGGCATGAAGGGGGAGAAACGCCATCTCCATGTGCCCTGGTCCAGCTAGCAAGGCATTGGGTGGGTCCTCATTCCCCAGAATCAAAAGGTGTTTGAAATTTTCATTGACATCTGTTATAGGGGCGTGTTATTTTGTCACCAGATCTAGCGCTTTACTGGAGACCTGTCTCCTACCCGTATCAAAACCTGAAGTCTCTAAGCTTCACGTGGACGAGCAGCCATCAGCTTTCACCCAGCAGGGCTGTAACACAGCTGTCCACTTCTTGCTTCTCCCTCTTGGGGATCCCTCGATTTCTGATAGCTCTGCACAACCCATCCCTTCACCCAGACACCCACCCATCCCTCCACCCATCCCGCCGTCCCCCCACCCATCTCTCCATCCCTCCACCCATCCCACCATCAGTCACCCCACGCTGTCACTCTGCAGAGTCACCTGGGCAGCGGCTCTGGCAGGTGCCTCCCCCGGGCTCACATCCAACCTCGCTCTCTGTTGCTTGCAGATTCTTTCTGCATAACATCTCTGAGATATGGCCTTCCTTACCCATCTGTACAGCTAAAACTCTTGTCAAGACTCTCAACATTTCACATCTCAATTACTGTAAAATCCTTCCCCCTGCTTGGCAAATGCAGCCTCATCCAGCGCTTCCTACTCCATCTCCCTGCCCAGCCACTACCGTACCCGCCAACCACAGCTTAAAATCATTTATGCTCCGAAAGATCACACACAAACACCTCCTGTGAGTTATTTTTCTCGCCAGCAATCACAAAACAAGGGTGAAAGTACAGGCTCCTGCCTGGATGCGATTTTACAGGTGCAGCCCTCGATTTTAGGACAGGTGAGCGGGAGCTGACTTACACATCCTGCAACCACGCTGAGATAAAGTAATGCAACTGGGGCCAAACTCAGACATGAGGTGTCGCTGCCTTTCCTTCCCTCAGCAACACTGCAAGGGGACTGGCTCTGGATCAGAAACCCCATGTCCCTCGCCCACCCACAGTGGCTCAGCCACATGAGCACACAGCATGCCCCAACACCGACCCCTCTCCAGCCCAACACAAGCTCATGCCTTTTGCTGGGCAGAAGTTGCAGCAGCCCCATCGCCGTACCGGTGTGTTTAATACTTACAAACTCTTTCCCGTTGCTGTGTACACGCTCACCTTTTCCTCCCTCATCCTCTCTTCACAGAGCTGCTTTTGTTCTTCCTTCCCCTCCTGCTGCTTCTCTCTCCCCCTTCATCTCCCCTCCGCCCTGCCAGGAAGCCTGTAGCTGGCTCCCACATTTTGCTCCAATTTATTCTCAGGTCTGCACGGCTTTTACTTGCTGTTTTCGATTACGAAGATGACAGCAAACTGAGAGTTTAAACAAATTTGGCTTTAGGTGCTCTAATGAAAAATTAATGGGTTTAATACTGGCTTCACCATCAAAAGAAGAACATTAATGTTTAATATTTAAACAACACGTCTTCACAATAATTCCACCACAATTCACATAGAGAACCCTCAGTAAACGCCTGGGGTAAGGCAATTAAAAAGCCCTAAACTGTAACACTATTTACCAGTTTAACCCTTCACTGACTATCTTACCCAGTTTACACAACATTCTTTTACAAAGAGAATCAAGACACCGTTTAATGAAATTTTTCCCTGTCCTCTGCCACTGCAAACAGTAAGAATATTACATTTCAGGTTGCAGTCCTGGCTTCTTAAGCCCTTTCAAGACCGGAGATGTGAAAATGTTATGCAAATGAGCTGCCCTTTAAATGTATCTTTCGGGAAAAAAAATGCATCAACATCTCACTGAAGAATGATTGAGCTGACATTTCATCTTCAGCACATGCTGTCCAGGTACAGGTCTCAAATAAAAGCTTCTAATGATGAAGAATGGCTCCAGTATCTATACATTTTTGAAGTCTCCCCAAATTACTGTACTAAAGGGATTTCTTGCCTTAAAATTGAACTATGCCTTTCAGCATGGGCAGGGCATCACCCCACCTGGGTCCAGACTCCCCATGCCCAGGAGCACTGTCCCTGGGAGGCACAAAACCATCATGAGTGCCAATGCCTTGGGGCAGATGTTGATGGTGACACTTGGCCTCTGGAGGAGCTGTGGGCTTGTTCTATCTCCATTTTCACTTCGGCTGATCACCAAGACTTCCGTATGCTCATTATTTATTAATAACCTTTGGAGTACACAATGCTTTCCCTGGTACAGCACAAACAACTCAAAAAGGAAACATCTCACCAAGGAGGGAACATCAATTACCTTGTATTGTCTGGATTGGCTTCAAGATCCTTTTGCACATAAAATGAGAATGGTTGCTTAAACTAAGGACGTTTAATTGGAGAAAGGATTCTCACTTCAGTAAATCTCTGACTATAAAAAAGCATGATCCAGCTGGATAGCAAGAAAACAAATCTCATACACTGCAATACAGATGAAAGGAACGGCAATGGTTCCAGATGCATATTACAGGAAAATAATTAAGTAGCAGCCCTTGAAGGAGACATCATGGTTGAAGTAGGTAAATAAGAAAGCTCTGTTGATGTGAACTCAGAAATAAAGCAGAGGAGGAAAGCACTTAAATATAAAAAGTCATCAAATAAGTTATAGGTCTGCCTTGATTGTGCTTCCAGAAAGTTTCTGAGTCATCTGTCCATGTAGTGTTCCTGCTTTCAAACCTAAATTCTGTAGCACAACTATTATACAGGAAAAAGATGGACAGCTGAAACAAGATGCAGATAAGGCTTTCAGGTCAAGATAAAAAACATCTCCTGAAAACGCTGATTAAGACGTCTCAGTGTGCTTTACATGACACACATAAACAGTTAAATATACTGTTAGAAAAATGGTCCTCAGCCTCAGATTTGGGACCCCTGCATGCACTCCCCCACAATCCCATACGCCATAAGGTCATGTGTTCGGATGGTTTGATTCCACAGGTAAAAGATGTTATAAAGATCAAGGATGTTCTGTTAAGAGCTGCTGTGTCCGAACAGTCACGGTGTATGTATGTTGAAGATTAATGTTGGTTTTAAGCATCAGTCTTCCTGGGGCAGCTTGGACAACTCTTTCATATGAAGCCGGATAGCTTCCAGGTGTCACTCCCAAAGTCCTGGTGTCCTCACACAGCTGAAGCCTTCTTCTTGATGGCTACCATGCATCCTCAGTCCCATTGGACTGCAAGCAGTCTAATCAAATGGTTTGATCAGCACAAAGTTTTATAGAAAATATCCTCCTGTCCTGTTCTTTACCTAACTGCCTTCTTGGTTTTGCAGCCTCCTATGACACCCTGATGTTTTCCACAAACTGGGAGTACTTCTTCCTGTGAATTACTGTGCCTTCAGCTCCCAGCAGAGCAGGTTTTCCTCCCCATGGCCAGGCTGATGGGCCAAGGAAGAACACCACTTGGGTTTCAATCAAGTGGAGAACACACTGCCTTTATAGTTTTTCAAATAATTTGAATCACAAGCAAAACGAACCTGTTTTTCAAGAGAGACCGGTGACACACGAGCCCTGCCTGTGTTACGGCTAATTCCACCTTCCTTGGCTATAATTTTCTCCCCTGGCAATTGCTGCCCCGTCTGAGAGGTCTTCGTTGAAAGGAAAGCCTCACGTCAGGGACCTCAAGAAAGGCAATGTGGAGACATATTGTGATGCTTGAGAAACTAACTTCCATGGCAAATAGCAATTTTGTAACAGGTTCAGTTTCTCACCGGTCTGAATCACATTCAGCAGCAGTGTTACAAGTGCTAGATAAAGCCTTTTAACTCAGCTTTCTCACTTGTTTCCAGAATTTTTCACTGGTGGCAAGTACTAGGAAAGGGAGATGCTGCTTCCCTGCAGGGGCAGGTGATACCTGCTAGTTTAGGACTGTTTCCATTAGCATACGGGGCCAGGAAAATGTCAAACTAGAAAGAAGAGAAATGGCCTCAGATGCACTCGCTGAACTACTGCAGTAGGAAAAAAAGCATTTACTTCATTCAGTTGCTTGTCACAGCTTTTTTTTTGTGTTGGTGCCATACACAAATATGCACTTAGAGCCAATTTTTGCACACTCTTGCAGGCCCTTTGCCTTGGGTACAGGAACCTGGACTTGGTGTCAGCGTGCGATGTGAGTAAACAGGGTTTAATCCAAGAACTTTTTAACTGTGTTGTAAGTTTGCAAAGAGCTTCACATGAAAGCCCACATTGTTTCGAAGTGCTAGACATTTTCCTACTCTAAAGTTTCTAACAGGGAACTTCTGCTGGGTTTTGGATTCAGGTCTTGTCGGTTCCCTGGCTGCCAAAATGACTTTTGTGAGGCAGATAAAACTTGGAATAGATCTGGTTCAACCTTTGCAGCCAGCTCCTACGCCTATGAAGTTTCTGAAACAAAACCCAGAGTCTCTGAGGAAAGAAAAAAAAAATACTCCTGCATTCTCGATTGTCATTCAGTTCTCAGCCAGGTTTTATAGTTTGTGCACATCACAGCCCTAAATTCAGCCAGTGAAATCGCCTTTTAAACCGGCCGTTGCCTTAAATCTTTTTTCCCTTTTCAGGTACAAGCACCCCGAAGCGCTGGTGCGGCGTGCGCGTTGTGGGTCGCTAACAAAGAAACAAAGCGGATGGCCGGGAAATCGGGGCGATGTGCAGACACCCCCCGTTGACCTGAGGTCTCAGCAGACCTCTTTATTCATGCAAGCACAGGAAATTTGCATGTGCCCCTTCGAAGCCGGCTGCAAATTTACCTTCTATAGTACAGCTTTTAAAGGAGAAAAATATAATATATTAAAGTGCATTAATGCTTCCGGTGTTAACTTGCTCTAGAAACCCCCGTTGACCCCAGCTCCCTCGCCCAGGTCCCGCTGGGGTGACAGCCCGCGGTGACTCCGGGCGGGCAGCTCGGCGCTGCGGGAGGCGGCCGCCCGCCGGGGCCGGGGGAGGCGGCGGGAGCCTAGCCGCTGCCCCGNGCCGCGGCTCCGCCCGCCGCTGCCCCGGGAGCCGCCTCCGCCCGCTCCGCGCTCACGGCTGCTCGGGTCGTGCGGGCTCCGGGCGCTGCCGCGGGAACCGGGGGTCACCGCTGCCCCTGCGGGGGTCGGGGGAAGGGGCTTTGCTGACCACGCGGTGCCGGTCGCGGGAGGCGGGCGGGAGCCCTCACCTGCCGCTGCGGCGGGCAGCGCAGGGACGGTCCTGTGCCCTCGGCAGCGGCAAACGGAAAGAAACAAATTCGACCGTGTGTTGCGAGTTGCGGGGATGTCTCCTCTGCTTTCCCTGCTATCATCCAGCGCTCCGCCGGGGCCTGGCACAAACGATCAGCCGGAGCCCCATGGGGCCCTCCCCACCTTGCAAAATCGAACCTTTAGCACCTCGGGTAATTGGCAGGCTGGGCCAATTAACACCGGAGCTGAGCCTCTGCATGCAACATCTTCTTCGAGGCGCAGAGGGCATATGGGTGCCCAAGCCTGTGCAGCACCTCACATTTCTGTGGAGGGACAGCAAGAGAGTTTGTGCTTGGGCAGCTGCTGTCACTTTGGAAAACTTCTAACACTCAGCCGATGTCCAAGAATAATATAATAGTACTTGTTCAAGTTGCTGCTGAGAGGAGCTCTAGAGGCCTCTTGTCTTCTCCTGTGTCATGTGCTGATGGGCTTGCCTGTCCCACCTCCTGTCTCCATCCCTGCCCCTGCTCCCTGGTGCATCTTTCTCCCCAGCCTGGCCCCGTGCCCATGGGGCTGCATGCAAAACAGCAGGAGAGAAAAAGCTGAAGGGTTTCCTTTGAGGAAAACCCAAAATTGACCTTTAAGGGTAGAAAGGCTGCGTTTGTGTAAGTCCAAATGTTGACTGCGGCAACCATCCTGCTCCGTTTCTCCAGCATGCGCCTCATCCCACCACACAGGTGAACGCACGTTGCTTTTCCCAAAGCTCAGCCCAAGGTGTGAGCCCTTGGTGTGGTGTGTTGATACCACTTCATGCTGAGCCTCCCCCAGCAAGTGGCCACTGCTGACCCACCAGAAAGGCCAGCATTACTGAAAACATGGCTTTTCAGGAATAGTCGGTGGCATCTTGTCTGTTTGCTCTGGAAATGAGGAGGTGGAAGCAGGACAGGGTAATGAGGAAAGAAAGAGGCAGTTTTCCATGCTGGCTGAAGCAGAGAGGGAAGAAGCACAAGCAGACAGCAGCAAGGGAGGGTGCCAATGGGAGAGGTGACAAGTCTCGGCTCAGCAAGCAGTCAGCAACCACACTTGACCTTTTCCTGGGAAAGCACTTTTAAATAAGACCTGTTGGGCAGGAAATGTGCTGATGCTTTTCATGCAGGTTTTCCTGCCTTGCACATGAGTCAGCAACAGTGTCTAGGCACCCACTCACCTCTGGACAGCCCCTGTGAGATGCATCTCCCTCCTGAGTGAGGGGTTTAGGTGGATATCTTCGCAGACCTCAAAATGTGTGGTTTGAGATTTGGGAGCCTGAGGAAAGTGACAGCCTGGTGGGCCCCCCCAAATTGCTTGGGCAAAACAGGCAGCAGAGCTGCAAAGCCAACAGCAACCACAGTGCCGGAGCCAATGCCCAGCCAGATGCTCAGCTTCCCAAGCTTCATGGCTCTGCTGTTCAGCATCCTCTGAGCAGGGATCATCCTGCTGCCCCTCCTACTCTCCCCATAGTCCAGACCTGGCCTTTGCCTGCTCCATCCAAAATCATTCCCCAAACTGATTGCTCCCTGAGCTCAGCCTGCAGGCAGTCCATGTTTGCCTTCCAAGGAAACCATCCCCAGGCAGCCGTTGAGCACATGGTAAAAGCACCACACCTATTTGTGGGTGTTTATGGGCTCTTTCATCTCTCTTGTCCTTCCTCATTCTCAAGCCATTTGCTGAAACACCGAGCCCTTCAATAACAGTATTCCTGTTTCCTGCTCTTCGTCTCCTCTTGTTTGAGCTCCAAGACTCAGATGCTGATGTACAAATACATGGACAATGTTGTATTCTCTGGTGTGAAGAACTGGAAAAATTCACCTACAATACAAAGAAGGGTCAGTTTGTTTTCCCAGCCTAGAAGGTAACATTTGTCGTGCCTTGCTTTTTTTATTGGAAGCCTGGATGGATGACAGAGGAGTTTGTCAGATTGAGACACAGGAAAAAAACATGTGAAAATTGATTTGCAAGGAAGTTACTTAATCATATTTTCGTACTTTTGGTTGTGCCCTGAGCTTTTGTTTATGTCTGTGTATCCCATATATTTGGGAGATGCTTCAGAGATGCGACAGCCCTGTTGATGCATCAATTAAGGACCATGCTGTCAAGTGCCGAGCTCTCTGAGGTGCCTGACAAGCTCTCCGAGATGAGAATCAACTTTCCTGGAAAATGAACCTCAGAGGGAAAATATCTGTCACGACCAGGATGTATTTTTTAATTTTACCTAGAAAAAATTTTAAAATGCTTTGTCCTAGCAGCTATGTATCATGAGCAATGAAGCAGGGGTGTCCTTTTATTTTTTTTTCCACAGAAAGCCACAGGTGAAGAAGAGCTGAAAGCCCTAAGTACAGAGGAGGAGAAACAGAGTTGTGCACGCCAATGCCATTGCACTCTTATCAGTCTCCCCACAATTATACAGAAAGATGCACACATGGCCACCTCTGAGCCAAGTACAGCCTGAGTTATGCAGAGCCCTCATGTCCTCCCTGCCATAGTAGGACCCACAGTGCTCATGACCTGAAGAACATCATCTTAAACACAAGGCAGCCTGACTCTTCCCAGAGCTGAAAGGGGCTGGAGGGTCTTTGGGGATGGGGACATGCCAGCAGTCCTGGGGCAATGTCCACCAGTTCCTGCAAGGACACCAGCAGGGGACAGGCAGGGAGACCATGTGCACAGACAGGCTTGTGGCGCGGCCTACAGACTGGCCCCAAATCAATAGTGCCAAAAACGGGAAGGCCCCATCAACTGAGTCGTGGAGGAGGCACAAGCAAGGAGGCAGAAGCGTGGGAGGGATGTGGATACCAGGAGAGGCGAAGACGGCTGAGGGTATTGCAAGAGGATGCAACCAAGACATGATATCCACACCAATGCTGTGACCCAAAAGGTTTGTGTGGGAGACTGCGTGAACTGGGAGAAGAAACTAAGTCGCGAAGGGCTGGTCTGTGCAAAGTCACCGCCTCTGGCTCCTTCCCTGAGCTGCCAAGGAGGCTGCTTAGGGGAAGCATTGCAAGGTAGGTGCTTGCCGCCTGTCTCCCGGCATCAGAGGAACAGGCTGGAGAGCCAGATGGACTGATCTTCTCCAGCACATCCTCCTCCTGCCTTTAAAACCCCAGGACCATGGTCAGGAGGAGCAGGGAAACACTTGAGACAAACAGAGCCGGGCTGCAGGGGAGGTGGCAGCGGGTGAGGCTCAGTCTGCATCGTGAGGCTCCTCGTTAGCTCCACATTTTCCTTTCCTCTCCCTGCTGGTGTGAGAAAACGCACGCTGCATTTGTTCGGCTGCCAGGAGTATGGCAGCTCAAGCACCATCTTGTTAACTTTGCTGTGTGTCTTTTCCCACAGCATTGCTTTAAATAATGAAGGGAGTCATGATCCACCAGCTGGATTAAACGTTATGAACTTATCTGGCTCAACTCCAATGGTGATATATTTGGTCTCATTATTTTATGCACAAATGCCACAAAACAGCACAAGATTTTAATTTTTTTTCCTAAATACTCTTTCTCTTTTAGCACTGACATTTCTTTTATTTGCATTAAGATTTGCAATGAACAGTCTGTGCCAGTCCAAATTTGTCAGATACTTCTGCTTTTACGGCTGGTTTGTTCCAGGAAATCAGGGTTGGAAATCATATCCCGTGACCTCAGGGATGGGTAAGCAAGCACTCCCAGGGTGGGGAACATCTCATCACATTTGAGGACCTGCTGTTTGAAGAAATGGGGAAACTGGTGAATGCATCATGGTGCCACGGTCAGGACATCAGTTCGGGAAAATGGAAACTGAGGTCCTCATGCAATATGACTTTCAGCAAACATCTAAGCTGTAGTTCCCCCAGCTGTATGGGGAAGATAATATTCAGTACTTGAAGGCCTACAAGACTTCTATTAAATGGACGTCTGCTATAGATGGAAGTGGTGGGAAGTGCTGCTATGTGCACCGCCCCCATGCTCTTGCTGTTTCCAGCAGAGATATCCAACAAGGTGTGTGCAGGGTGATGGATGCAATGGGGCAGGGAAGCAGCCACACTTGTTGTGGAGTGCAAGGCTTTCCAACACCTGTGGTAGGGATCGGTCTCCCTGTCATCTGAGAGACAGAGACAGGGAAGGTTTTGCAAGGGAGGGCAGCTAACTGCCTGCAAAACCCAGAGATACCAAGTGGATCAAAGGTCAGGGATGGATGAGAAATGCTTTGAGCACAGAAAAATTAGAGGGAAGAAGCCTTCACTGTGGATACTTTGAGCTTGCAGCACTACAGATCCAACAGAGTTTGGCCCTACCTAAGACGCATAAAATTGCCTCGGACCAGGCTCTTGTGTCCTGCTATTCCAGCAAAGTAAAATAAAAAATTCACAGAGAGTTGTGAGCCACCTAGGATGGTAATGCCCATCAGCTTCAAAATGATGACTTCTTAGCAATAAAAGAGCAAGAAGCAAGGGTGTTGTATGGGATGTTTTACCTAGCCATTCTGGCAACATCATGCCGTGTTACAATCCAATTCAGCCTTCAGGCAACGTACTCCTGCTCTGCTTCCGGAACCAGTCAATGTCTGCTCTGGGTATTTCATCTAACAACCCAGAGAGAAAGAGAGATTAGAGAAGCAGAAATCTACAGCATTTGGGGAAAAAAAGTCTTTTTATTTTTCTCCTTTTGTTTTGTGTTTCATATAGTCTCAGGCTAGCACATGTTGCTGTGCTGGGTCTGCTTTTGAAGTAGTTGCTGAAAAGTCAACACCAAGTTTGGGAGCATCTGGAAAAAATGTGAATGTAATGAATCTGAAAAGCAAAATCAGGCTCTCCCCATTTTGTTTTTCATTAAGCAGAGAAAGGGAAGAGGGTGCTCCATGTATTCAGCCATTCAAGTGCGATGTACTCGGATACCGTCTGAGTGAGCCCAAGCATCACTCTGCAAATATTGACAGTCGTTGTGTAAGCAAGAGCTCTCAGAGTCTAATTTTAAGTGCTCATGTTGTGTATTCCTCAATAAAAGTGATGCAATTAGGGGAAGAACAAGCCCACGTGTGTTTGTTTGATGGCTCTTCCAGGCATTTCCGCCCAGCACCACAAAGCACCTACTCATGACGTGGCTGCACTGTTGCTGTTGTCAGAGCCAAGCCTCCTCTCCAATAGTTTTAATCTTCCATACAAATCCAAAGACTTAAGGTGAAGCTTAAAAGTGCATTGGTTTTTTATTATTACTTTGCTAATAATTCAGTCTTTAGCAGACTCGGGAACATTTTACAGCCTCATAAAAATGCCTGCAGGACTGAAGAGCTCTTCTCAAGGCAGTAAGTGCCATTCCCAGGCATTTCACAGACTGAAATGGCACGTTTGGATCTCCTGAACTCACAGCGGAAACGGTCCCAGCTCTGGGGCAGTATGCAGTAATTATTTGATTGCTTACAGTTTAATAACATTACAGGAAAACTCAGGGCAGGAAGGAGATAATGCCTCTTTCTTGCAATTCAATCAGGAAGTAGGATTTAGGAAGCTGGAGTGTATTTCCACACACACACCCCCATGCCTGAATCTGTTCAGGACATGGGTGTTAGTCCTGCAAAAAGCGCCACTGGATCTTTAATGGCCACAGGTGCCCAGGATTTTGACTACACATCATCCACAGACAGTTCAATAAAAGAAAGACCAGCGTGCTTTCTCTGTTGGGATGGTCCCTAGCCCCATGGCTCCTGATGTAAATCACAGGCCATCTGTGCATTACGATGGGCCTCTCTCTTTTCCCAGATTACAGAAATGAGAAACAATAATTGGATCCTCCGAGCTAAAAGGACACAGGAACAGTGCTAACTCCTTAATGCAATTATGCAAGGCGACAGGCAAAGGTTTCAGGAGTGTTTTAAAGCCATCAGATAATCAATACGGAGGCCAAGTAGCAATGGTGGGGTTCACAGCTAAACGGATAAGGTGCCATGTCACGTTTGACCTATTTCACAGCATAAGCATCACTTCTGCCCCAGTTGTCTTCTAAAAGATATCACTGGATACTGCTGCCGCTGGAGAACAAGAGGTAAGCATCGCAGTCTTCCGCTGAGGTGTTAAATGGGCACCATCAGAGGTTAAATTGGCAAGTCCCAGTGTAATTCTGTCACAATATTTCTTTAACATTGAAAATAAAATTGAATGGTCCAACAGTTGTGCAGGGCAAAGTGTAGTGGGATCTTGGCTTTCACACACACCCATGGGTACACCCAGCCAATATTAAGCATATTTAGGTTCCTCTCAGGCAGCCTCACCCTCACAGGAGAGCAGGGAAGCACCTCCCACTTCCACCCTCCAGCAGTCACTACAGGCCAACTACTGCCAAATTTGGGACCCCGTCAACCTGCCAGGCCAGAGCAGGCAGGCAAAGCAGGCAGGCTGAACACCACAGGAGTGCAATCATCCTAGTTTGACTTGCAAATGAATCCATGCTACTAGAAAAACAAAGCCATGCTGATCAGCATGTATTTGCACATTAGTGGTTCTGCCCCAAAGAGATGTGTTGGCTCACAAGCCTCCTGTCCCACCACCCATGGGAGATCAGCCCCAAATACCATCACATACTGTGGAGAAGAAGTTGCTGGACTTGGAGACTCCTGCCAGTATCCTCCAAAAGTGCTGTACAGGAGCTGCAAGGTGACTAGGTCAGTGAAGGGGTAGACAACGAGGAGCTGGTCCAGATGAATCTGGGGAGAAGGCAAAAGCAGCCACAGAGGACACTTCTCCAGGCTGCCCCAGCACCTGAACCTGTGGCACTCCAGTATGTGACCACCCCCAGTTTTGCATGTTTCAGTGTACAGAAGCACAGGGCTGCTAGACAATTTTTGTTCCCAATGAGGGCATAGATAAGTCTTTGGTGAAACCCAGATGTGTGCAATAGCAGGACCATCCCTGACATGGCATAAAGTGTTTTTCACCACTGGGATTCCACACAGCAAATAATTTCCTCCTGGGGAAGCTGATCTTACGCTGTGCTTCTGAGATCCGTTGCTGCAAGGCAAAGATAACACCCGAAACAGGATATTTAGAAACAGAGGCAGTAATTTGTATCTCTCCTTTAATGCACAGAGGAAGCCCCCTGAGTGCTAGGTTGAAACACACATGAAGTAGCTTGGATCCTTGTCTGTTTTTTGCTGGTCTCTGCTCCCTGCATTGCTGGCCAGGAACACAGACATTTTGGCTGTACGTGATTTCAGATCTGTATGGGGTTCATAGCCAGGGGGGCTGGAAGTACCTCAAGAAGTCTTCCAGCCTATCTCACCCGCTGACACATGAAGAGTGGTGAAACTGGCAGGAGGGAGTTCCTCCTACTTGGGGCTTGTGCACCTCTCAGTCCTGTTCTCCTGTGCCTTTTGGACACAGCATCTCAGTACATCTCAGTACGGAACATCTTAGTGCAGCTCAGCACATCTCTGATGTTCCTTAAACTCCTCAGGCGTGGGGCTTGCACTGATCCCTTGTGGATTTCAAAGTACAGAAACACGTTTCAGTCCCTGGATGGAGAAACGCACGGAAATTTCAGATTCAATTTGAAATTAATTACAAATAGCTACTGCTGGGCAACTGAATGTATTGAAGCGTAGATCCCTATGACTGTGTGCCCTGCTCCTGGACTACCCCATGTCTAATGTGCTCCCTTTAGCAATTCTTCATTTTGCTTCTACAGTGCTCCCTTCACAGCTGTGGTGTTTGTAAACCCCCTTTCCTTCATGGCACCTAGGTAATGCTGCACCTGAGCTTCTGTGGCTGCAGGCTTATCTTTCCTTCTGGGATGCTCGTTTGCACAAAGGGACTGAGCTTCAGGGACTGAACATCTTTGAGAACGTCACCTTCATCAAGCTGCTCAGGAAGTTCAGAAGAGCGAGCTACCAGAGGGATCGTCCAGGCCTTGTTTCCACATGAAGCAAGGCTAAAGAAAACCCATAGGTTAAAATTTATGGAGGCCTTTTTCAGCCTTAGGAGGATCTCTTTGCTTGTCATCCCCGACGTGGCCAGCTCGTGCTCTCACCCTTCCTCTCTCTTCTTCCCAGGACTGTGCCAGACACTGACACTCTCCAAGCACCATCTCTCAGCACTAAAATAGTCTCGGTATTTAGGTTTCCTCCTCAGCCATCATGTGTTCCTAAGGGGGACCCTCATCTTATTTTACAGCTGCAGATCAATTCAATATCGTTTTCAACTTGCTTCCAGTTTCCAGATCCTCTCCCCTTGCTCCCACAACCAGAAAGTCAGACAGGTTTCTGCGAGATGGGAGCTGATTCCTTGCACCCCTTGTTTGCTCCTGCTCTGCCTTGCTGATCTCCCTCCAGCACGGAGCATTTTTCTTTTCTGTGATAAGGGCAGCATATGTCTGGATCTGCAATCACAAGTTGTATCTTTGTGAATCGCCAAGAAATGCATCGTCCTTGATCCAGCCCATGTGTTGTTGCTCCCCCCTGGTGCCAGAGCAGGCATATGATTTGAACACGACACCCATCTTAGCCCTGCAGAGGAGAGCTCTGCTCAAAGTTACACTCATGCATGAGAGCTTAGAGTCGTGCAGTGCTGCTCCTCTTCCTCTCTTTAAGTGTTAAACAGATCCAGACTGTCATCCTCCTTCACATTTTTGCTATTTCAGTGTAGCCCTTGCAGCAGTGGGGGCTTGTCCCCCGAATTAGGAGAGGGTGTGGGTAGCAACATCTCCAGGTGCAACCGGGTGGCTGCTGGTGCCAGCCCATGCAGAGCTGTGGGACCGTTCTGCCTCCATGAGCCTGGAAGAGCAGTTTTCCCAGAGCTGCTGTTTACATTAAACCACTTACCCTGTTATCTTCCAGGGGGAAATTATTTTATTTCCACCACATCCCCCCCCCAGCTAAATAACATTAATGCCATTAAAATAATAAGAGATTTAGAGCATCCCTTTGTTTATACAGTGACATGCCACAGTGACAGGCACAATACAGATAGTTAAACACTGAGATAACCAAACACTTAGGCTGATGAAAAAAAACCCAGCATTTTTCCCATTCCAAATTCTTTGCAGTAATCTGATTTGACCTCCAGCACAATGCATACTTTAATGATGCCTGAATAACGACTGGACAAGGAATTAACTCCCGCAGTGGGTTAAGGCACTCACTTTCACCCAGAAGACCTAGGCTCAAACCCCAAATGAATCGAATGGATTTGGTGATCTCATCCCAGTTCCTCACAGTCCTTTGTTCACACTCTGCAGTTTGGTGGAGCTGGTGGCCCCCACCTGCCTCCTGCAGAGAGGGGCTGGCACTGCCGTAACAGAGGGGTGGGGGCCAGAGGGGACGTGTGTTTGCAAAACCCAGAGAGTCTCTCTAATCCAGGGATCTCAGCCACTGAAACACTAGGAGTAGGGTAGCGAGGGCTTTTACAGACCGGCAGCACTGCCACACCACCTCCTGGGTGTCGGACATTTGCTGCTGTCAAACACCTTCACACCAAAAAAAACCCCCACTTTAACTGTGTAACAGATGCTCAAGTATAACCTGCCTAAGTGTGAACAACCACAGATTTGTCTCTCTGGGTTTATGAGTGGGAGAGCAAACATAATTCACTTAGCCTGCGGCAGGGTCGAGGAAGGCCCTCAGTAGGTGACTCTGCTGACAGCGTTTTATCCGTCCTATGAAGACAGCAGTGTCAGTAGGGCAGGACAAAACCCTGCACCTATCAAACAGGGAACTTGGAGAAAAAGCATTCTTCTGGTGTCTCATATTTTCCGCATTTCTTTTGTACTTGTTGCTAAGGACACTTGGATGGAAATGGGAACCTTTGAGTGGCATTTCCAGATCCTATCACCAAAAGCTAGAAGCCTGGCACACGTATTGGAGCCCACAAATGACACTGGTGAAAGCTGAAGTGCTCAGCAGCTGTGAAAATTACGTCACTGCTGCCTAGATGCCTCGTTTGGGTTAAACAAACTGAAAGGCTGCTTTATTTTCTTCTGTTTTTATTTAATTTCTCCTGCTAAGGACAAACCTAAAGCACAGCCAGTAACACCGCAGAGAGGTGCTGTGAAAATAACTGAGTCAGAATACTGTATTATTTTACCTTCAAATAAGTGGGCATCAAAACATGAAGGTAAATTAAACAAAGCGCACGTATTCATGCAAATATAACTGGTATTAAAAACATCATGTGGGTAGTGCTCCATCCCAAAGAAGACAGAAAGAGGAACGTAATTCAAAAGTTTTCCGTGAAGCCTCATCTGTCATGTAAGTCTACTAGGATGAAGTGGTTTTTGACATACTAATATAGACAAGTTTTAACTGTGTTTTTCTTCTCCTCAAAGTGCCATTGATTGCGATCCGGAGGCCCGCAGTGTGATGTGAAGATAGCTTGTGACAGCTAAGTAGCGGTGGTTGATGGAATTCTGGTCACGTCAGTGTCCACAGGAGCTTGTATCATCATTGAAATAGCGATGGGATGTCAACCCATTTTCCAAATTCTTGATGTGCATACTAATAAGCCAGTCTTTTTTGGCACCGCGTGTCTGAAATACTTGCAAAATAGTTTAGGTTTCAGCCAGGAAACTGGAGGAGCGTTGTCGGTACTGAGAGGGATATCCTTCCTGCGCTGGCTTGGTAGGGAGCAGCTTCATTTCACATGTGAAACATACGGGATAAATCAATGCAGCTGAATTATGGAGCCCAAATGATGCCTACCAACTTCAGCAGGTGCAGACCTCAGCCTTTGCAGCATCAATCCTATTTACTAGCAGTGGCAGGGGGGGCTCATGGCTCCTTGCAAGATGCAGCTCAGCAATAAGCCTATTCTGGGCTTAGCTCAGTATTTGTGAGCTGTACCTGAGGCACAGATGCTGCATGCCCAGGTCAAGCGAATTCTCTGAGCCCATTACTGGTGGGCGAGCTGAGGCACAGAGAGATAACAAGTCTCCTCAGCATGATCTCCAGGAGCAGTCACTGTCCGGGAACAGAGCTGGAAGGTCTCAGCGGACCAGCACCCTCTTCCTACCTACTAAGTGCCCATGGTTCTTGCCTTGGAAGAACAAGGAACCTCATGCTGTCTCTCCAGGTATGGAAAATACATGTCCGTCCCATCACAACTCACTGCCCTAAACCAGCACAGCCAGTCACCAAGTCCTGGTTACAGGCAGGACACAGGAGCAGGCAAGTGCTGAGGCAGGCAGGAAAGGTGGTGAAACCCAAGTGGATCCACAACCACCACCAGCTTCTGGGTACCTCAGGAAGGAAAACTCGTCTGCCTCAGAAACCCACAGCAGCTCCTGGGAAATGAGTCATGTAAACCGGGCAAGGCTGCAGCAGCAAAGTGTGCAAGCACTTTGCAAAAGTCCCGCACATCTGCAGCGGCTGGATGGAGCCAGCCTGCTCCCCAGCAGCACAGCCGGGGAGGGGACAGAAGGAAAGAGGCCAGCAGAGCAGGTGCTCCTGCCCTCCCTTTGAACAGTTTGCTCCTGCCAGCCAAGAGCGATGAAGCGCGCAGCAAGAGACCGAGAAAAATTCATCTCGTCCAGTACATCTCAGCAACAGGCAATGGGAACTCACATTCCTACAGAGGCCGGGAGTCAGGAGTAAGAAGCTCTTTAAAACGGTTTCTGTGTTCAGGAGGTCTTTGTAGCACCAGGCAATGTTCAGCCCTGCAGCTTGGCGAGTCAAGGTGGAGCAAAACACTTGAAAATCCCTGTGCAGTAGGTTCATAGCAGGGTTTTCTAAAGGTCTCTGTCTCCCTGAGGGATTTGCAGAGGTCATCCCAGCCAGGCAGGCCAGCAAGCCCAGCCCATAGCCCCCAGGGCAGAGTACCACACCCTTAGGAGTTACACACACTGCCCTAATTTGTGCTGGTGCTGTTTACACACAAGAATTTAAAGCATCTCCCCCGGTTTCTCCGCAAATTGCTGCATTCAGATGAAGTGGCAGCTGCTGTAATTAAGACACAGTTAATTACATATCCCCTTAATTGCAATGATAGGATTTTGTCAATTTGGTAAATAAGAATTGTTAGGTTTCTTCCGGCAAGTGCAGCCTCAGCGTGGCTCAGACGCGGCTCCCTTTGTTTCCTGGTGAACAGCGAGCTGCCCGGCTCTGGGCCGCGATGGTGGCTCCCAGGTGGCAAAGGTGCTGCCTTTCAGCTTGCCAGCAAACCTCAGCTCTCCAGCTGCCCTAAAGGCCATGGCAGAGGGCAGCATCCACAGGTAAATGCCTAGCCTGAGTTTCAATGCAAGTGCAGTGCTGGGAAACTTCTGGGGCGATAAGCTGACAGGAAAGAGGCAAATCTTCTCGATCCTTTCCTTTTTGTTATTTAGGAAAGATAACAGGAGTGAGCTGAATTTCTTACAACAAGGAATGAAACCTCCCATTCACCTGCTACCAGACAGGACCAGTGTCACCACCAAAGGGCTTTCAAATTCCAGCTCTGTCGTCGAGAATGACTACAAAGATAATTTTGCAGGTTTCTTTATTTTGCTGTGCCTAATTTTCTCCCTTACTGTGCTGAACTGGCAAATTGCTCTTTCTCTTCTAAACCGCCAGCCCAGTGAAGCCCAGGGCCAGCTGGGGCAGGCGCCCTCTGCCACCTTCACTTTCTGCCTCCCATCCCCTGTGCAGCCCCAGCGCTTGCAGGCTGCTCTTCCAGGATCAAGCCTCCACCTGTGACAACGTCACCGAGTCAACACAATGTTGTCTAAGTGGAGAAAACAAGAAGACGGGTTGCAAAGCGCCAGGACCGAATCCAACCACTGTCACCTGTCTCTGAATGTGAAGCTGAGCCGGGGTCCTGCAGGGATGGCCAGATCCTGGAGAGAGATGGGTGGTCAACATGAAGAAACCCCATCTTTCCATCCTGCTGTGGAGGCAGCTTGATACTGAGGTGAGAGATGGAGAATGTGTGTGAGACATGTATGTCCTTTTTGGAATTGCTTTTCAGTGATTCAGTACATACAGATGTCATCCATATTCATGAATGAATTGTGGTTGACTGAACTGTACGTTCAGGGTGCTCTCACAAAAAAAATTGGCACAAAAAAACACCCGATTAAAGATTACCTAAGATCACCTTAGACTTAATCATTAGTTATGATTAAGTTATTATTAGCAGGAAATTAATGAAAACACTGTTTGTACTTGCCTCCCACTTCTTTATCCAACAGGCAAACTCAACCTTTCTCCTCATGGGAGGCAGCAAACACCAGCTCCCAGCTTTGGCAAAGCCCAAACACTGGCTCAGCGTGAAGTTACACGTTCTGGTTGGGTGTTGATCCCTCCCTGGTGGCACCTCTGTTGCTCCCTGGACTCTTCTCTGGGCCAAGTCAACCTGCGGACCCCACAGGCACCTCTTCACTTACTTTTCACTAGTTCATTTCTGCCTGTTTAGCAAGGCAAACTGGTTTGGCACAAAGTTCAGGAATGACAAGGTGAAGATCGGGACTTTTTTTTCCTAGCATTAGCAAACTGCTGGTATCAGCTCAAACGGTGACATGGTCAGACTTGCAGGATGTTTTCATAAGCAAACGAAGGAATGTGGTCTAGATAAAACCGCTTAGGGGCAGGTGCAGAATTGGTCAGGGGAAAAAAATCATGCCCTGGAAAGCAGTTCACCACCAAAACAGCAAAGTGGATTCAGTGAAAAAGTCTTGCTTCCATACAACTCAGATTTTTCATTGGTCAAGTCAGCAATGGCAGAGTGTACTTAGTAAATGTGCAGGTGATGCAACACTGAGAGGAACTGAAAGTACAGTAGAAAACAGGATGAGAGTTTGAAACGATCTTAACAAATTTGAGAAATGGTCTGAGAAAAATAAGCTGTAATGCAGTAAGGCTGTGGGCAATTTTCTACGTGTAAGCAAAAAAAAAATCAATAGAGCAAATGCAAAATGGACCAAAATATGAATCAGCAAAACTATGCCATCGGAAAGATTAGAAATATCATACTAGAAACTATAACTAGATTTCCTGATGCAAGATACATGATGTCTTCCATTCCTGCCACTTAGTACTGCAAACATCAGTGAACGAACTGCGACCACTTTCGGGTCCCAGCTCGCCATTGACAGAGGGAAAAAAGAAAACAAACAACCTTGATAATCTCTAAAAATTACCTCCAAGCAGAGCCTCAGAGAATTGATGAGCCTGAGGAAAAAAACCTGGGACACAGCAAATACCCAAAGTATTACTGCAAAGAAAAAGGGAATAATCTGTCCTCCCGGTCCATAGCAAACAGACCACCAAACAGCAAGCTTAAATAGCAGCAGGAGCGACCTGAGTGGATGGCAGGAGAAACTTTCCAAGGGTGGTACACCGGAGCAGACCATCAGGGAGGCTGTGAGGTCCCAGGTAGGAGGTCAGGCAAGCGTCTGTCTGCATCAGCGAAGGCAGAGACCCTCCTCCCATCCCAGGCCCCTTCAATTCAACAGCCCTCCTGGTCCCTCCTGCCTCCAGGGGCCTGTGTCTCAGAAGCAAACAAAGCTCTTCCTTCTTTCATGTCCCACCTCGTCTTTCCTGGAGCCTCCCTATTTCAGTGACAAGATGTAGGTCGTAGGTCATATGACAGAAGGGTGCATAAAAAAAATCCAGACTCAAATTACGCCTACGTTTCTAATTCCAGAAAGGTTAAAGAAAGCTTTACCTTCTGTCTGCAGCAAGTAAGATGTACTGGAGTCCACATCCCATAAAATATCAGAAAAACATTTACCCTTAAAGACCCAATCGCGGAGTCCCTCCTGTGTCAGATCTTTTCTGTTTTCTCACCCTTTGACTTTCTTCTTTAAACGTCAGCACTGTCAGGAGATGCTCCTACGCTCAGATCTAGGAGTAACCCGAGGAGAACGCAACCTGAGGACTCAAAGACACTACCGTCTAATTTAGCAAAGTGCAGCAGCACGCAGGATGAGGGCTCAGGTGTGCAGGGGCACAAGTTTCCAAGTGATTTGCTGACAGATTAGCTTTTCCCCTCTCCTGTCTAGCTCTGAGTCTCCTTAAATCCCCATCTTCAGTACCACAACTCTCCATTTTACTGTGTATATAGTCAACTGCATCATTGCCAGTAAATCGGCCCAAAAAGCACTCAAAAATGCACTCGCAAGGTTGACATGGGTAGAACTGCTCCACCTGGCTCCGAGGCCAAGGGGCACTCCCCTTGCAGTGCCAGTGGGGACAGGAGGAAGCATCACAAAGCCAGGCTTAGTGAGGTAGCAGGACTTGCTCGCAGGAGCTTAGCAAGTGAAAGGGAGCTCAGGCAGACGTTCCCCAGGATTGTGCCTGCAAGCTTTGCCTTTTGCTGATCTTCATTCCCTGATTTGTCTAAGCGTGTGACCCCACTGTGTGCACCAGGAAAGGTAAGATCACATCACACCCTCAGTCTTTGCCTGATCTGTAAGCGGAAACACCACTTAGTTAAATAGACTTTATTGGTACAGGCTTCTTTGGTTTTCAAAAGCAGAATGGATTTCATCCTGGAAAAAGAATCCTTTTTCAGTGTGTTAAGCTCAATAAGCTTCAAAAATAAGCTTAGGATATTTTTGATGAACTATTACTATTTAGCACGAGCAGGTAGATTCCAGACGGTCCTGCAATTTTAATCAAATGGCTGTAGCATTTGGATGTGCTGCTTTCCCTTGTCTGTCACAGACTCTCTGGAGGCCTCTGCATGAACCATTTAACTTCCATCTTGGGCTCTCTCCTTCCTCCTGGGCTTTATGTCCCTTGCCTATTGAGACCAAAGCCACTGATGAGGTCTTTTTAATACACGAGGTCTCAAAAGCTTCTGAGACTTGTAACTGAAGTTTTATGTGCAAAGTTACAAGAGAAAGCTACAACCAAGGCATTCAAATGGCAAATTTAAAAAATATTCCTGGATATATCCAGGATGGAAGATGAATTCTTACATGAGGGCCTTTGAGGTGTACACCAGGAGACAGGTATGCAACCTGAGGTTTGGAACAGAGCTTCTGTGGTAGGACACAGTCGCTACTGGCACTATCTCAGGTAGTGGGGTTGGCAACCTAAAAAAATGACTCCTGCTGGAGCAAGAAAGATGCAATGTCCCCCATTTCTCAAATATGAGGAAGGCTTCCTGCTGAAGCCACACTAAGGGTAAAGCTGGAGAAGAAGAATCACCCCCGGGGAGGAGTCGTGGAGAGGAATCTCTGTTGGTGCTGCTGACTATGATGAGGACAACAGTTGTGCAGAACTGGCTGACAGGGATATGGAAATGTTGGTAAATATAACAGTGATTCTCAACAGCTCATATTGTGTGTGAGTGTTGGAGTTGTCACTTTTGTATGTTGTATAGCTACATTTTCCAAGATTGACTGAAATTATCTAAAGCATGAAAATACATTCTTTTGTAGACTGAATTGGATAAGGAGCTTTTACATCCTGCTCGACAACTAAACGGAAGATGCAATGGTCTTAGTTTTAGAAAAAAAATTGAACTGTGGGTATATTCAAGGAGTTTCTAAGAGGCTGTGTCATGACACCATTCAAAACAATAGCCTGAATAAGATCTCTGGTGACAACCTATTTTAACATCAAACTCCTGGAGCTGCAATATTAATTCACACTCCAGTGAAGTAGTTGCCATGGAAAGGCCCAAATATAATTCACTGACTCTGATGGGCAACAAAATACAGAAAACATCTACTTTGTTTTCCAAATACTGGTGAGTCAGTGTTTTATACACGGCAGCCAAATTTCATTCCTCAGGAGATAGAATAAATTATTACTTAATTGTGACAAACAAGCAGACCATCAGACCCACTGACATAATGAATCAGTCTGCTAAGAAATTCTGCTTTGAGTCACAGAACAGCATGCTGTTGTCCTGAATTATAAAATACTATTTAAATAAGTTAACTGGCTCCTGCATTTGTTTCTGCTCTAAGCCCTGCCACTGATATTGTGCAACTCATTCTAGAAACTCCCATATCTCTGCAAAATTTAATGTTTTGTGGGACCTTTACTGTTACATGCATGCATTGGTTCTTCCTGGGAGATTCCTAACACGGATGCTCTTCCATAGTGGATTTTGCTACCAAATGGAGATTAATACATTCAAGCCACATAAGCAAGTTATTTTAGGTCCATCAGTAGCTCCTCAACAACAAAAATAACATTTTACTCTTTGTTTGTAGGAATTTGGCATGTGCTCTCAAAACAAACTGAGGGATTTTATACATCCTGCACCGGTCTTTCCACCAGGGTGAGTCTCTTGGAGCACACAGCACACATTATGCACATGGGCCAGGCTATCAGTCACTCGTATAAAAAAATTCAGTCAAAACTCTTATCATTTCAGAAGGGTATTTGGGAGGAGAAAAAAAAGAAATGCAACATTTTGCCATGTTATCAGTGTCATTCCCTTATTCACTTGTACTGGAACAAAAATATGTATTGCCGTAACTGTCATATATATACCAAAAAAATTGCTTTTCCACAGCTTGGGTGGGATCCCTGCTCTCCAGTCTCTTGCTTGTACCTTCACTATCTTCTGTTTGTTTGCTTCACCAGCTCAGTTGTTCGCCTTGGAAAGGATGTCTCTGGTTTGTATCCTGGGCAGGTAGCACGGGTCCACAAGACGTACGCATCCAGAGGAGCTCCAGGGTAAGCCTGGGTGTCAAAGTAAACCCATACAGCTTATGAAATAAGCCTTTCCCTTTTGTGCCTATTGTGGGCAATGGCGTCACAGCTTCTAATGACTGTTTATGACTTCGGCCTAAAAGAGGAACAGTAAGACAATCCAGGCAGAGTAAACCAAAACTACATCCAAAAGTTTTTGGCCATACCAGGAGTGCTGCACGACCTGAATTTATCATGTACATGAAAATCTAGAACGGAAATTGTAAAAAAAAAGCTGTTTTTTTTTTTCTCCCCTATGAAAATTTGTGTTATTGCACATCAACTTCAAAATATGTTTTGTTTTGTTTTTAAATTAAAATGTCATAGGCTATTTCTGTTGGGAAGTGAAAGCTTTACAAATTCTAGTAATATTAAACTAATGCAGTTAGTTGCTCGACTGCAAGAGGCATAACCCTTATCGTGCTAATTACAAGTCAGATGGAGCCAATCGAACAATACTGAATTATTAAGGCCTTACTGTACATTCTCAGGCTGTTAGTATCTATTAGATTACAGCTGCATTATGCTGAGTGCTCATTTCAGCAGGAGATTAGAAGGTACATTTATAATGCTGGCTAGCCTTTGGGTGGGATCATGGTATTTACATACCATATGTCAGCAAGAGATTACAGAATGATTTATGCTTTTTGCCTAGACCTTTCAGTAAACTGGAACCAGCTCCAGTAAACTACGAAGCTGAAACTCCATTCCAGCCTGACTTTGACAATTCAGCTCTCAGAACATATGTGCATTTCCAAAAAATAATGAAAAAGGCCACCTGCAATTGGTACAATCAAACTTCATACAAAGCGGCATTTGACTTGCCATACCTGGACACAAGTAAGTAATCCATGGTCATTTTCCTGTCGATAGGGGCATCAAACATGAACTAGGGATGTTTGCTCTGCTGTAAACAAGCTAGTCTTAGATTTCACAGAGAAAAAAGTCCAGAGTCTTCTCACTTTAAAAAAAAATTAAAAAAATTAGCTGCCACCTGTCTCCCAAAGCCATACCCTCTCTCCACTACCAAGGCTCAGGTATCCCAGTTCCCTCAGCAACATGTGGAAGGCAACCAGTGAACAAGAACAAGGCAAACTGTTTGTCCTTGTGCAGATTGTTATCTAAAAATAATCGCTCAGACACACTGTAAATAATGCCAGTAGTGTGTGTCAAAAGAGCTAAAGAATAAGTACCTGGAAATACACAAAAAACTGGAAAAAACTAACACAGTGCAAGAATATACGTTGTTTTGATACACTTGATTTAATAGCTCTAAAGTGGCAGTGAAGAACATTAGGATTTAACTCAACATTATCCGTTTGATGTTAAAAGGAAGATAATTTGCATGTGTGTTTATTGCAAGGCATTTTAAAGGTGACTCGTCAAATGCATTGTAACACTCAGCACAACAAAAGAATGGTGTAAAATTTTAAGTCTCTACAATTAATGCATCATCTGCATGTATGTATGTAGGCACACCAGTCTGCCTTAAGCAGGTGAAGCTGTCACACACCAAAAGAAGTGTGCGTGATATCTACGCCACCAGGTTTATTAGCGTCACAGTGTCAGACTAGGAGCAGTGCGGGCAGAAGAAAACTCACCAGATTGAGTTGTCCCTTATTTTCATTCCCAGCTACTTTGCCTTTTACTTTTTCTAAAGCAGACAGACCTTTGATTATGTTTCATTAAGGGAGCTGGCTGTGACAGCAAAAGGAAACTCTAATCTTGTATTAGAAAGTAGATTTCCAGGACGACGATAGACGAAAGCAGCTGTCATGCATTACATCAACATTATCTGTCTACCACTTTATCTGAAGGTTTTGTCCATTAGCTACATGCCAAAACCCAATTACACGTGGAATACAAATGGGAAGGCTGAGCAGCAGAAGCATCCTTCCCTTCCCCTCCTATTAGTTCATAAAGGAGGCTAACCAAACCGTGGGGACCTAAGGGCTATTAAATGCTGCAGCACAGCACGAGCCTCAGATGTAAATATGTAAATAAATAAAGCTTGTAAATATTTCAGTGGCAGCAAGAATGGCACGAGATCAAAACACCTTGTCTGTCATCAGCCTTGTGTGGTCTAACAGGTATGTGTGCCTCCTGAAAACACGCCGTTAGCAGGAGGGGACACTCAGAGAAGAATCAATTTCAGCTACTATCCTGTGCCACCATCCTCTCCCTTTACATGCTAGCAACAGAAGAGGCTGCACAGAGGGAGCACATAGGAAGGGCCTGAGAAATACACACTTGTCCGGGAAGTACAAAGGTTCTTCCTTTCATTACAGCTTACCACTAGCCTGTGGCAACCAGTGAGTATGGCAATTCAATTGAGGCCAAAGGGCTCTTGACTAACGAACGGGGAAAAACTACAGAACATCGAATTTTGGCTACTGAAAACACTACAAGTGCCCTCAAAGACATGTCACTTAGCCCCTGCTAAACACATGGCTGGTGGCAGAGTATGAGGCTGTTCTTTTCTTCTGCCTCCTTCCTTCCACCATTCAGCATAGCATGGTTTCAAGAGCAGAGCATACGGCACTTGAAATGTTCTCCATAACTTTTAACATTTGTTTCCACACGCTCAGGTTGGTGACAACACATCCCAGCCTATTTCCTCATACATACAAATAAGTGGCATTGGGGGAGGGGAGAATTTGGCAGAACACAGCCATTCTATAGCTATTCTTTGACACTGGGAAAACGTTTGTGCAGCAGTCCAAGAATTCATTCTAGCAAAGCTTATGTGAAACTCGCATTCACAGGCAACATAATAAGCTTTACAGATGCCAAGTTTAACCCCCTGAAATTTAAAGAGAAAAATTCTTCGTTCCAGGTCACGAGAGTAAATATACACCAACAGATCCTGAACCATGTGTTAACTGGACATGTACTGGTTGCAGGATGCTTTCAACTTTCCAGGCCTGAACTTGAGTGGAGAATCAAAGAAAAATCTCAGCTGAACTTAAAAGAAAGCAAAAGAACATAAGTAAATCACTCTTGCAGTCACAACAATTCTGGTTTGTTTCTTTGATGGCACAAATACTTTCTACCATTTTAGGCTACAGCTATATTGCTTAGAAATCCTGCTGCATCTGGGAATATAAATTCCTCAACTGAAAAACGCGAGTAGTTTGTACAGCAGAGTTGTAACAGTAGAAGAACTGAAAGAGGCCTTGAACTTGAAGGTCTCTCCTTGGCAGAAGTGACACACAACTATGTCATAAGCCCTCATTTACTCACTCACTACAGAAGGAAAGCAGGCTCTCATTTATTTTTTTCCTCCCTCCTTGAACCAGCTAGGCCCCCAGTCCTTGGTTGGTCGTTCCACTGACAGCACAAATCCCCTCGGTGCCTCCTACAGGTACCCGGAGCCAAGAACACTCAGTAATTATTACCTATTGTTCACACTGCAAAGTCAAGTCCTTCCACTGCCCAGAAAACAGTAATATTGGGGTTTTTCCTTCTAAATGAAAATTGGCATTTATGTTTCACAGTTGTATCCCTCTTTCTCTTCATCAGGGCATTAGGAAGAGATTTTTGATTCAAGATGTCCTTTAGCTAGGGAGGGATGGTGGGGTTCTCACCTGGACTGCAAGGCTGACAGCAAAACTAGACGCTTATCCTGTCCAGAAGAAAATGAGTTGTTTGGTTTTTAATGCTGAGGAGAATGATCTTTACATGCAATGCTGATACAAAGGTCTCTCCATGTATTTTCCAGCATTCCATGCTACCCTCCTCTTTCCACATATTACACAAGTGAAACACCCGGCTAACTGGCTCTGTCACATGCAAACAACTCAACAGAAAAAGCTGCTTAAATATAAAGTAGTTTTATTCTTCAGCCCTCCTGTTCCTCCCTGTATAAGCAATTTTACTTTATATCGATTGAGAACATATACATCGTGCTGAACACCTCAACAGCAGCATCAATCCATCAAATCTATTCAATTTCAGGTAGTATCTGGTTACCTAAGACAATCTTGAAGGCCTCATATCTTTTATTTTGCATTAGAAGTTTCTTATATTCATGTGCATACCCGAAATCTACTAAAGTAAATCTAAAACTACTGCCCCCACCCTGACACAAACTTGCTTTTAGGAAACAAATTAAATTTTATTTGAAGTGAAAAGGAAGCACAACAGTATCGCAGCATAGTGTGTAAAAACAAATCATTCTCAAAAAAATCTGTAAGGGGAATATGTAATTACTGGGCTGTTGCCATAAGAAATCAGACTCTTTGGAATATATGTAATAATGGTTTTAAATTAAAATAATTCTATAACATTTCCCAACACTAATAAGCCAAAATACGCTAGATGTCATGAGGTGGCTACTTGATATTTTCCCTACATCTAAAGCAAATATGTTGAACACTTTAAATGTTATTTCTAAAGCATCTTCAATTTATAATTACAAAAGCGTCTGTGCTTTGCCAGTTCTCCGGCAAAAGATCTTCTATTGGCTATGTAGAAAGGAATTTAAAAGGGCACCAAAATGTTAGACTTCTCACCAAATATAACCTCATCTAATTAGGGAAACAGTTTGAGATATACGGCTTGAAAGTAGAGAGGTGCAGGGTTTTTAAAATACCGAAGGAAAAAAAAAAGAGTAACATTATAAAACATTTAACTCAAAATCAGAATGGTTCTTTAATAATTGCAAATGAACTTTTTACAATATCAATCTTCTAACTTCCTGGGCACACTTCCTGGTAAACACTTGAGTGTCCTCTGTGAGTTACAAAGAGTAAGTTTTCTGTGTTACATAGCTAAAAAAACCTGGACATTCTTAACAACTTGGCATCACATCTTTTTTTAAAAAACAGATCACATAATAATTTAGACAGCATTTATAGCATTATAAAATCAGAATCCCCCTCTTTAATCACTCACAAGAGCAGGCATTAAGAATACAACAGCTTTAGGAATACAAATAATGAGGATGTAAAACTATCTGTGCAAAACTGCATTATTTTTACTGTCTAAAATTTCAGGGAAGTAACACCGCCAAAAGCAGAGAGAGGACAACGAAGACAAACAGTCATGAAAGTTATGCTACCTTAGATTCTCAAACAGGAATTACATTATGAAGTAAATATTAGGTAAAGAAAAAAAAAATATGATGGCACCTTGTACAACAACAACAAGTGTCCTGGAAATTGCAGTTGAACAAGAACTGATACAGGTTCATGTTAAAGTCTCTTTCAGGAGTAGCGATTGATTTGGGGGTATCAACTCTAGCATCTCTTTCCATGCAAAAATCTATCTTTCCAACATCTTTGCTTTGCGGGCTACTAATGCATTTAAGAATGAGCAGTCTTTTGAGGAGTGTGCTTTCTTCCATGCATCTGAAATCTTTAAAACAGCTGGATCATTGATTCCCTGGATTTCCCTACTCCAATCCATTTAACTGCAGGAGAGAAAAGCAAACTTTTATTATAAGTAATACAAAGCAAGATCAGCTTGTATCTGAAGAAGATAGGTTTGTATCTTATCCTAAGCACTTAAGATCTTAAGCATCAGAGTCTGAAGAAAAATACAGCATATACTTTTAGCACATTAAGAAATGATAACTATGTCTGCTGTTCTCAAAGTAAAAGTGCACTGGTAACTTAGAACAGCAGGAACAGTCTTGAAGCTCCCATAAATAAATCAAGCAGTTTTCTGGATCGTAGGAAAAAAGACAAAAAGAAACTGTCAGAAAAATAAAGATTTGCATCATCTCCTAATTCCTAGCTTTGGAGGGAACCACAGGATCACCTTTACTAAGGAGCATAAGAGAAATTTATTAGTTCAGGACCTCTTACTGTCACAGATATTTAGTATACAAGTAGTCCCACTGACTTTGTAGTAGCAGCAGAACTAAGTTCCTATTATTTATATAAACAATCTGAAGAACACTTAAGAAAGTTATCAAAATCTCAGTTGAAGAACTATAGTATAAGCCAAAGAAAGAATGCCTATTAAAACTTTTGAAAACTTTCAATTCAACAGCTAACCAGATAGATAAAAAGAAGTAAAACAATAATTACAAGTATCACCACATACATCAGAACAAGCACAGCTACAAACTAGCTTTCAGTATTTTGAATGTTTATTAAGGCAAAATACAAGACAGGTTTCATAAAGCAGGAAAAAAACAAAACAACAAAATCTGGTTTACTTACCAGGAACACCCAACTCCATTTCTATAAAGCGAACATAATTTTGTGCATTTACAGGCAGCTCATCAAACGTCCTTGCATTGGATATGTCCGTATCCCATCCTGGGAGTGTCTCATACTGAACCTCTACTTTATTTAAGACTTCCTGGTTGGCTGAGAAACAAACAGGAACAAAAATATTATGTCTGCAAAGATTATATATTCTCTGCCACTAAACACGTAACTGTAAAGCTTTTTATTATTTTCTTATACAAGGAGGTTTATTTACTCATAATATAATACCAGCACTGAGGGTGCTGAAGTATCCTTTTCTGTTAATATAAGCAGAGGAAAAAAAAAAATCCAGTAACTATCAGGACTTAAACTTTAGGAATTCCAGTACTCACAGTCACATGCATATATTTTACTTGAACCACAATCTTTCCAGTTCAGAAAACAACTTTTGAGGAAAATTAATTTCCAAAAATGTTTGTTTGTTTGTTTGTTTTCTGAACAAATACTAAGATCCAACTCCCCCTTCATGAGGAAACTTGGTGATGTGAAAGCAAAATCAGGCACCAGCTTGTAAGTATCAGGCAGTTAAAACATATTTTGAAATGGCATAGGAGCGTACAGTTTGCTAAACACAGTCATAAGATGTATTTTATACATAATAGACTTCTGATGCCCACAGACCCTTTTTGCCCCAAAACTCAAATTTGTCAATCAGTGTGGAGTTCCATGTGATGTATGAACAGTAACTGTTCCAATTACTTCTCAGAATAGAAACAATGAGCATATTCCATTTTGTCCTTCATTTAGTAACCTGTTACAATGTTGTCCATTAACTCTGAATCCTGTGATGATTTCAAGTACTGGAGAAGACGCTAAGCACATTGTTCTGGAATTGAATCATTCCACTATCTATCTGAACATTAGTCTTGGAATGACACTGGGCAGTGAAACAAAAGTCTTAAGCCTGAAAATGGTTAAAATACATTGACAGAAAAAAGGAGGTGTCAGGCATTATTGCTCTCCTGAAGACGACAGGGCACACTGTAAAGAACATTACGTAGGGTTTATGTCTCAAACCAAGTCACTCCTGCAAAGACAGCTACTCAGCCTGGGAAAGGGTTTTAGGTGCAAGAGGCACAGTGTACAAATACAAACCCACAGCTAATCCCCTCCAGCACACGTGTAGCCAAACTCAGGCTCAGCATACTGAATAATTTGTCCCAGTGCAGGTAAGAGCTCAAAAGTAGCAATGTTGTTAAGGACAGCCTTTATGAACTAGGTATTTTGAGAAAGGGTGAAAGGGGACTATGCTCTACTGACTTCAAAGCCTGCAACAGTGAAAAAATACACAATTTTTGGACTGAGGTGTTCACAGGTTAAGGCAAATGATTCTGACTCAATACTTGTAATCAGTACAGACAGGCACATTAAGGATGTTGGGTTGCAGAGGCTGAGGATAAGCACTTTCTTTAACACCATCAGCAGTTAACAACTGAGGCGTTGCCTGCTGTCCAGGTGATCTGTAAAGCAGAATAGCTATATTCAAAGTGCAAAACCACAAACTAATCTCCGGGCATTGCAGATGGTCTAGAATAAGACACTAACCTCCCTCTTTCTAAAGATGGAAAGCAACTGCACACCCAACCTTGGAGGTGCACAGGCATTTTTACTGAAAACACTTGGAATTGAATGGTCTAATCTTGTCTACAGTCTTCCATTACTCTGTATTAGTACCTCACTTCTCCAAAAGAGAGGAAGAAAAGGGATAAATTTCTTGATGTTTCAAACGATTCTCTCATTTCGGTCCAGCAGGGGTGATAAAAGACGACGTGTGGTAAAGATAAGCCATAAACTGAGCTTAGAGTAGTAACAGATGTAGTCACTATCTAGATTTCCCTGAGCTCTTCCCTGAGGGGATTTACCTTTCATGCTTTCTGGAATATTCCTTATTAACAGCTGAATTAGATAATGGAGAGAACAGATATAATTATATCTGTTAGTCTGGTACTATAATTTGGAGAGGGAATGATGTGATGTTATTTCCAACTCAAAAGGAATAGCTGAAATTTGGGATCTTGGCGCCACTGTCAGAGAAAGATCCTCCAGCAATTTCCAGAAACTGAACACAAAACCAGTCATACAGGTCAGCCCAAGGTGCACCTAGCACAGTGTCACAGCTCTTTAACTACACTACATGGTAAGTGAGAGAGCACAAGAAAGAAAAGGACAAAAAGGCAAGCATGAAATAAAGCTTCTCTGAAATAATCACCCAAATTCCTAATGATCTGTACTTTCAAAGTCTCCTGAGCTAGAGGTTGTGTCTGTCTGTGCCAAGATCACCTGGCACCTGAACTCGGACAGGAGGCACTAGCAGGACTAGACCACGGCTTTCACACTCCTTTTAAACTGATCAGCTCAGAGCTAGCAGGGAGTTTAATCCTTCCATAAACTGAACAGAAATTGAGATCCTGGCCAGCTCCATAGCAAAAAAACCTACAGCCTCAATCACACCACCTGAAGTCACATGTACATTTACAAGACATTTTTAGTTCTTTCTTAACAGGAGATTACGAAATGCCCACAGAAACCTAAGCTAAAAAAACTAAGTGAGACTTGTATGATTCTCTGATCCAGCTGGAAAAAGGAACAATATATGAAATATGGCATGTTTTTCCTGAGATGGTGGGCACTATGTGTGCTTCTAATTTAGAGACAGTCATTTCACAAGAAGGGTAAATCACTAACATCTCCAAGAGAGTGGGAGGGTAAGGAGGGGAGAGAGAAAGAAATACCCTGCCAGTGAGAGATTCCTAGACTAGATGTCTTGTAAATTAAATTCAAAATGTCAAAGTGGCAAGGTTTAAAAAAAATAAGTATACAAGTGCACAGCAGGCAGAGATGTAGACATCAGAAACAATCTAATGGTCTGCAAAACACAAAGTGGGAATAAAGTTACCTTCTGTTTTTTATGCCAGGATCAGGGGTAATAAGTAACCTGCAGCATATGTGCTGAAAATGCTGCCAAATGTTGAGGAGTATAGCAAAGAGAGAGGTGTGGAACACAGAGGCACTGTGAGAGACAGCATCTTCCAGCTTACCAGAAGTTCAGCTCAAACTCCTTCCTGATACTTAAGGAAGACAGCATGTCAACAGCAAAGACAGCAGTTTCTACTAAATTTCTACTAGAACTTTAAATTTTTCATACAGTAAAGAAAGATACAGTTAGGCAGGTGAACCATGTTGTGCTGCTATGACCAAAGGTCAGCTACCTGTACCTGGGCAATATACAGGGAGCAAAGTCTGCCCTTGAGAGTTGTAACAAGATCCTAGTCCTACCTAAGAGACACAATGAATGAGGGGGTGGGAAAAAAAAAAAAAAATCATTGAAGTCTTAGCACTGGAAAACATGGCCACCTGTTTATGTCATCTTTACTGATGGACTGCCAGAGAAGGTCCTCCTGGCTTGAGCACAAGACAGTCCAAATAGCCCCCAGGTGAGATGACAGGGCTACAGATGAAGCATTTACTGAGTAGTTCTCAATTCAAACATGGAATTTCCATTATGTTCAAAGGTCATCTAAAGTACACACAAATTTCCTTAATATTTTGATAAGGATATCAATCGGGGAATATCTGAGTCTTAAAAAGACAAAAGCATGGTCTGGTTTTGTGCAAGATGAGTACTAAATTTCCTGAATAAAACTGCATGCCATGTCATTCCGTATGCATTCAGATTGTAACTGGCACCTTTGTTTGAAGATAATGGAAGGCAGATAAATTAGAGAACTCCCCAAAGCACACAGAGAAACAGAAGATTTTTTGTTAATTCGTTATGAATTTCCCTAACAGGTATGTGCTATCTTCCAGGACTACTGGCAGATCATCACTTATTCCTTTATGCATAATTACATCTTTACACTACATAAATCCTGCTGTGAGTTGTATCTGATTACTATGGCTGATCTCCTCACCCACAAAAATATCTCCACTGATAGTATATGAAAAATTGTAACCTGTGACCAGCCTCAAACCCTGAGGTAGCAATTAGAATGGAAAGGGGCACCTATGCCTACATGAGAAAATCAGAAAGCCCAGTCTTCTGTACTGGTTAACTTCCTTCCTTTTTCTGGAGTATCTCTGCCATAGCAAACTCAAAAAGATGCATTGTCCATGAAAACAATGTTTTGTGATATTTGAGTATTTTAACAAGCAGATAGATTTTTCATGTAAAAATGATCACTAAAATTACCACAGTCTTCCTTAGGAACTATAGTTTCTACCATGCTAAGCTGACGTATGTTGGTCCTGCATTAGAAAATAGTCTTGCTTTCACCTAAACTAATTGCTCATTTCCTCCTCCACTCCTTTTCCATTGCATAGGTGTGACAGGTTTTTGGCTGCTCTGTGAACCATTAAAGGGAACTGAACTGTTAGGAAAATAACACAGAGAGAGGAAAAACCTGGCTTTTCAGTTGGATCAGTTCTCTCACGTGGTTCACCACATGCTTAAACGAAGACTCGTCCCCCTAGAAGAGGGGACAAATACAGTAGTGGGAATAAGACACTGGGTTTAGTGTGCAAAGCGAGCTTCCAGTTTAGCTTGAAGGTAACACAAGCTGTATTACAAAAAAGGGATAGAGCAGTAACAATATTTACATTTAAGAAGCTTTACATAGCACTTTGTATTTTTCTAGTAGACAAACAACAGTATTTGGTACAAGTGTCTTTAGGGTGCGGGTATAAGCGTGGTACAGGGTGTCTCATACATCTGGGAAGACATCAATGGCTTAATGCTTAAGTAACACATTCCTGTCACGAATTTTACAAATAAAAGTCAAATGCAAATATTTAAGTATCAGGTTACTTTTCACCGAGATCTAAAATTGTTAAACAAGCAGTCTTACCAGGAAAATGAGGTATGATTTCACCATCTAGTTTGTATGCAACACCAACTTTGATTTCTGGAAATACATCCAAGATGTCCAATTTGGTAAGTGCCAATCTATAAAGAAACATTACTCTAATTAAACAAGTTCAACAACTCTCAATTCTCATCACGCTGTAGAAATACCAAAAGAAAAAAATGATTCCTGCACATTGCAATTAATTGTCTTTCCTTACAAAAATAGTTTGTATGGCACTAATCTATTTATCTGATACTACTTAAAAGAGACAACTTAAAGTGCCTTTTTGGTGCATCCTTAGATCTAGTACTATAAGAAATGGCAAAACTCAAAGAGCAGGTATTGTCTAATTAAGGTGTCTGGTTTATGGCTTTAAGTGTTAGAATTTTAAGTGATCAGGGTGCTGCCAAGGTACTTCACGACCATTCCTTTGAGATGGTTTCATAGCATGATGCCTGTTGCTGGCTGTTCCTGTCCTCAGCCAAATGTTCCTGTTCAACACTGAAGGCAGCAAAACAATCAAACACTGGGTCTGTAAATAGCTGGCTGGAGGTACTTTAAGTAAAAAAAAAAAAANAAAAAAAAAAAAAAAAAAAAAAAAAGGACAAGAAAAACAAGAAAACAGAAGTAAAGCATGCATTTACACAGTTTGATCTACCAGAAATTTTATATCAGTTTTGTTTCAGACACCTATTTTTCATTTTAATTAAAATCCCAAAGTCATATTCAAATTTTCTGTGTTTACACAAACTGCTTAAGATACGGATGGGTTCCCATCTCTCTTATTTTGAAAACAAACTAATGAAACAAAACTCCAAAAACTGTATCAGTTTTTAAGGCCCTTGTTATGCATCTGATTTGGTTTGTGTTTGGTGGGATGGCAGAGGTTGGGGTAGCTTGAAGCATCAAGTACCAAGATAAGTAAGTGCTTTTTGAATAATTTTAAATGAGAAATAATGTGTTACAAGCAAAGAATAATTTACAAATATGAAAATGTCAAATATAAAAACATTTAATACTAGGAAAAATTAGTTAATTTATTGAAATACCAAAACAATCAACAAATGAACTATAACAATCTGAATGTTACTAACTAGTATATGTACAATTTACAGTAATCTGTAGCATGTCATGATTTTATGCCAAGTTGCCCGCAAAGCTGTCAAAATAACTCACGCAGTAAATCCATTAATCATGTAGGCATATCGGAGTAACACAAGGTCCAGCCAGCCACATCTTCTCTTTCTACCAGTGGTAACACCAAACTCTTTACCTCTCATTTGCAGCAATTCTCCAATTTCCTAACAAAGAGCAATACCATTACATAAGCCTTTAAAAAAAAATTGCAATACATGATGCAGGTCTATACTTAACAACATTTTACAATACTGTAAACTACCTTAAAAGTTCTTCCCCCAATTTTTCACAAAGTTGTCCATTGGGATGAAAACAGAAAAACAAAACGCTATTTCTAAATCAAGAGAACACTATTTGAGCAAATCTCTCAAAATCTGTTCCTGCTCTAGCCTTCTGTCCCATAGGAAGGTCTGAGAAACTGACAATCAGACTTGGCAGTCTTGTAAACTCAGCCTAGAATCAGAAGAATAAAATATCCAAACACACCATCACCTACTTGCATTTAACCACTAACTCTGATTTAATGTAAGACAGACACACCAAGTTATTTCACTGAGTTACATGTCACATCAAGGGCTGATAATACTCACATTATTTTGTTCTGTAGGAAAGGCACCGATTCCGACTCTTGTTGTGTATGCTTTCACAACTCCGTACACTTCCCCAACATTCTGCGGTGGCATGCCCAGACCTGTACATACGCCTCCAACTGTGCAGTTTGATGAAGTCACAAAAGGATACGTGCCTATTAAAAAAATAAATATAAAAACTTATTAAAACACTGGTTTTAAACCGTTGCAAAAAATAAAATCTAACCCAGTGAGGAACAGCACTTGCATTGTACTTACCTAGGTTTTCCAACGCTAAAAACCAAAACACATTATAAATGTATTTTGCAGTCAAGAACATATTTAATGAGCTCTTAGCTTTGCATGTACATTGTCTGATCCTTCCTTTATTGAAAAAAGGTAGAAATCTTACCACTTCAACTGGTACAGTTGACAGGCAAAAGTTGACTACATAACAATTCTGAATTACCATAAAAGTCAAAAATTGGAATGAGATCAGAAAAGCATGCCTTGCTATCTTATATAAAATATGCTCACTAATTGAACGTGAAAATTTGAAGGGAGATTCTTAAGAAAATGCTATTAAAAGGCTAGTAAACACAGGTTTACCATTTTTCATTTTTGGAGAAAAAAAAATACAAGCTCTACAAACTGATCAACACATTATAAGGACAAGAAATTGCAGAAAAATGTATCATTCTGGAAAGAAAAATTTTGCTTACATAATCAAATGAAAAAAAAAAAATTTCCACAATTAAAGAGGAAAAAAAAAGAGACTTCTGGAACAGTCCAGTTCATTAGTGCTGGTGCAAGCTGATCCTTCAAAAGTCAACAGGTATTTTGCACATACACTTTGCCTCTCAAAGCTTTCCATTTTTCTTCTCAATTGTTTTCCATAGATGCACACAACTGTGAATTATTTCAAATGAAATTTATAGATACTGAAGTAATAGCTATACTCCGTTAAAGAAAAGTCACCTGATCTCTACTGTCATTCAGATAATCTTGGGAGAGTCTAAAGTTTTTTGAAAGAATTTAATTAAAAACCTTCCTCCTGCCCTCTAATTCGCTAGTCATAGATAGCACTGTTCTTCCAAAATACAAAACACTTCTGCCATAAGAACAGCTAAGCATGGAAGAGTTTATACTTGGTGTTCCTCTTTCACAACGTAAGTATATAGCATTGTGTGTCTCAAAAAGGTTATACCTACCAAAATCTATGTCCAGCAGTGCTGCATTTGCACCTTCTACTAAGATCTTCTTTGGTGGTCCATGTAAAGCCTCATACATGAAATAAACACCATCCCTTACCATTGGTTTTATTTTTTCCATGTAGCCCTGAATAATACAAAAGACTATTGTATAGTATAATTTCATTATAATAAAGCCAGCCAGAGCATAAGTGCTATTGCTCCCTCATAACACTGCTCTTGCTCATTTTGAAAAAGAAAAGCAAACACAGAAATGCTAATTATGCCATAATATGTGAACAAAGAAAGGAAGAACATTAGACTCAGATTTACACAATAGGCATGTATGCTTTTCCTAGGAGGAAAGAAAGAAAAAAGGAGGAAAAAAAAAGAAAAAAAAGGAAGAAAAAAGAAACAGAATCCATACTTTTGAAATGCTTTAGAAATATACAAGTTCGAGTATAATCTCAATAATTTACTATATTCAGTATTTCATGTCCAAGTATTCAAAATTTCTGCCCCCAAACCAGCATGTGGGGAGTTTTACTTCTGGCCATCTGAAACCAACAAGTGCACACAACTGTAAAGCAGCATTTATTTGTGATATATATACGGGTAAGTTCGTAAGTAAACTAGAAGTTAGTTATTGGAATTAAGGGTCAAGTGCCTGAATGCCAGTGAATAGCTGGATGTAAGAAGTCAGAAATGTTCAGATGAACACTTCGTACACAACCTTTTTCTCCATGAGAACAAATGGAAAATCTCATTCTAACGATTCACTTCACATGAAATATAACACATTGTCTTTCAGAATTTAATGAAGTGCATTAGCATAAACCAAACATTAAGTGCAGGTAATTTTTGTCAAACAACAAACACATGATATGTTTCCACTCTAACACTGTGTTTCAGATATTCTGTAATCCTAACGTGTATGAAATAAACTACAAAGCATTACAAAACACTCAACTGTAACCGATTTTTAGGTCTACATATTGATAAAAATGCTACAACTCAACATGTGTAACATTATTTAAAGCAAGACAAACAGAAGTGCTAAGAAGTCCCAGATACTCCATTCTAGAGCTGGTAAACTTGAGTTTAGTGGCAACTAAAGACAAAAGAAGGATGATTTCTTTGCCTTGATTTTCTGAGAGAATTAAACATGTAACTGTGCATGCCCTCCCCTGTTCCACACATACTTCAGTGGTTTTTAACAATTTGGCAAATTTGGTTTAAGTTTTCTAAGGGGTAAAAAAAAAAATCTCATAGAATTAAGTTTCCGTAAAATGCATGAACAAAAAGGCTGGGTAAGGGTAAGACAGCGGAGAATTTTTTCAAATAAGAACCTGGGTGCACCACAAAAAACTGCACTACTAAGCATAAGAGAAATCTCACAACTGTCAAAATTGCAGAGAAAAAATGAAATGAATATTCATAATTAACCACAAGACTAGTTTGCTGGCAATTTGGCTTCATTAGTTGTGCTGCTATCAACTGACATTTTTCTACGTTGTTAGGTGGTATTTTTTTTCCTTAAGGTTTATTACTTAGAATAATAATTTACTTCAGTTCTTAAGTTTCTGACATAAGGAATTAATATTCTGCTTTACAATAAAATATACCTTCCCAAACCACAATCTTGGTTTTTTTTCCTCCTAGCCAGGATGTTTGAGTAAGTGGAAGTCAAAAATAATTCTCACTATACAAGCCTTTTTCTTAAAGCTTACATTATGTCTCTTGAAACCAAGTTTTGAAATGCTGCAGAAAGAGGGATCAAAATGGTCTTTAAAGATGCCAGCAGAATCTTTAAAATTTATACATACCACTTTCCTATGATATGTATTATGTTTTAACTCCTTACACAAGCACAAGCATCAGTCACCAAGAGATTTATATCTCAGTAGCTGCACACAGTGATTATATCATTTAGCAGACAGAAGGTGGCTTACCTTGAGTTTTTCCAATTCTCCTTCAATATCTATCTCTAAGGTAGGATATATTGCTTTGTACTGATTGGCTAACACTTTGAACCTAAAAGACAGAAACGCTTCACTAAGGTTTGTTTGTTTCTTTTCCTCCTCACACTCCCACCAATCTCAAGTTTTTACTGGTTACATATCTGCAATTATTTGGTAAGTAAACAATTTTAAACAATAAAATGTTTTAATATTTATAAACAGATAATTTAATAAAATTAAAAATAAAATATTTTTCCTAAAGTAACAGCAACAAATGTATTCATAATTGTTTACATAGGGTACTGCCCAGAAACTGAAAACTATGCTTATAGCTGTGCATTAAAATACAGTAATTACCTCTCAGAAAAGTCATCAAAATCAGAGACAAGATCACACATTCTGAGTCCACTTCGAGATGCTTTTGAAGAATACACTGGTCCAATTCCTTTTTTGGTTGTTCCCAAACTTTCAAAAGATAACAACAGGAGTTATTCTTGATGCAAAACTAACGTGTTTTTTCTTTAAAGCTAATACATCCTTAGCATATAATGAAATGTTGTTAATTGAAGGCATTTAGAACCTTGTTTTAAGCATTTAAAACATGAGGTACTTTTAGCATGCAACTTAGTTTCAGAATATCACTGTTTGTAGACATGAACATAGCAATGTTCTACATACTTCTGTTTTTAAACCAGTATCTTTTCATACTGTAGTGAACTGTTACGTATTTACTTGTACACAATTCCCAACTTCTGTAGTTAAGGGCCGGAATGCCAAGACAATATCCTTCAATACCATGAACTGTAACTAACTAAACACCTTCCTAAAAAACTGTCCTGAAGAGTGAGAGTCCTCCATAAAGCAACAGCACAAACAGTACAGATTTCAAGTTTGCATGCAAGAAATATTTCATTTGACTCTAAATGCCTCAGTTGGAGCCGGGAAAACAGAAAACACCGCTGAGCATCTAAGAGTGGCAATGATACTCAAAACAGCATTAGTTAGAAAGGGTTCGGGAATAATAGATTTTCCACTGTAGCTGATTCCGAAAACCTGAATTCTTTTTCTTAACTTTACCTACCCACTCTGTCTGAAAAGCCTTTCTCAGCTTAATTCAGTGATATCATAAGATGCAATGTGACTTTTCTGATCTCTTCTCTCTGGCAGCCAGTGATAGGACACAAGGGAACAGCAGGAAGATGTGCCAGAGGAGGCTTAGGTTGGACATTAGGAAAAGGTTCTTCACCCGGAGGGTGGTGGACACTGGAACAGGCTCCCCAGGGAGGTGTCACAGCCCCAAGCCTGACAGTGTTCAAGAAGAGACTGGACAAGGCCCTCAGACACATGGTGCGAACTGTGGGGTTGTCCTATGCAGGGACAGGAGTTGGACTCAATGGTCCTTGTGGGTCCCTTCCACCTCAGGACATTCCCTGATTTTACTGTCAGAGAAGTACATTTAGTTCAGAAAGTGTCTTCTGCCAGAGTCTTGCTACATAGTCATCAAACTGGAGCCAAACTGCACTCATCATAGGCAGATTATCAAACACCTTCCCCACCACTCTTAAAAGATTAAGTAATTTTTTAAGGAGAAGAGAACAGGTTTGCAGCATTTTCAGAACTGTGATGTACACTGCTAAGCTTAATTTTGCACTTAGTTTTAACTGTTTGGAGTATTTTTTGTTTGGTTTTTTGTTTGTTTGGGTTTTTGTTGTTGTCGTGTGTTTTGTTGTTGTTTGTCTGGTGGGGCTTTTTGTTTTTGTTTTTCCCTGAGCAGACACACAAAGGTTAATCTTTCCCAAGATGCATATGCAGAATGGCCCAGGTTTCTTCAAACTGCCTTGAAGGTACCATAAGTCAGCTCAAGACAGACTCCATTACAGGTAAAAGGTCCAGGTCATATCTAGACTTTGTGTTAAAGGGTTTCACTTGATATGTTCAGTTCATAACCAGTACATAATTCATTTTAGTTAGGTCATTAGTAGTTTGGAGTAGATTAAAAAAATAACCTTGGAAAACCAAAATTCTTCCAATTAGGCTCAATACTTGGTAATATCAGAGAGGGATATGTTTTGCCTCCAGTCAGAAAAGACATTCTAATCAACTCTGCATCACACAGTATCATTTAACCAGACCACCACACTGCGGCTTAACTAATTGACTGTAGCCTCCATCCCAATTCATACTCTCCACAGAGAATTTTTTTAAGAAGTTGTTTCAATTTAAAAAAATAAGAAAAGTGGTTACTTCTTCATTGGGCTTTCCTTTACAATCTTTAATACAAATGAAGTGGTTGCTTCTCACAAGTAGTGAGTGACTGGCAGTGTTTTTAACTGCAAATATTGTCACATAGCAATTTTAGCTTGTGCTCCATAAACATTCAAGAATAGCTGATATACCCATACTGGCTCATTAAAAAAATGTATATTATTCCATATATTTGTGTATGATCTTACTGTTTACTTTTTAATTCCTAAAATAACTGGTAACAAGACAGCACAGCCAAGTGTGAAAATGACCCAGTGTAAGAATAACTGACAAGTTATCACTCAATAGCAACCTGTGTGAAGGAAGACATGCCCAGATCAGCCACTCTCCTAAAGGTTACTGTCACAGATGAGACCTTTTACAGGTCTCTGTAAGGAAGACTGAATTACTTTTCATCCACACAGGCAAACTTCCAAGAAGAGAGATTAAGTTTACTGATATCTCAGAAGTCTACAGTGCTGCATTATATTCCAGTTGTAGACATGTCACAGTTAATTCTTGCAGCTTCTTTCCCACCAACTAGCGAGCTTCTTGGAAATCACAAGTTAGAAACACAGCAGCTAGTTTCTAAAAGTTTCAAAAGCTTCAGAAAGTCCATAGCAGCACGTAGTAGATGATGTGAACATTTACATGCACTTCTGACAATGAAGCATGGTGAGATACTGAAGTAGTCACATCAGAACTTTCAGATATTTCGAGATGACAAAGGTGTCCTTCAATGTTCTTAAACAGAAATATATTCTTACAGAAACAAATACCTTCAGTAAACAATTAAAACATGAGGAAGGAGGAACGCTTTTTATCAAGCAACTTAGGAACTAGGAGTGTTTTCATAAGGCAAAATATCAAGATACAACCCTTTCGTTAAGAATATAATCTTTTGCTAGTCACTGGAGGACAGAAATTTAAGAAACGATCCCTGCATACTCCACATTCAAAAGTTAAAAGGATAATTAATACCTTTTTAAACTTGATGACAAACAATAACAGAAATCCAACGTATTAAGTAATATGTTTGTACTAAGTTGCCCTATGTTTGACAAAATAAAACCACCTACTTCTTTCCCGCTTGCTCTTGCCTCTGCTGTTCTTGGATGCCATCAGCAGCTTGGTGGAAATCAAATACTAAGAAAATAAAAGTAACTTAAGTAGAAAATCTGTGTGAAACAAATTACTGTATCAGGAACAATTTCTTCAAACCAACTCTAGTCCTGTTTATCAATGTGGAAAACAAAAATGACGAGAGTTTTTTCTCCTCTTTTACAAGTTACATTTTTCCACAGGGAAGAGTTCTGAGGTTTTTGAGAGACTTTTATGTGTTTATTTTGTAGAATACTTGCAGACACACCTCCCACAGAATAACTAAGCCATATCAGCTTCATAGTGGCCCAAAAGAATGTATGGACAAAAAAGAAAAAATGCAGATGAAAAAAATCCTGGAAAACAGGTTATAGTAAAAAAACATCATACTGCTGAAATTACTTTTCTTAAGTACTATCTCCTGGAAGTTAAACAGCTAATGTCCACATTACACAAGAAAGACTGAAAACTTGCAAGAAACTGTCTGCTTTAATAAGTATGCTAGTCTCTCTAGAACAAGAGTTGTTTTCTTTGTTTTCTTTGTTTGCCTTACCAGTTTATTTTTGTGCTTATTTCCACACATTCCCATAATTTAAAAGGTTAGATTGTCCCCAGCAACTTGAACCTATTTTTGATTAATCTTTTCTTATAGACTAATTATTCACAGGTCGCCAATACCCATTTTAGAGAAGGCATATTTATCATTGCAACAGATCTCCAAACAGGCATCAAAGCTTTCTAAATAGAAGCATTTTGAAAGTTCATTTGATTATGAGTAACAGTCAATAACTGGTCCTTTTTACTGAGGACCTGTTTAGCTGTGAAAACTTCACAGTATTACCATTGCAACGTAATCACCGCAAAAGAGTTTTTCTAATAATCTAGTCATTTCCAAGTAATTCACCTACAGTGATTCTACTCTCAGAAAGGATTTTAGTAACGTAAGAAGTTACTCAACTATTTCAAACTCACTAGTTACCTTAAAGATATATTTGTTCTGAAATAACATGTTCACTCACCAAGTTACTCCAGATTGGTTAAAAAAAAAAAAACCACCAACTTTTTTCTGGTGTTACAAGCTTTTATCTGATAATGACCTAAAAGGTCATCTTCAGATGATGACTACCAGAGCAGCAACAAGCCCGTTTCCTAATACATGCAGTTACGTAACTATTATGTTACAATATCTAAAGATCTAATTTACAGGATGAATTTATATAATAAAGATGTCCTCTGAGTGATACAGGAAGAGCCTCTGAAGCTCTGTCTTGGTGGTTTGGACTCTAAGCACTATTTTACTCCAGGCTCTGAACTGCAGACCTGCCTGGAACAGGGGCTGGAATCAACCCTTGACTGATGAACTCCCAGCGAGGAGCAGCCATCCTCTCCAGCCCTGCAGAGCCCTTCCCATAAAGCCTCCTTTCTGAGCTACGTGGTAATTCACTCGGTAGGGAGCCCGTTAGTTTGAAAGTCACACCCAGTCACGTGGTTTCCCAGCAGAAAAATTGCTATAAGCAACACCGCTTTTACACCAAAGGGGGAAATGAATCCTTCAGTCAATTTAACTTCTGAACTGCCTTGTGACTGCTCTGCACCTCTGATCTTTGGCTTGGAAAGACAACCTGCTTTCCTCACTAGCTTATGTTTACAAGATAGGATTAAAGAGTTACTAGAATATAAACCTGGGAGGGTCCTGAGTGGTGAACCATTTTTTTACTAGGATCTTCAATAAACCAGAGCAACATATGGAAATTTAATCCAAAGCAAAGTACATACCTATATAAAGATATGGCTAAAAATTGTCACATTTCTACTGTCATGGAAAGTTCAGAGAAAACAAAGACTCAAAAACCAAACAAACAAACAAACCCATGACAAAAACCACACGCACAAAAAAACCCCACAACACCAAAAACCACCAACACAAACAGAAACTTACCAATATGAGCTCTGTCAGAAATTATTAATCTTTTTTCCCAGCCTTCTAGCCCTTAAAAGACAAAATGGGACAGTTCAAATTATGTTTTGTATAGCATTTATAGCATTTTTGTATTCTGATGTATAAAGGATAAATACTTCTCATGTTTAGTCTTCAGTCAATCTATTTAAAGATCGAGCAATCACGTTTCAGAGAAAAAGAAAACAGATTTTCATCATTAAAACTTGGCATCAGCCTTAAAGCTGAGAAAGTCAGGCCTATTCTGAGGAAGAATTCTAGCTATATTACTAGTTCCTCAACTTTGGCGATCAATTAGTAGTTTTTTGGTTTTGAATAATCTAACTGATTTACCTCGCTTACAGTAGACTGCTGCCAAGCATGGCCACAGACAGAAAGTATCCAAAAATTGAGTTCTGAATCAAGAAGTGATTACCACAGCATTTGTTTACACTAACACATATCATCAAACTGTACAGTAATACAGTAAGAGGTAAAATGACTATTAATAGCCTGCACAATTTAATAAGTTGTTTCACTTCTTAAATTCATTGCTTGAAGCAAAGAAAAATGTCTGCAGATAATTCATATTTAGACTCCTTTTGTCTGTCTTCCCTTGAGGGCCCTGGGACTTCTAGTGAGACTCCTGTCAGAACCTAGCAGCGAAATGGAATTCTGGAAAAATACATTGTATCTAACTTCCGCAGAGGCATCCTCTGTCGAAATCTTTTGAGAAGGGCCCCACAAACTATTTTAAGAGTAGTATCTTACAGTTTACTCACCTTTTCCTTTCTTCAAGTTTTTTTCAGCTTCTTCAAAGAGTCCTGGCAAATGAATTACAACACCATTTCCTGAAGAAAACCATTACACAAAATTCAATTAGTTATGTTGTGCACAGAAAAAAATATTCCAAACAATTCAAAGACACTTCATGTTTTGTATGCAGAGTATTTTATTTAAGTTTTCAAACTTTGAAGACGTTACAATTTTTATTCTCAGGAATTCCTCTGTAAAAGACTGATTTACACCTAAAGGATGTGTTTCCAGCTACACACATGGAATCTTTTTAACAAACTCAAACTTTCAATTTACATCAGGAGAAACAGTAACAGTATTGTGGGACAGCCCAGAATGTAACTTCCTCTTCCTCATAACTAAAATTAACTTCCCTCTTTGTACTTCATTTTAATAACCCTATTGTTTTTTAAAAGCTTAGCACATTTCTATCCTCATTATAAACACTAGCATCCCCTCAGGCGCTCTTCTGCTGTAAATAGACGCAGAATATTATTTATATAGAGTTGGCATTGTTAACAGCCTAGCAAAAAATAAGAGGAAAAAGCCCTATCAAAAGCAAACTCGCTTTCCTACAGCTGTCACATTGCTCAGAAAGAGACTACCAGCTCATACAATCAACAAGCATCACTGAGTCTTAAGTGGCACTTCCATAGCGCAAAACTGAACCATGTTAAGGTTATACAACCCAGTAGATCCAAAGCTATCAGTATGATAACATCTAGCTAAAGAATGAAGTGACTTGCCATTTGAAACTATTTGCATATCACCTGATTTCACATAGATAAAAGCATTCTAAACACCAAAATACAAAGTATTTAAGACTTCTTCACTATAATCTCCATGGTGCAGTCCTAATCAATACTAATAATCTATTATAATATTCCAGTCATTTTGCCCTTGCCCTTTTTTCTTTTTAAGCTATAAGCCCTTTCAATGCAATCCTAAGTCAGATTTTTTTTTTCTTTTCCAAAAGAGATTTTAAACACAAGGCAGACGTAGAAGAAGCTGGAACAAACTTCAGAACAGACAAGACCAAGAGAGAGCAGATACAAGAGAACTTGTAAAAACCTCTCTCCTGCGTACTGTATTTTTAAAGGATGAGGTCTTTCCTACTCAACCTTGAGTCCACCAAACAAAACATGGCAAATGAGCGTTCTTTTCTTACTGTTTTCAAGCTATAACCTTTTAAAGAAACATAATACAGTAATACATGAAAATAGAAGAAAAGGACTATCATCTACCACAGCCCTCAAAACTAGAAACAGTTAACATCTCAACCTTTCCTTCACCAGGGGGAATCCACGTGCATTGGCTCAATTTCTGTAGAAGTGTTAGGCAGGGCAAGTTGATCCAAGACTATCCCACTATCAAGTCACAATATAACAGCTGAAAAGAAGCACTTAACCACCAATTCCCATCAAGTAAAAAGTTAATGCTGACTGTGAGTATACAGTCACTACAAGCTGGACCCAAGATTTGCAGGAAGAAGTGATAGGAAGAGCATGGCAACAGAGTCCCAATTTGGAGAAGTACAGAATGTAAGGGACAGGAGTTCTGGGTATCAAAAAATCAGGATGGAAGTGCTGATAGGTCATGGCCTTTAGTGACCCAGAGACTGGCCTGATTTGTGAAACAGCGTGCAAGCACATTCATAGTTACAACACTCTGCAGACCTGCTTTAAATGTACTTTCATGCTTCAAAGGAAATTTTAAAGGCTACACAGCATTATTAAGTAGGTTGGTCATACAAGCAATCCCAAGAGAAAAAAAAAAACAAAATAAAACATAGGACTGGAAACAGGATTCCAAGAGAGGGAGGGGGGTAAGCAAGCTTGTAGGGATAATAGACAGGACAATCTATATCCCCCTTCAAGAAGCAAACAGATTATTGATCCTGACATCACACAATACTGCCACTGCCCTAAACCTTCTAATGTTCTCTCCTGAGGACTTCTTGGTGAGAACTATATAGTGCAGAAGTCTCTTGCAGTCAGCATTCATTTCACAATCCAATGGATAAACGAGGAAAAGTCTATGTTTCAAAAGGTACTGGTAGTTACTTAGCAGGGCTGAAGATTAAAACAGAGAGGAGGAATTCTGAGAATAAAAGAAATAACTGGTGAAGAAAATAAGAGGGAATGGGAGAATGAAGATATGCTGGGCAGCTAGTTGTTTGCATCAATAGGGCAGATACAACGATGAACTATCCAAGACAATAAAAGATGCCTCCATAATCCAAACTTCACAATTGAGTTAAGACAATTTTAAGAAGATAGTAGAGCAGGTCAGGCCTGTGAGAATCTGAGGAAGAAAAATCCTGATACTATATATCCTCAGATATAGCTTGTTATTTTAATATGTCATAAGTCTGTAAATATAGTATTGTCTATTTTTCGGAGATGTCACACTTACCAATGAATGCAGTGACTTTTGGATTGATGATCCCACTTGGCAGAAGATGAAAGTCATACTCCACAGAATCCACAACAACTGTATGCCCTGCATTATTGCCTCCCTGTGTGGGGGAAAAAAAGTGTTAATAGTTTTTGATACTAAAGACACATGAATGCATAGTATACAGATGGAATAAACTGGTTCCAGCTCCAACTCTGAAGCTTTCATTCCTGTTACTGACAAAAGATCTTTCAGAGATCTCCTCCTCCTAGGAAATCACCCAAACTTGTTTTGTCAAATTTTACAATTATTACATCAGTACTATCTGTCATACAGACTTTGGTATTTTGGTTCATCAAAGGTACAAAAGCTAGGAATAAGAATTAAATGTTTTTTAAAAATATTGGAGAGAAGCATACATGTTCTAGAACATGCAAATACTTATAAAAGCCATCATCAGCTTTACTAGATTTCTATTGCAGTTATGGAGAGTAAGTATTAAAAGTGCAACTGCAACCTTAGCAAAGAAAAAAAAAGTCACCAGTTAAACGGAGTATATAAAACCATATTGTTATTGGGAAAGAGATGTCTAGCTGTCTGGCAACATGCAGACTTGTTGTTCTGAATTTTAGGTTCAGTATTATGAGTGTTTTTCTATTAATAGTAACCAGGAAAGTTAGCTTCTTCATTCTATACCTCCTCAGCAATAAGAGAGGTCTGTAATAGTACAAGTCATTCATATTTGAAACCTGCTGTTAAGGAGTGAATCTAGCAGCAGCTAAGATGATTGCAGTTTCGTAAGTTACTGGAAACCATTTACGTCAAACTAACACTTAACATTTCTAGATTCTTTCATTATCACAAAGAGAGTATTAAGAGATTTGTTAAACTGTGAAATATGTCTAAAATACAGAAAGAAGCCTGTGACCAAGTCTTAGAGAGGTTCAAGACAGGCTTAAGAAACTAAGACGATTACAAAACAGTTACCAAATATCCCCAGCTCTTGTTTGTTGTACTTCTGAAAATAAGCTTACACTCTCTTGTGACCAAGTCATTTGTGCAAGACAAGGTCACATACAAAATGGTCCTGTTTGTCATAACCGCAGGAGCATCCTTTACAGACACCTTGAACCAGAAATAAACAAACTGCTTCACAGAAAGGAAGTCTTAAAGGAAAGACTTTTAATCTAAGCCTTCTTTCAGCACAAGACAAAATGAAGAAAGGCATTATATGAAACGAGGAAAAAAGAAACTACATGAAATAGTAATCTATAGAATTATAAATCCGAAATATTTCAGAATAACGTATAACAGAAGATCTTTTCTAAGCAACAGACTCAACAGCTACTCACTACTTCTACAACATTTACAAAGCATGAATGCAACACATAATGCCATATATCTGACATTACAAACAGAGAATGTTCTTAGATATCAAACATTTGTGCCAATATATAAACACACACACCCCACAGGTAAAAGCCTAATCTCAGTGCAGTTAGCAATGAAAATTCTCAAAATTTTAGCATTATTTATTTAAGAACTTACAGCTTCTCCACCTCTTTTGGAAATAAAGGGAAGACTTACAAGCTTTCACCCAACAAAGGAATTTAAGAAAAGTTTAAATGATTTAGTAATGTAGAGTTTTCCCAGGTAGTGAACAGTACCTCGAATAAGTTGTAAAGATTTCTGGATGCAGATAGTTTTCACTGCAAATGATCTGACTGAATCAGAGAATGCCAAATTTTTGATTCACAACACAGGAAACATATTGAATGTACAAATAAAGCAAGCCTTTAGAGTTGATTATTTTAAGAAAATAATAAATGTTCAAGAATAACCTTCCTCCTCCCATCCTTTCTACTCAACAGTAGCTGCTAAGAAAGATTACTTAGCAATCCACCAACTCCACAGTTATATTTTTTATTTAAAAGGATGTTAACTAGCTACATTAGCAGGTAGATGTAATTTACAACTATTTTTGAAATGCAATTATGATATTCCTGAGCTACTGCAAGTTACTCTAAAACTAGATAATATTCTAAGAACTATTAAGTTACACACATACATAAAATATATAAGGATTTTTTAGTAAGAAAAGACATCTTTTTTTGTTGTGGTTTAACCTGGCAGGCAGCTAAACACCACAGACAGCCATTTGCTCACTACTCCTCCCTCAGTGGGATGGGGAACAGAATCAGAAAAAAAGTAAACCTCATGGGTTAGGATAAAAACAGTTTAAAAAGACAGAAAAGGGAATAATAACAACAACAATTATAAGAATAATAACAAAAGAATATATAAAACAAGGGATGCACAATGCAGTTGCTCACCACGCATCAACTGTTACCCAGCCATTTCCTGAGCAGTGGTCCCCTGGCTAACTTTTCCCTAGTGTATATACTAAGCATGATGGTATGGAATATCCCTTTGGTCAGTATGAGTCAGCTGTCCTGGCTGTGCCCCCTCCCAGCTTCTTGTGCATCACCAGCCTCCATGCTGAGAAGTCCTTGACTTGGTACAAACATTGCTCAGCAACAACCAAACCATCAGTGTATTACCAACATTCTTATACTACACCCAAAACACAGCACTATACCATTTACTAGGAAGAAAATGAACTCTATCCCAGCCAAAACCAGGGCAGTTTTATACTCAGTGTTTGAGAATTGAAACACAACCTTTCTTAAGGAAGAAAAAACAGATACGTACTGAATTAGCATTTACAGTCAAGTATATCTGTCGGAAGGGGCAGTTATCTTCTTTATTGTCAGATTCCTTCTAATTATTCCTATCTATCAGATCCACTGGCAATATCAGTCTAGATAAACTTGACATGAGCACCAAAGCACTTTAAAAGAAAATTCAATAAATAGGTCTAAGTACAACACTGAAGTACTGAGGTAGTAGTAATTCACAAATGTGAAGACAAGTTCAAACTCTCCCACTGCAGCACAAATGAACTGGACTAACCCATAAGCAACACTGAGATTAGTGAATGACTGTTCATTTGAAATCTCCTACTAAACGGATGATTTAATTTCATGTTTTCCTTCTCAACTTTTTTTTTTTTTTTAACATTTTCTAGCATCACAAATGTCAAATAAAGAGAAAGAAAAATCAGCAACTGTAGAGATTAGATCATGATTAACAATAAATTCTTAGTCTCAAAGTTTGCCAAGCTACTGGTACCATTCAGATGTGGTAACTTAAAAAGTTCAGCAGTCACATCTACCTGAGTAAGGTGTACAGCACACAGACTCAGACTCCATTAATCATGAGAACATAGCTGCTGGTTTTTGATGGTGTCAAGATTTCTCGCTTGCACTGCTGAGTGATGCCGAAGTGCATTGTTGTTGTGGTTTAACCCAAGCTAGCAATACAACCATGGTAGCCGCTCGCTCACCCCTTGCCCTATCCCCCCACAATAGGGGACAGAATCAAAAGAGAAGGGAGAAACTTGGATTGAGATAAACACAGATTAATAAAATAACAAAATACTAATACACTACTAGTAAAAATATATATATGTATATATATAATATAAATAAAAGATAGTCAAGGCAATTCCAAACAAACTCCATCCACAACTGAGCAGCCAGTCTCAGCAAGCCACACCTGGTCTGAACAGCTGATCCCAGAGAGAGGGAAGAAGAAAAAGGCAGAAAAGCCCAGAGGCGTCTGCAGGATGGCAAAAGGCCGAGCTAAACATCCCAACCATACTCTCCCAGCTGCGCCCCAGAGAGAGCAAAATAGTGGAAGAAGAGAAAAAGGGGTGAGAAACCGGAAGCCCCACTCTTAAATCTGAAGCATGACGCCAATGGGCTGGAATACTCTTATTGATCAGTCTGGATGTCAGTCAAGCTCTGCCCCACCTCTGTCCCCCCTTCCTCCACACCTGTAAGCAGGGTGCTCAGAACATCCTTGGCTCTCAGACCAGAGCAAATAAAAACATTAGTTCTGTGCTTGCTCTCACACTAAGTCCAAATAATGAGCACGCTAGCTATGGAAAATAAATGTTTCTAACTGCATGAAGAAAATGAACCCATTTTCAGTCAAACAAGCACAGCTGGTTCAATGCTTATTGGAAAATACCCCATAGCTAACAGAATAAAAATGGCATTTTACCCTTTAAATCCTGAAATACAAGCACAACACAGCTCACACTTCATCTAGAAGCAAGCTAGTTGTATATATTTCTGCATGTTTACTGTGAGCAGTTTTATTTTAAGGGATTTTGCTAAGGACTAAAGTAGAAAACTTGACATGATGTGTGACAAACCGCCATCTGAACACACTTCTTGGGCCATACTAATACTTCAAGGCTTCAAAACGCTTGTTTTCAGATTAGACTCAAATTTGAATCTCAGAATTTATTTGTTTATAATACTATGATGCCTACGACATGAAAAGATTCAAGCCCAGAATTGATAGCAGCCGTCTGGTAGAATATTAAGTCAGTACCCATTCTGCTTTGGATGTCATTCCATAAAAATATGTCATTTTGAAAAATATTTTTAATTTCAAACCATATTTTAGGACAGCATTAAAACAACAGCATTTCATTAATTCAGTTTTCAAAATTCTGCTGTTGATTTACAGGTAAGCTCTATCATAACTGGAGAAGCACAAGTGTATAGTTACACAGTCAGGAACTGCAATATATATGAAAAGAATGGTTCACACTGTACTAGCAGTAAAGTGTACACATGTTGCATGCTCAGACATTGCACAACACAGGTTTGGTAAACAATTGAAATTACAGAAACCTGAACTCCAGAGTTCTAGTGGTGTTGGTATGGAGGGCTAGGTTGCTGTTAGGTTATGGAGTTTGGGCTGGGGGGGTGGGGGAGTTTGTTTGGGGTTTTTTGTTTTGTTTTGGGTTTGGGGTTTTGTTTGTTTGGGGGGTTGTGTTTGTTTGTTGGTTGTTGTTTTTCCTGTTTGTTTGGGTTGGGTTGGTTGGGGTTTTTTTTCCTCCTCCAGAAACTGATGATAATGCCAACATCTCCATACTGAAGGCAACTATTGTCTCTGGGCATAATTCAAGGTATAAAACTGATGAAGTCACTCCTGGCTTCAGTGCTTTCCATCTGGATTTCTCACTCCTCCTCCCTCATCACACTGAACCAAATAGGACAAGTTATGTCATTCAAGCTAATACGCTTTTGATTCAAATGTTTATACATTATTAATAGAGATCTAACTGTAGAATTTATTTTCACTATTAGTTAGACAAAGTTCATGCTCAAATGACCCTCAGTACATTGTATAAAGCTTTTGTCAGAGGGAAATTAAGATGTACACACCATTTCTTGAGGCTGGCAATATTCTAAACTAAATATGGTTAATCAGTCTACCATATCTCAGTAACCTTCTACGTACCCAAACTAGAGGAGTTCTCTCCCAGCCATCTGAAAACTGAAACATCTGTCTTGGCCCAACACAGACAGAAAGACCAAGTGCGCAGCAAGACCGAAAGATGCCCTCACTCAGTCTGGAACACACTACATGCATGTAGCAGCTTCCCCTCCTTTCAGCTGAGCCAAAAAGGGTACCAGAGCCAACACACTCCTTACAGCAGCACAACTCTGGATTCAGCTACTAATAGATGGATTGCACAAAAGGATTCAGGGGGAAAAAGATGACTTATTACACATGAGAGGTACAAGAAGGTACTAGTGGCACTGTGAACAAAGAACTTTTTCATTGGGATGCTTTCTTCCCTTTCTGCAGAAGAGTAGCAGAAGCAGCCCCTCCAGAAGTCAGAATGCAGGCTGTGGAGGTCAGGCAGCCAAGGCAGAGCTGGCTTTGCCACAGTAAGAGAAGTAATATCATGCAGATTCATTAAAAGAAATGCAATCAATAAGATGAAGTAGCATGACATAGTCAGGAATGTCTAACAGACTCAAAACTTTACTCAGTTGGTATTACAGTGCAAAATTTTATTCCAAAGTTATGCAAATGAGGCTTTCTGAAACACAGCAAAGACACAAATACCTAAAGCAAAAGACAAGCAAGAAAGCCCTTTTAAGAAAAAAAAAGAAAGAACCTTTTAGCAATTTTTAGGAAAGTTAAACTTGCAGAAGACCAAACAAAGCAGCTCACTATACAGGCAGTATAGGTGGGACCAGAAGGGAGCTTTCAAGGTCCAAGTACCTGCTAAACACAAACCCACTGAACCTTCTTCATGAAGTTTTGCATTCTCTCCTCCTGCTTCCATGGTTTCCATGCTCTGATACAGCTGTTAAGAGTTGTCTAACGCCACACATCTAACATAATATTAAGAAGGAAAAAAATAGTCCTAATTAAAAAAAAAAAGTTATAATAAACCTCACTTAGAGAAAGCATTATTTAAAAAACAAACAAACAAGCAAACAAACAAACAAAAACAACCAAACCAAAAAACCAACCTTGCCAAACCATTTCTCATCGGGTTTTCTTCACATTAGAAAACAGCCCCTAGATTTGGGCTCATTTAATCACAGAAAACTGAGTATATAGGAAAAACAGGCACATGCTTTGCTAAAGAACAGAACATAAACCAGGTTCTCCATCTAGCAACAAAGCAACTACCTAAAACATAGAGCAATAACACCTAGTAACAACACACTATATTCCTATCAAGAGGCTAACACAGGCTTACTAGTCCTGAAGTCCCAAGCGTACTTTGCTTGCATATAGCACCATTTATTTGTACATCTCTAGCAAGGCACAGCATTGCAGTTTTAGCACATTCTGAGGTTTTCAAAACTGGGTTTTCAGAAGTCAGCACTCTTCTTAGCACTGAATTTTGAAGTTAATTTTTAAAAAAAAGTTAAAAGCATTCTGTTTGTCCTTTCTCCTTTTCTTGAACTATTTTTTCTCCTCCTATCTTTCACCACAGTATTTGGATCGGTTCTCTCCCCTCTCCCTAAGGATTCTTTGGCGACCAGGGGATCAGCCTCCCTTTCAGCAGCCCACAACTTTCCCAAATTACAACGTTAAATTGTGTCTCTAATTGAATTTCTCCAAATTCTCAACTACCAGGAGCAGGAACTTTGTAATACAAAGTAATACAAATACAATGTTGTCCTTCCTTAACTTGAGACTTTTCCCTTTAGTCCAAACCTAGGCCCACTGTTGTTGGTACTCAAGATTTTGAAACAACACACCAAAGTCAGGGTGGTTGGTTTCTCGGCTGGATCCAGCTTCCAGTTTCAAGATTACCAGTTGCTGCCAGCAACACTGAAGTAGTTACTGCCACCAGGTGACACCAAACTATTGTGCTGATAACACAGGAAAACAGGAGCTGGCCTAAAGGGAGAACCAAACACCTATTTTTTCCCCCAACAATATCAGTTCAAACAATTCATAATGAAGTTCGGCATCTTAGAAAGAGCTGGTTTATCCTTGGTGCAAAAAGAAACAAAGGACAAAAACACCTCAGCCATGAAAGCGTCCCAGTACTCTTTATTTAAAGAGTTGTTGGTTTGGGTTTAGGGGGATTTGTTTGGTTATTCTTTTGTTGTGGGTTCTTTATTTTGTTTGGGCTGTTTGTTTGGGGCTTTGTTTTTGTTGTTGTATTGGTTTGTGGGGTTTTTTTGTCTGGAGGTTTTCTTTTGGGGGTTTTTTGTTGTTGGTTTGTTTGTTTTGGAGGGGTTGTGTGTTTCTTTTGTTTGGGTGGGGTTTTGTTTGACAGCTCTACAATGTCAGTCCCATTGGAATCAAAAAACGTCTTTCCATTTCTTTGGAGATGCAGTGTGAAAGTCATCACGAACAAGAAGCATGAACCTATGCATTTCAGTATATGAGTTTAGTTTAGGGACTTCTTAGTTTGATGCTCTATGATGCATGAACAATTTAAAATCCTATTAAGACACAGTAGCCTTCTTTCTGCTTTCGAGATCCTGACGCTATTAAATTATACTGTTATTTTAGAGTATTTTAAGTCATTAAGTGAAATAGTGAAAGTAAGATCAGGCACAAGATCATTACCCAATATCTAATACTTTAAGTAAAACCTGTTTTGTGAGATAACTAAATGCATAAGCTTTTTAAATAGGCATTATTCCAATTTTACTGGAGCAGTATGCTTAAATCACTTCCTTGAAAAAGCATATGATCCCTGACCACTAGCTGGTAACCTTTAAATACCAAAGCTATTCAACAGGTATCATAGCTAAGTACACAGGACTCTGACAGAAAGGTGCAGACTAATAAATAGATTATCACACAAGTGCTATTAGAATGACAGCAATCCTGGTAACAAAACCCCATATTTACCTGCTTTCTAAAAGCCTCACTCCAAAAAACATCCCCTACGAAATACCACTTTTGAAATATTCCTTTTACAGTGGTAAACTGCTCAGAGATACCATTATTTTCTATTTAAGCAAACAAAAAAACAGGGTTTTTCCTTCAGCTTGCTGAAGAAGATTCAGTAGCCTAAAAATCCTTCTCAGTGTAAGCAACACACCCAAGAATCTGCATCCATATATCCAATTTAGATAGGTTGGTCAGTACTACACACAAAACAAGATACTATTCCAAAACATACCTACTCCGGCAAATGTGAACAAAATCAGTTACACGTGCACAGAAGGAGCATAAGATAACAAAGGCAGCTGCTAGTATTGCACATCTGGGGGCTGTCTGATAAACATTCCTAGGAAACACCCTTTTTGCAATAGCTTTGAGTGCCTGAAAATACTAATTCCGAAGGAAAAAAAGTAATTATCTGCTAGTTGACATTTTACCAGGAACAAGTTTGAAATGTCAATAAATCAAACAAGCAACTCCTGCTAGTCAAAAAACACTATCAAAGCACTAGAAGGCAATATTTACCCCAAACAATACACTCATGCCCCCAAACACACCAGTTCCCACAATACTATTACCATCCCCGTGACAGTATCATTGGAAAACATATTGGAGACTCATCAATACTATCAAAGAGGACTACATTTTAAACATATCGACTGAGCAGTATTTCTAATAGGACATCTATGGTAATTTTAAGGTAAATCATTTCAGCACTTGTTACTGGCTTATTGGCTTAGTGGCTTATTTCTCTTGCATTCTATAGCTTTTAAATATCTTAACTACCAGCTAAAGTATTTTGGTTAAAGAACTGAATAAAACTAGCAACAACATTAATGCAAGTACCTGGCTACAGGTTTATGTTGTATCTTTTTTACTTATATCTCTAAAAACTGAACCAATTTTTAGAAGTCTAACTCTTAGAAAAGTGTGTTCTGATGCCAAACTGGTAAACTCAAAAGAATGTATGAACAACCCCAAAGCAGGACTAGTCTTCTGACTTCAAACCTCCCCATACCACAAGAGCTCTGTAGCTTGTTATATTGGGTCCATGCAGAACAACTTCCAAATTATGTATTAAGCATGGAGAAGGAGCACTCATCATAATATTTAACAGCAACTTTTCTTCTAGAATTGCACTGCTGTACTAGTCAAAAGCTTCCCAAGGAACATCCATGTATTGAGCTGACTCACTGGACAAATAAGAACCGATCTTTTTTGGAGTTATGGCAGAGTCTCGATAATTTAATGAAGTTAATTTGACAAAATAGTAATGACTTATGCCTGTCTTCAGAAAGTCTAACTGATGACTACTTCAGCAACCATTCTGCATCATGACCTTTACTGTCAGGATTAAAGAGAGATTTTTTTTTTTTTTTTTTTAGACAAAAAGATTACTTTCTTGCTGGATTAAAATAGTGCAAGAAAGTTTATCAGGTAAGACTTCAGGTTTACAGTGCTTAACCAGCCACTACCAAAACTCAGGTAAAAGAACAGTGAAGTTGAAATAACCACCACCTGGGGTTTTGGTTTGGGTTTTGCTAAATATGAAGATAGGACCAAAATGCTTCCTAAGAAGTCATTTATTCTAGAATAATTTATTTGGCTTTCCATAAATATACTTCAACAACATTAATGTTTACCAAGGACATAAAAATTTTAAATTTAAAAAAAAAAATCAAATTGGGAGTTACAAGTTCCAGTATGTTTTACATGCAGCCAATCTCACTGATTTACCTGAAAAAGTATACAAAGGACTTGACTGCTTGTCCTTCCAGTTTAAGGGAGAAAGATTTGCATTTCTTCCATTTTTCTGGCACATGGGACTGTTCCAGGAAAAATGTACACACTTAATACATCCATCATTCCCTGAAAGACCCTCTTAATCGTTAATCCATTCTGCCTTCGGACTTTGGGGGTTTCTCTTGCTTTTTTTTTTTTGAAAAAAGTGCAGTCTAATAGGTACCAACTTGGATAATCAGCAAGACCAAAAAGGAAAGCAGAGTTGCTCACATAAACTGAAAGCAAAAATACTACGTCTCTTAAAAAAAAAAAAAAAAAAAAAAAGAGAGAGACAATAAGACATTCTCTGCTTTTTAAAAACTTCGTGTAGAACACACAAAGACCAAGAGAAAATGTGTGCCATGTGTGCTAGCCAAGGAAGCGTACGCTTAAGTATGAGGCATGTGTACATACATTAGTAGAACACGCAAGTAAGACATCACTCCAGAAACACAAAAAATAATGCATTTGAAACTAAGATGGATGAAGAACAGCATGTCTTTCTCCATTTTAGAACAACGTAAGTTGAAAATACGCATTTTATTCTCAGAGCATATCATTATTAGTCAAGGGCAGACTAGATGTCAGTACAGTCATCAGAACAGTTAAATCCTGTTTGAACACATCAAGAGCAGTTCATACCCTGATGCCTCGCCTACAGCAACGCTCTCAGAACTGCTAAGACTGGTCCACATTACTGCAACTTTACCTAACGGTAGAGGTGCACAGGGCAGAAGAGATTTCTTAGAAAAGCAGACTATAATTACTATTAAAAGCATAGTGTAAATGGCTCTCTACAGTGATACTAAATACAGAAGTATTTAAAGCAACTCTGAAGTACTGACATATGCATTTAAGAGCAGTATCTACCCAAAAAGTCTATGATGACAATCACTGCCTTTTCTTATGACATGATTGTGCCAAGTTGTCTATTTCAAAAATATGATGCCTCAGGGTACAGCAAAGAAGTCTTTCAAGTTATCTCCTCTAGAACAGAAATTAGTTGTCTAGTTTAAAGAGATGTTATCTCATACTACATTAAGGAAGAAGCCATACACTCCTTTCAACTCTCCCTATCAGATGCATGTGTGCATAATTTTTTCTACAGTTTACTTTTATTGCTACCACATCCCAGCATTCTTTTTTAGCTCAGGGCAACCACTGTTGTTTTTGAGCTAGCTATACAAGTGACTGCCAAGTTGGGCAAGAAGCAAGTCAATGTTGCTTTGGCATCATATGGTCGTAAACATTTTCATTTAACTCTTAGATGAAAAGTTTAAAATACATCAAGAAAGCTAGATACTACTGTTACTTACACAAAAGGTAAGAAAGGCTCCTTCTTGCCACAACCAGATTCTGGGAATGTTGAACACACCTTTAAAAAGTTGATCAGTCTAACAAAGAGGCACATCTGAACCCCTATGATTCACCCTAACTAAGCATAGCTTTGCAATTACTAGGCTATTTGCTTCTCATTTCAACACATTGCAAAAAATCTATTTAGAACTTCAGATTGCAAATAATCCCCCTTTAAAAAAAAAAAAAAGGTTTTGGTAACTAATTAATTCTCTCACAGCCCAGATTTTGTGACTAATTCCATGCTTTCCCCAACGATTAGCAGCTAACAAACTCTACTATACAACCTGCTCCTGGATTGCAGTATAAACAAAACCCAGCAGCTAGCAATTTTCTTCCCTAACAATCCATTCATGTTTGTAGGGTCTAAACCTAGTTCAAGGAACCACCATCTTATACACTTAATAAGAGTTTCTTTGGCTAGACTTCAGAAATTTTAGAATGTGTAGTACATGAATTGTTGCACCAGAACAAGATCAAGAGTGTGGTTTGAGGCAGAATATGACAGAATAAGCACATGAAGTTTTACCAACTCACCTGTTTTCTCCTAATAAATAAAAGAAAACATTAACTTAAGTCTATTAATCTAAAAAACTTCATACCTTTCTCTATAGTGACAGAACTTGCTCTGAGGAAGTGCTGTTGAAAGACATTATTCAGAAACACATTTTAGAGCTGATCTGGGCTTAGTGTCAACCTGAACTGCAAAACCTTATACTGTTGCAATGCCTACACATGTTGGGTAGGGAAAAAGGATTCATTATCCAAGTCCAGAATAAAGACCAATCTATCCCTCAGAGTTAAAACAGACCAAATGAGGCAGGCAGACAAGGAACAAGAAAAACGTTGAAAACAAAGAGTGGTGTAGCACTACATTGCTTTAGTGCACAAAACCCCATTAATTTTTGCTACATTTCACAAGAATATTTAAGAAAGATGTGAAAAACAAAAAGTGACTTCAGGAATATTTACAGGTAACATCTCCCAAATGTGTGGAGCAGTACAGCAGGAAAAAAAAAAAATATTTGAAATCTTGATGAACTGCTATAGACTACTGCATCTTAACCAACCAACCACAGTAAGCTTTTGTAGTTAACAGAAAGATTAAAAGAACAAGAAACCAGTAGATCAAGGTGTAATTTGTTCTTTAGTTCTATTAAGATCTCCTTTGTTAACGGTACAAAGTTTATGAACTGGAAAATCAGGTTTCAACCGTTCTTCTATTTGAAATAACTTAGACATTGTGTGATTGTTTACAATAACAAGAGATCACCCGTCAGTGATGCTCTAAAGCAGGTCTGTAAAGCATATGACTCACTGATGGAGCAAGCCAAAGAACTCATTTTACTGACCTCTCCTTCCTCACCAGAGCACATCATTGGCACGCTGCCAACCGCTACAAGGTCCAAAAGTGCACCCAGAACTTAGGGGGAAAAAAAAAAAAAAAAGAAAAAAAAAAAAGAGAGAGCTCTAGCTAGACATCACGTATTGACTGCATGAGCAGCTAAAAAAGCACTAATAGCTATAGCTACTGATTCTACAATTCCTACAATTCCCAGTTCTGCCTGCCCGGCAAAGGCTCTAGACCAAAACACCTTTTCAAATGAGAATATTTAGAAAAAGGAGGCTTGGTGAATGGACAATAAGAAAATTCCAGTTACATTAAAAAAAAAAGATAGCTATATACAGACTAGTGATATGGGGTTATTAGGCAGCACTGCTCTGAGGACTTCAGTCAGCAGTTATCATCTGGTCAATGGTAACTGCCTAACCCCAAGAATGTGCACACTGAAAACTTCTCTACTAATTGCTGCACTGTAATTACCACATAGCAAGTGATCAGCGGTGGAGTCACTAGACACACTGTTGCTTGGGGGAAGAGGAAAAGGGAGCAGGAAGACTCCACACGTTGCAATAACCACGCCTCAGCAGTTGAGGAGTAGGAATTGTGTGACCCCCCAGCAGGCAGAGTCACAAGCAGTCCATGGTAGAATCAGCTAAGATTTGTGCAGAAGCTGCAACTCTGTTTTGAAGTAGTAACAAGGTGTACAATATAACTGAAGAAGCAGGAAAATAGGATTCTTTAGCACAGGGAGCATGGCTTAAAAATAATTTGAAGACTTAGAAATCTTATACATCTGTGTGAATTATATACTCCGAATGAATAAGCTACCTCCAATAGTAAGAACAGGAAGTGACCAAAAATTTGGTGAGTAAATGAGAACAGAATCATGCCCTGCAGAATGCATGACTACATTTTTCTGTTGTACTGCATACAGCGGTAGATTGGGTGGGGCAGGTTGTGTTAACAGAAGAGAGATGTAGCATATTTTGGTACTGTATTTGTTTTGATAAAATGATTAGCTAAAATAATTTGCTTGCATTAATTTGCCATTCCCATATGTACTAACAAATGAAGCTCTGGTAGCTAAATTCCCTAATTTGGTTGCATTCTGCAATGGTAGGAAGTCCCTTAATCAAAACAAGAAATGTTTTCCTTTAATTTTCCATTACCCATGGAACTGACAAAAATACAACGTATACTTTTAAAAACTGCCAGGTTTGACAGCAAGGCTAGCTGCTTACTAAGAGGAAACTGCGTCAATCAAAAACCACAAAAGCACAGTTTTTCTGGCAAAGAATCTCAAACCAATTCTTCCTCTGTTTTACTGTCTGGACTATGATTTACAAGACAGCAGGTACACAGACCTTAGTCTGTAAGCCACTGAGGAGCAGATGTAGGTTTGAGTGCAAAAGTCTCACCAATGCATTTATTTTACCAATAGTATCATTTTAGCAGATACCTCCCAGAGGTAAATGAAGACTAACTAAAATTTAACAGTGGAAGAACAAGTACGTATTTTGCAGGTAATGCAGATGCATTTGTATTAACTGCATCTGAACCCTCTGTACCAGCAGTGCCCTCACAAAGCCATCATAGCCACCAGTGCAGTTGCATTAGCAGCCACATAACACGCAGCCCCAGGATGTACTTCAATTTAATTTAGTCTTTTCAAACAATTGGTTTTGAAACCATAATACTACTTCCGATAAATGTGAATCTGTCAATCTGTCTCCTGAAAATACCATTCTCTTGCTTTGAGCACAAAACTCATTTTAACAACCTCTAAGCCCAAGATAAAATACTTAGTGGGGTGCATTATTTAGAAGAAGTAGAACCGTAATTTAACTTATTTCCTGACACTCTCATTCACCTAACTGTACTTAAGTCAGCACCTAGTTCCAGATGCCACAGTCAGATAGTCAAACAAGTGACTGAAGCCATTAGGACACCCGCTACCTAGGAGACAAAAAGGTATGGCCATAGTTTTCAGAGTACAACTTCTTGCAATGCCTTTACGGGTATTGTAAAAGTGATAGCCTGCTCTCACTTCTAGGACAGGACCATTTTTGTGCTCTGCATTTGCACAGAACCAGGCGCAGTAATATGAAAGCCACACTAGAGTGTTTCACTGCAAACATAATGCAAGTTTCCAAGACACATCAGACGTGCTACAACAACTTCCCAAGTCCTCCAAGAAAACAATTGGACTAACAAATTTTTCACAAAAACAGGCTAGAAATATTTGATCGCATCCACAGGCATTCTAGCAACTTTGTGGCATGGTGAACCATCCTAGAATGAATAAAAGTATAATGGTGAAATAAGAATCAAAAGCTCGGATTACAGAAAACTAACATTAGCAGGGAGTAGACTGTGTTACAATCCTCCTTTCTGGACTTGTACCACTAGGAAAAGCACAAGGGTCATACTCTAATTTACCAGCAGTAACAAAAATATCAAGAATATGTTTGCATACATAGCAAGGTGATTTAATAGCTTAGTACCACTGAAAGAGAAAAATCCTGTCTTCCCCTCTCATTCTGAGGAACTGTTGTTTGTGCCTACCCTGTCCTGGGCTCCGCTTTTCATAAAGGTCCTCTGAGCCAATCAAATTCAATTTCATTTACTAAAATTGTAGAAAGTAAATCCAACAAAAAATAGTTTCCTGTCATTTTGGTGAGTTAAATCAACTTACAGAAGTATTCAAGCTCCAGAGTTAGTGCATGGGAGGAGACACAGACAGCACAGCCATCAACAGGAAAGGGAAGAAAGGCAGCAGAAAAACTCCTTCCTTCAGCAGGAGCAACAACTGTTAGAAACTGCAAAACCAGCCATGAAATTCAAGCCTGAGATGGCATCATAATTTCTCCCTTTACTTGATCCTTTACTCAACTAATTCAAAAGAAGTAACGAATATGTTAAAACATGTACACAGAAAAATTCACAGTCTGACTCTCTCGCCCCACCAAGACTTCTCAGCATTTAACACACACGCTCACCTAGATGCCCTTCAAGTTTCAAGAACAAAGTTGTAAAGGACAAACTGAGTCACTGTGTTCTATAACCCACAAAGCCAGGCAACCACGCCACAGCACCACATCACACTTTATTTTGAACAAAAACCAAGATACATGGGAAAAATAATTCATTTGTGAAAACAGCTATTTAAGAATATGTTTCTTCAAAATTCAAGCCTCTGAAATACAAGTTTTACGACCTGTCAACTTTTCAACTGATTTGGCTTTGAAAACACCAGTTATATACTCAGTTCTTATTAGATAATACAATGCTTTAGTGTTTGCCCTCTTCGGGAAATGGTACGCTCTTCCAAAATATATTTATTTAAGAGCAAATTTATTTGAGCATTCAACAAAAGCCTACAGATAACAACGCTTACATGACATTTGCACATACCGTAGATATTTTAGGCTGCTGTTATCTCTTAACTTCAAGAAAAAAAACGTACATAGTTCATTATGTTGCACTCTACAGATTTACTACACAAGAAACGTTAAGAACAGCATCCCCTCAGATCTGTGTTGTTTTAACGTAGGCACTTAAGAGTACTATGCTCGCAGGCTAGATTGTTTTTTCTCTTTTGCTGTAATAAAGCCTCCGTATAGCAACAAAGAAGAAAAAAAAAAAAAAAGGAGAAAAATGGGATTTCATTGACACAACGATGATCTTGAAGCAAGGGCAGGCACGCTTTTTAGAAGCTGGCTGCATCTGACGATGACTAAGTTGCTGCGGACCACAAGCATTCATGCCCTCAGGTATATCCTGTAAGTGCGGGTTCGGTGCCGGGGCCCAGCACTACCCCCGGCCCGGCCCGGGCAGGGCGAGCACGCTGACGGGCTCGCTTAGGCCACGCCGCCGCCGGGGAAGGGCTCTCGGCCCCGCAGCGCCCGCTCCCAGCAGCGATGCTGCGGGAACCGCCGAGCGCGGCCCCTTCCCGCCGCCCCCAGACAAAGAGCGCTGCGCGGCGGGCCTGAGGCGGGGAACGCGACCCTGGTCGCGCTCCCGCCGCTGCCGCGCAGCTCTCGGTGACCAGAAGGGCGCCTTCCTCCTCTTCCTCCGGGCGCCGGCCGGGGACAAAGGAGGAGCGGGAGGGCTGCAGAGCCCGCCCGCGGGCTCTCGCCAGGGGCTGCTGCCCGGCCGAGGAAGGCTTCGCCGCCGCGCTGCCCGCCCTGCGCGGCGGGAGCCCCGCGCCTCCCCAGGCACCGCCGCTCGGCCCTGCGCTGAGGCGTGCGCCCCGGGGCGAGCCAGTGCCCGCGCGGAGCGGGGCGGCGGGGCGCCCGCCTCAAGGTGACACCCGCGGCCTCCCCCGCGCCCCGGCCGCCTCCTCACCTGGCACCTGCAGACGATGTCGGCGTCCTGCGCCAGCAGGTCCACCACCTTCCCCTTGCCCTCGTCGCCCCACTGGGCCCCCAGCACGACGGTCACCTTGTTGCCGGGGACGCGGGCGACGCACTCGCCGTTGGGGATGGCGGGCGCCGGGGCGCCATGCTCCGCCATGGCTCGCGCTGCCCGTTCCCGCTCCGCTCCAGGCACATGCGGCAGCGCGCGGCAGCTCCGCTTCCCCCGCCTCCTCCTCCCGGGCGGGCGGGCAGTGATGCTGCTGCCGCGTCCAGGTGCCGCCTCCTACCGGCACCCCCAGCGCGGCCTCCCCCGCCGCTCCCCGCGAGGTAGACCCCTGCTCCTCGGCAGAGCCCAGCCCAGCCCTGCCCTGCCCCGCCCCGCTCCGCTCCCCCGCCGACAACCGGAGCCGCTCCCGGCGGCTTTTTTCTCCTCCGCCCTCGCGGCTCTCAGCCCGGACTACACTGCCCAGCGCGCCGCGCGGGGCCGGGCGCGGTGCATGCTGGGGCGCGTAGTCCTGGGGGCCGCACCTGCGGCAGGACGCGGCTTGCTGGTTGCCCCAGGCGCCCGCGCGAGGCCGTGTCGGTTGGGGAGCGGGGAGCGGGGCGGCCGCGGGGGAGCGGCCATGGCGCTGCACCGGGCGGGAAATGCTGGTCCTGCTGTGGCTGGTTGGCGGCTGCGCCATGTGGAGGTGGCGAGGCAAGGAGGGAGGGAGGGAGGGAGGCCTTTGTGTGTCGGGTCTGGATTCAGCTGCAAATGTGTACAAGCTGCGGCCTTGGGTTTGGTGGCCACAGATCCTGTGTGGGTTGCCCACATCTGGGACAGAGCAGCCCGCAGCCTGACATGTTAGAGGTGTCGCCGCACAGGTTGTGAGCAGCAGCGGGTGCCTCTGGTCCCTGCCAGCCTGAGGGTCTCGGTGCTGCTGTGGTTCCCTAATTCCCCTCAGGAAACGTCTGCTGTGGGCAGGGCATACCTGTGGCTCCTGTCACAGGTGTCACACCTGCAAGTGTGTCTTTGCAGTATATCACAGCTTCACCTATGTGGTTAGCTTTGCTAACTTAATGATGAGAATGTAAATCAGTGTTTGTAGAACCAGGGGCTAAATGTAAGAGGCTATTTTCTCCAGAGACACCGGAGCATGGCCCCAAGCTTATTCATGAGGAAAAAAAAATAATGGAAAAAAACTCATAGCAGAGAAATGCCTTCATCATGCATACTTGAGCGCTTAGAAGTGGAACTGATGTCTCAGTGGCTGTTTTCATTCTTTCCTGCTTCACAGAATCAACACCCCTGGGTAAAGATTTTTTCTGTGTGTAAAGTAGCTATTAAAAAGACGTAAATCTGAATGATGTAATTATTGCTAAGAAAGCTATTCAAAAACCTGAGTCACTGAGCAGTCACAGTCTGCAGCTGTCTGGCAGGTTGCAGAGTTTTATTTTAGTTACTTCTTCGCTCCTTGAGGTTTACATTAACTAAGAATTTGAGAATTTATAAAAGGCACTGGAGAAAAGTTTAACCGTGGCTTGTACAGCTAGGGTGATACATAACAAAAAATTAAATACAAAGTTGACGGAGAACATTTATTTTTTAAAACAGTGGAAAATATCCAAATCCTGAATGTCAGTGGAAAGAGATGCTATGACAAAGTTGTAAGTTTGGTACAAAGATGCTGAGCAATTGCAAATTTGAGGCAATTGTGTGTATAGACCTCAAAGAGCAAATAGTTCCTTAAACGTTCCGCATAGTCCATAGTATTAATATTTTTGTCTGCTTGTGCTAAAAAAAAACCCCATGGTTTCTGTGTCACTGCACAGAGCTTGTGGGAAGTCAATAAACCCACAAGAAGCTGCTGAAGTAAACTTCTCCAGTCCTGCCAACACAGTGGCAAACTTTGTTTTTGTGCACTCACTTCTGAGGCCATAGATCATCTCGTGACTCCCCAAACAATGGTCTAGATTAACTTTTCAGGATATGATTTTCCAGTATGGCTGAATCATACTAACACCTCTCCATTGCCAATACAAATATTCCCTCGAATCTCAAAATAAATTTGAGTCTGTCATGGTGATGTCCTAGCAACATGGTATGAGTGTAATGCCACTTTCCAAAGAGGCCTCAGGCACATGAATCCATTGTTCTGCTATTTTTTTTTTGTGATGTGGAACAGTTTTGAGATTTATGTTTTGGTATGTTTTCTTGGTAGGAGTAGAACTAGTGAAGAAAATTATGAACACCTCCAGAAAACCTGTAAGTATTTAATGAAAATCACAGTAATCAATACTGATTGGTACTGCAAAGTTTAGAATTTTTATTTAATATATGTTATTATGAGTCTGTCATGTTCCTGCTCCGGCAGGGGGATTGGACTAGATGATCTTTTGAGGTCCCTTCCAATCCCTAACATTCTGTGATTCTGTGATTTCAGCACCCTCATTTCTTTGCAACCAAAATGGAGGCTTTCATTCTAATACTGTGAAAGATATTAAATACTCTTTATTGACACTAACTATATTTACAGTATAGTTCTGAAACACGGTAACTCTTGACAAAAGTACAGACACAACTGGTGTCTAATACCCCTTGTCAAAAACAGGCATTTGCTATAGTGTAAGCAAGACTTTAGAATAAAACGGTGCAGAAACTCCCAGTTGCACTTATTTTGGTTCATTTACTATAACAAGAAAAGCAGCAAGAGAATGCAATGTTTCAGTACTGTTTTTTCCTTCTAAGACATATGGACTATATTAACGTTTTTTGCTATCTGAGCAAGCTGAATCTGCTCTGTGAGAGGTCAGGTGGGCATTTAGAGGTGCCACAAAGTGGCAAGTTTTATGTGCAAGGAATAAGGGAATGTGGCTGCCTTTTCGGGCATTAGCAAGCTGGTATACAGGATTAACTTTGTAAAACTGAACCTGTGGTAGAAGTGTACACTGATTAAGTTGTATTGTATTGCGAATTGTTCAATGTTATTGACTGGATATGAAGAATTGAGGCAGTTAGACTTAACACAAATTTCACTCTAATTTGGGTACATTCAGGGTTTTCATATGATTGCATTTCCTGCCTCCCAATAAATTGCAAGAGACTCAGACAGGAATTTTTAGTAGATAAACACTGAATGGAAGCAATGTGAGATCTGCGTTTCTTTCGGATGTGTTGAAGAGATAAGTGGAATTGTTACATCTGTATGTTTTCAATTATTCTGATGAAGTATCCCACTTATTCTGATTATGTATTTTTTTAAAAATTGATACACAAAGTAGTTTAGAGGAGAATTTTGATAAGAACTTCAGTAGTTCAAAAAATCAAGGTGAGCTTGAATGAAGGGGAAATGCCATAACAAGCAAGAAGGCCAACAGGACTATAGGTTAATGCTCATCACGACCAATGGGTCATTGAGTGCTATTTCTTTCTCCTGAATACTTCTTAATTGTGTTGAAGGAATACTGAACAATGTTAATACTTGCCTCATACTGTTTTTTCTACTGTAAGCTATTTCTGGGTTTCAGGGAAAGTACAGACTGAAGAAATAGCCCTTGACAATGAAAATGTCAGGTAACATGGTCCATGGTATGAGTTTTCTGTTAAAATTGATTGTGCCTGTGACAATGCTGTAATACTCAGATATTTTACACTGAGCTCTTATCTATACTAAAGCAGTGGTTGCAGAAAAGTGGTCTGTGGCCCATGGTCAGCTAGTCTGCAGGTGTTCTACAGAACTGTGTTAAACAATAAAATGTTGAAACTTGTCACATTAATCTCATTAAAACATTCAATAAAAGGTAAGTTAATTTTACTTCCTGGTTATTTACAGCAGCTTTAGTGCATGTTCCTGTTTTAATTTGATGTTAAGATATACAGTGGCTCACAAAAAATACTGATGTGTTGATAGTGCCATAGTCAAGAAAGTCTAAGAAACACTGTGCCAGACACGATTGGCCGCTGTAGTGCTTCAAACTCTCCAGAATGCTGTCAGCTTATTTTAGGAGGAAGAGAAATCATTATATAGTTAGGACAGACATAATTTTATTTGAACAGTGTTCTAATGTAATTGATCCCTGCTTGTTGCTTGTTATTACTGTTTTAAAATTAGTTTTTCCATTTTAAATTTCCTTTAATTATTTTTCTTGCATTCATTAATCTTTTTATCAGGATAAAAATGAGATTAAGAACACTGTAATGCAATATTTGTATATATTGTCATAACTGATACATTTGCACACACTAGCAAGTGTTTTCAACTCTTTGGTTAGAAATACCTAGAAAATGAAGGAACTTCATATATTGAGTGGGAAATTCCTCATGGATGTGTTGCAGAAGACAAAAAGCAAGAACTAAAAAAATATCATAAACATCACCACAACAACAAAATTTTGAATTCAGTGGGAGAATAGTAAAGACAATACATGATACTTTTCAAATTTCATTGGCAGTGCTTTTTTTACATGCGAGTTTAAATCAGGTAGAGGCTGGCAAGACTGGAGTTACACAGGAAAATAAAATACAGTCTTTGAAAAGCTGTAAAGCTAAATCCTTTGCTTGGAAATGAGACCTGTACATTATTATTTGCAAAGACAACAATGTTATATAATAATACTAAAAAAGAAGAGTAAAAAAAAATTTGAGTTCTTCAGAACTGCATATTCCATTCTCTAAAAGAACTGCAAATGAATTGCTGTCTTTACAGAGCAGCAATGAAATGTTTTCTGTATGTACTATACTGCAGTTTAAATATTTACCTACAAAATGTTAAATATGAAAATGGACATATATGATTCAAGTTAGCTTTTATTACAGTGTTCCCCCCAGAATTTCATTGCTTCTTATGATTTGAGCAGCAGCTTACCCTCCAAGGCAGATGCAAATAAGTTGCTTGTTCCTGAGTGTTACAACATGTTAAGTGTGTACAAAGCTACTGTGTTCTGTCTGTCTTAGCCTTTGACAGCATCAGCCATTAAAAGTTTAATAGAATGCATGTTTCAGAGATATTGGGTGATTAATTTTTGCAGAACTTTATAGATTTATAAATTTCTCAGAATACGTCTCTCTGAGTCAGGGAGAATTAAGAACTATATAAGGGAAACAAACAAACAAAACCCCCTAATGAATGTATGAATCCTTTCTGTTGTTTTAATTCATTAAAACAGGATGCCAAATATCACTCAATATTTGACTAAGAAAGATCTTGAATGGGCTGAAAGCTTTCCCTTTTTTCTAGGTCTGTTTTTGTTAGAGTGGTTTCCTTATCGAGGTTGTTGCAAAAGTGTCAGCTCAAGGGAGGGGGGCACCGTAGCCCCAGTTTACATCAGCTTTATCTGTTCGAAAACAGCACCCTGAGTTCTCCATCTCTTGAAATGCCACAAGGGCTGTGGGTGAGAGCTACTGCATCAACCAAGATTGTATTTGGTTGTTAAATATAGGTTAGTGTATTTGGTTTGTGTGGCAAGGTTTTGGTAGCAGGGGGGCTGCAGGGGTGGCTTCTGTGAGAAGCCGCTAGAAGCTTCCCCTGTGTCAAATACAGCCAATGCCAGCTGGCTGCAAGATGAACCTGCCACTGGCCAAGGCCAAGCCCATCAGTGATACTTGTAGCGCCTCTGGGGTGGCATAGTAAAAAAAAGGGAAAAGTTGCTGTGCAACAGCAGCTGTAGCAGGAGAGTGAGAATGTGCGAGAGAAACAGCCCTGCAGGCACCAAGGCCAGTGAAGAAAGGGGCAGGAGGTGCTCCAGGTGCCAGAGCAGAGATTCCACTGCGGCCCATGGTGCAGCCCATGGTGAGACTGACTGTCCCCTGCAGCCCATGGAGGTCCATGGTGCAGCAGAGGTCCACCTGCAGCCCAGGGAGGACCCCATACCAGAGCAGGTGGATGTGCCCAAAGGAGGCTGTGACCCCATGGGAAGCCCACACTGGAGCAGGGTCCTGGCAGGACCTGTGGCTCTGTGGAGAGAGGAGCCCAGGCTGGAGCAGGTGTGCTGGCAGGACTTGTGACCCCATAGGGAACCCAGGCTGGAGCAGTCTGTTCCTGAAGGACTGCACCCCATGGAAGGGACCCATGCTGAAGCAGTTCATGAAGAACTGCAGCCCATGGGAAGGACTCACATTGGAGAAGTTCAGGGAGGACTGTCTCCTGTGGGAGGGACCCCACGCTGGAGCAGGGGAAGAGTATGAGGAGTTCTCCCCATGAGGACAAAGGAGCAGCAGAGACAATGTGTGATGAACTGATCGCAGCCCCCATTCCTCATCCCCCTGAGCTGCCGGTGGAGAGGAGGGAGAGAAAATCAGGAGTGAAGCTGAGCCTGGGAAGAAGGGAGGGGTCGGGGGAAAGTGTTTTAAGATTTGTGTTTATTTCTCATTACCCTATTCTCATTTCATTGGTAATAAATTATTTTTCCCCAAATTGAGTCTGTTTTGCCCATGACAGTAATTGGTGAGTGGTCTCTCATCCTTATTTCAACCCACAAGCCTTTCCTTATATTTCCTCTCTCCTGTTCAGCTGAGGAGAGGAGCGATAGAGCAGCTTTCGTGGGCACCTGGTGTCCAGCCAGCATCAACCCACCACAGTTAGAATAAAGATTTTTGTCTGTGCTAACCAGTAACCCATGATACCTGAGTCCTGATAAATCCTTAACTCCTTTTGCTAATAATCCTATCTGATGTTTTGGGATGAGATAGGATGAGACTAAACTGGCGATGTGGTAAAGTGTGACCCTGATGGCAGGAGATGAGGATGTGCAGGCCTCTAGAATGACCCATGCTGTGTTCTTAGAGAGTTCAGGGGCTGGGAAACGTGCCCTGCCAGTTGTCTGTCATTAAGGGGCTTGTTTATGTAGCTGTTGAGAGACAGACAGCTTGTAGCTCCCCAAAGTGTCACTGATACTGTGCAGTAGCTAGGCTGTCACACATACATGTGCAAAAAATTTGAGCCAAAAGCTTAATAAATATTTTACATGCTTTTAGGATCAAGTTTCTCTCACCTTCTTCCTTTTTTTTTTTTTTTGTTTTTAAATGGTGTCCAATGTGCTTAGAAATAATACCCTAAAACTACATTCAGTCTTAGAGATGTAGATTGTCTGTCACTGGAGTGCTGAACTGCTAGATTGTATTCTCTGCTTAATAGAAACATGGGGATTTTCTTTTGCCCAACCTTATGAAGAGGACCCTGAAATCCTAAATTTTCAAGATTTAATCTAAACAGATTCTCAGATGCACACATCTCATGTTAAATAGTGTTAAAAATTTGTGTTATGTGTGATGTTTATTTTTTAAATAATTTTAGTTCATCAAAACAAGTACTGAATCCATTTGCTGAGACTTACAGAGTAAAACCAAAAGTAAAGACTGAGGTAAGCTGTGAAAATAAATTGTGAGAAAATTAATTGTGGTCTGATCAGCATGTACTCAGTGATGGTTTGCATGCAGATGTCTCTCATAGCATCTATAGTCTGTTGTGAAATAGAGCCCCAGAACTGAATATACTATTTACAGAATAACCCATCTTTATCTCTAAAGGTTGTGAAGGAAAACGTACAAGTAATAACAGAGTTTAACTAGTGTAGAGATGATTCGTTTGCTTGCAAGATGAATCACTGAATTCTATCTGCATTCCATATCTTCTCTGAGGACAAAAGACAGTTGCTTCTCCTGTATAGCTGCAAAACCCCTCAGCTTTCTCACAGCAGTTTTTGTAAAGACCAGTGAGTGTTTTTATACCAAATTCTGTAGTATGATTATAGCTCTAAAAACATATGAGGCATAATTAGCAGATTTTAATCTTACCTTAAATCAGAGATAAGAAACTGTTGTGCATGTATTACTCATTTTCTTATTAAGTTCATCAGAATTCTTGATTCTGAAACAGGTTTGTAATATTGGTATTTCTTGCCTGTTACACTAAAACAGCACAGATTACACGGATACCGTATCCTGGGCTGCATCAAAAGCAGCATGACCAGCAGGGTGAAGGAGGTGATTCTGCCCCTCTGCTCCACTCTTGTGAGACTCCACCTGGAGTCTTGCATCCAGCTCTGGACCCCCCAACATAAGAAGGACATGGACCTGTTGGAGCAAGTCCAGAGGCAGGGCAGAAAGATGATCAGAAGGCTGGAGCACATCTCCTGTGAAGACAGGCTGAAAGAGTTGGGGTTGTTCAGCCTGGAGAAGAGAAGGCTCCAGGGTGACCTTATTGTGGCCTTTCAGTACTTAAAGGGGACCCACAAGAAAACTGGAGAGGGACTTTTTACAAGGGCATGTAGTGACAGGACAAGAGGTAATGGCTTTAAACTGAAAGAGGGTAGATTTAGATTAGGTATAAGAAAGAAATTCTTCACCACGAGGGTGGTGAGGCACTGGCACAGGCTGCCCACAGAAGCTGTGGGTGCCCCGTCCCTGGCAGTGCTTCACGGCCAGGCTGGACAGGGCTTTGAGCAACTTGGTCTAGTGGAAGGTGTCCCTGCCCATGGCAGGGGGGTTGGAACTAGATGATCTTTAATGTCCCTTCCAACCCAAACCATTCTATGATACGATGATATTGTTACAGATTTCCACCACGTTTACCACAAAAAACCCCTTGGGATTTGACTAATTAGGGTATTTTCAGTGTTTTGTAAAGAACGTAAGTAGTGTTTTGGGATCTGAATTGTAATTGGTTTGGGATCTGAAGCAGCTCATGCTGAATCCTTATTGTGATCACTGACCAGAAGCAACTACAGTATCCTTTAAAGGGATTAAGGAAGTTTGCAATATCATGTTGAATCCCTGTTATAAAGAAGTGAATAGTATTGGGTCTATGTCCTCATTTACACCCCCATTTTTGGTGGCACAGAAATATATGTAAACTGCATAAATGCAATGCATTCTATTCAGAAAGGCATTTAAAAACCAAAACAAACAACAACAGAACACATTTCATGTAAGAAACCTCTCTTAATTTAATAGTTTCTCTTACCAGATGGGATTTCTGCCACTTATTTAATTAACATCAAAAACTAATTGTTGCCTAATTGTTTGTGTTCTCTCTCTCCTTCCCCTATGAGCTTTTCCCAGTAAGAACCTTAATTCTCTCCCATTTATGTCTCACCTCACCCTTTCTATCTAAATCCTAAAACCTACCCATGTATTCAAGCTCTCTTGTTCCCTTTAGTATTTCAATTTCCTAACAGTATTTCTTGAGCCATTCCAAAACAGCTGCGGCTCTTCAAGTTTTCAACTGCTGCTGGAACATGAGGTAGCAAGTGCTGTGATGCCCTAATCTACTTATGTGACTATTGACCAAGGCACTAGGACCTTGAGTTTCCAAGCATGCTTGTGTGTTCATAAATAGTCTCACTGAATTCAGTTGCACTATTCATAAATCAAAGCTTTTTCTGTAAGTAATACCGCATTAGATAGCTGTATATATTGATACAAGTAAAACATAAACCAATAGCACTAGGAAGAAAGCATATCAAGGCAAAACGTGTTGCTTCTAGACATTTGAGGATAAAGAGCGTTATTTGCCTGCTTCTGATGATTATAATTGTTTCATGTGGTATGTGATGGCAGCTTCACAGACAGGTAGGGGGTTTTTATGTAAATATTTTTTGAAATAAATACCAGTTACATTTTTTAACAGGGATAATAATGACCTGTTTGAATAAATTAAATACCTGACAGTTCATAATTTATGAATTTTGGGTAGTGTTGGTTATTGTGTTTATATATATGTGTGGGTCAAATCGAGAACTCTCTTGTTTCCACGTTGAATGAAAATCCATAGAAGATGAAAAGAGCTTTTATACTTGGTACAGGTCTAAATATGAAGGATATTGACATGTGGATTCAGATGTAGCACTGAACAAGAGAACAGCCAGCTATTGCGCAAGGTCAAACGTTGTTTCAAGACAGAATTCCAGAATGCAGTTCATGAGCAAGAGATTACAAAGAAAAGGGTGTTGTATTCTTCTAAAGAGACAGACTAGGGAGAACATATGTCTAGCAGGTCTAAAGGTTATTGAAGAACCTCCTATCTAGTGTAGAAAGCAGAGGGATTTTGATGGCAGGGGCCAGAAAGTTTCTGGCAAAACTAAAGTACACATTATCAAAAGAAAGTACAAGTTTCTTGAAAGGAGTCAATTGTAGAAATAAAATTATTTTGGAAGCTGTTGCAGGATTCCAAAGAATGCTCAAAATAAGGGAGGAAAATGAGGCAGAGACACTGTATGTCTCTGTATGATTTTTAAGCCTTACAAGATAAGCATGTCTCCCTGCACACTCTAACATCACTGAAGAAGGCTATGTCAGAGTGAAGTTGCAGCTAAAATGCATGTGCTCAAACAAATAGGAATTAAAAATAATTGAAGAGAAGGTGCCAGTTGTGGGGAGGGAAAGTGCATACTCCTGAAGTCTGCTAGACACATGAGGAAAAAAAATAATAGTGAAGCGTAAGAGCAAATATTTTAACATAGTAAGGCCAGCCAGGAACCCTGGTGGTTGTCAGTCTAGGAAGGCCTGCTGGAGTTACGATAACCTCATACTCAGTAGCACTGGGAAAAAGTCTGATGGTCGTGACCCTGCTGAAAAAGTTCTGTAGAATTCCTGGACAAAAACAGTAGTTTTTAGGCAAAAACAGCAACTTGTATTCTGCTCCTATCATCCATGGAGTGTATGGCTTGCTTTACTTAGGAGGAAAACATCTATGATGCTAGTCAGGAGTATTTTTAATGGCGTACTTTTGCTTATAAAACACGCATACAAAGTCCTGTTTCTCTAAACATAGTAGAAATAAATAGCAGTAGCTTTCTTTGTCACAGTTTTTGAATCCCTCTGGTAACTCTTGTGTAATACAAAGCATCATGTGCTTGCACTCAACGTCACGTAACTGTTTTATCTGTTTATTTGTATAGTAAGCTAGTAAGCCCCTTACTCGGATTTTTTTTTTTTTTCTGTTAACCCTACGGTAAATTTTCTTGCATGGTTTCCGCTTTGATTAGTGTTAATGTCGCCTGAGAATGTCTTCCTACAATTCTCAGATATTACTGCAGAAAGGAGCGCTTAATTGCTTTTTTTGTTTTGTTTTATTTTGCTGAGTTCAGTTGCCAAACTTAAACAAAACATGGTAGACAGGAAGCCAAAACCAGCCTTAATAGCAGCAATTTTTCTCATCCTGGAATAACCGTAGATCAGACTTTTTTCCTCTACTTCAGTCACACTAGTCAGAATTACTTCTGTCTTTGCCTGAAAACTGCAAATTTAATTTTGTAGTCCTACGGATTTTTTTGAGCAAATTTGAAGATAATTGGCAGATTTTTAACATGTTACTTGAGTGGTGATTAAAACATGCTTCTGTATTATCAGCTCCGATCCTTGTCTACAGCCTCTTTTTTTTTCTGCTTAAACTGATGGATGAATTCTTGACCTCTTTTGAAGGCAGTGGATGTTTTAGCATTGACTTCATCAGAATTGACATTTCATCCAGGATGTTTAATGGTGTTTGATTTCATGCAGCCCTAATTCTACTGTATTTCTGACGTCCGAGACAGAGCAGTTTCCCTGACTTTCCCTCGCCCTTGGACCTTACCCGTTCTAACACCATAGCTCTAACACAAGCAGCACTTTGCCCCCTGTCATGTCGTTACGGAGAGGGACATGTCTCTGTTCATGGAGAGGGGAATCTTCTCCTCACATAGGGCACAACACGTGGTCCCCATTGTGCACTCTGACACAGCAGGTGTACTTCTTGCAGACAGATCTTTTTAGTCTGACAACTCTAAACGAAGTGAGCTTTTCAGAAGACATGCTTTACTTAAATAGTACATATTTTGGGGAAGAGAAAAGCTATGTTATAAAAAAGCCTATTAAAGATGCTCAGAGTGTTTTTAAATGAGAAACATCAGCAAATATGGATCTCTCTTTAAATATTAAAATACTTATGCAGTGGAACAACCAAAGCCAGTATGTTAAAAACATTATTTTAGACATTGTATACACATCTCCAACAAGCAGATTGATTGAAATAATGTAAAATAGTTTTACTCAATAGCAAGCTTTTTAATGATAGATTAAGATTAAAGTAGTATGTAATGTATTGTTTCTGTAAAACAGATACACTCTCTGTAAGTTAAAGCCAGGTAAATTTAAGTTTTAATGTGTTCTTTGGCCTTATATTGTAATCTACCTTTTCTCCAATTTTTTTTTCTCATTTTTATGGAATTCAGTTTTAACACAAATTCAGGCTGATCAATGGCAGACTTTGCCAGATCAATCTATTATTCATTTCTTTGAATTTGTATACTTGTTTGAGATTTTTAAAATGTGTGTGGCATACAATGAATCTGATCAAACATTCGATTGGTACAGTAAACTAGTGTCATCTTGTTTTTAAAATTCCTTATTTCATAACATCTGCCAAATTTAATATAAAGAGATGATAATAACATAAATTATTTCCTACCTCACCCCCTGTTTGACTGTGAGAGAGATTGCGATAATGTGGGGAAATATGAAAAATTTAAATAATAAAGAAGTGTCCTTGCTAACAAACTGAATTCATAAGTAGTCTGCAGTCTGCTAAAAATGATTGCACTTCACAGCTGTGGAAGCAAGTTTATATTCTCCCTGTGCAAGTTCTTCTGCACAGCCGCCTCTGAGCAAGCAGCTGTACGATTACTCAGCCGGCCCTATTCTAGGGACAGATTGCAAGACTTGGCATTTTGATCAGAGTAGATGAATAGGAAACTGCAGGATGTAAACGTGCAGCACGTCAGCTGTTTTATGGTAAATGCCTCTGTGCACATCCCTACGCTGCTGTACATCCTGGCAAAGGTGGTGGGTCTGCCTCACTGAATGATTATTCCCCCCGAGTGTACTATGAGATGGAAATACCGGGTATTTGCCACTCTCCTGACTGAAAGAGCAGTATGTCAGTGATGAGCCACTCATGGAAGCATACATGATACACATTTAAATAACAGCTTTGTAGCATTTCCTTGGCAAGAAACAAGTTCTGTTTTAACAGTGAGTAACCCCTCTTCCTTTGCTGCAGCAGAACAGGCTGTGTATATTAATAGCTATGTAGCCCACGAGAAAGGAGAGAGACTGGAGAAGGGCTTCTGAGGGAAGTATGACAGCATCAGAGGACAAAATTTCTTCTGCATAAATCCTTACTTTTTCTCCCTTTATTTCTGAGAAAGAAGGTGCTGCTTCTCTCAGTTGTTTTTGCCTGTTCATATCAAAAAGAAACAAAGAGTACAAGACTAGCTTGCAGCATACACGTTGTCTAAGTCAATTTTATTACACTATCTTCTGTGTTGTTGCAAGAAGAAATGCTATCGCAGTGACAGAGTATTAATGTTTGTTTAAAAACATCAAGTTGCGTCTCTTTTTTCACTTTGTAGGACTTAACTTTGTGGTTATATGATCCTGAAAGCACAGATGCTTCCGAACTGAACCGCACTGCAATGATTCCATCACAAGTACCTTGAAATGATGCCACCTAAGAAAACAGTTAAAATGTGTGCCTTGTGAAAATCTGCCCATTGGAAGTGGAAGTGTCTTGCTGAAATATACTGCCTACATACATCTTTACTTAATTTCTTTTACTGTGTTAGGAAAAATATATTTGCAAGATTTTCTCTACAGTTAATACTGCAGCTGTAACACAGGTATAATGGTTGAGGTGAAACCTATTGTCTATTTCATAGAGATAGAATAATTAGCAAGTTTTAGTGATTCAGTCTTTGTGAAAATTATATCCAGAAATTGTAACTAACGTGTGACAGTTAAAGAGAAGTCTCTTTTCAGATTTTCTTATACACCTAGCAAACTGTTGGAAAAAAAGTTTGAGCAAAAGCATTGTGGAAGTCATGATATGCGATAAACAGGGATGTCAATTTTGTGGTTTAATTTAGACTGAAGACATGACAACCTATTGTGCGAGCTGAACGGAGATTCATTTAAGAGATTATGCCACGTGGATTAGTTGTAGGGATAATTATGTACAATAAATTCTGTTAGGAGTGTGTTTCTCATCTAAACAAATGGCAGAAAGTAATTAGTCATTGGTACAGTACTTTACACAAGGTATGTATACATGGCACCACAATTTATTTTAATTTTTTTATTATTAAGTTGCCATCATTATACATTGTAATTTTTAAACATTTCTTTAATAATTCACATTACTATCTTCAAGATTAAAATGAAACAGAAGAAAAAGGTAGCAATATTAATTGCATTTTGGAGGCTTTTTTGTTATTAGGTAACTAGATGTTAGAAAAGTGGTTTTCTGCCTGCTGCTACAGAAATAATGGAGAGAAAACTAAACTTGGCTCTGAGTGTTGTGTGTTCTGAATGGAACAGATTGAGCATATATTATTTTAATGGTATGTCTTTCTTTGAAAATGTATTTTTTAATATCAAAGCTTCTTCCAACTTCATAGTTTTAAAAGAGAAATCTCCTCATAAACAGCCTTATACTAGTTGGACAAATATATAATTACTAATAACCTTTACTTAAACAGGGTTCCCAGATATGCAGAAGGCTGTTTTGGAATTTGTGATAGGAACCTGTTGTTCACACCTATTTGAAAAAAGTACTATTCTCAGAAGCACCCAAAATTAGGGTATGGCATTTTATTTATATTTGTTAAATGCAATGCTATTTAAGATTGTTACACTTGTGACTCTACAAACATCTGTGGATGATGAGAGCTGTTGATGGAAGGCCCATATCTGGGCCTCTTTTTTTCTACTTTGAGTTAACTTTGTGCCTCAGTAATAGTTGTGCCATTTTTCCTTTTCTTTGATGACAGCTTGTCACCTGCTAGGCAGATTTAGCTGCCTTTGGTTTCATTCCCCCTGGTACTTGTGTAGGCCTTTCAGTCCTCAAAAACTCACTGCATGTAATTGTGCTGCTCCATCTGTATAGAAGCTCATGGAAGCAGAAAGCAAGACTGGACTCAAAAACCACCTTAAAATTTTTACTGTACTGAATGGTCTTTGAGTCTTAATTGTCAAGTTATAGGTATCAGCTCGAAGATAAGCATACCCCCCATTCAGGCATGCCATTCCTGGGAGTTCAGCAAGTGTGAGAGCTCTTGTATGAAAGACCCGATCCTCATTTAGAAAAAGGTCTGGGAGGGATACTCTTCTTCACTCTTATCTAGACTTCCAAATGGGGGTTGCACAATTTTACTTTATATGCTGGTATTTCAGGCACGATTTAAAAAAAAAGAAGTAAGGTAGCTCAGGCAGAGTATCATTCAGGTTCAGTTAAACTGCTTCCAGTGTCTGCTGGCTTGTTTAGGACAAAGTTTATGTATTTGTGTGATGTACCACATCTTAGACATTTTCTTTCACCTGTTGTTGAAGAATTCGGCATTTTCTGTGAATCAACAGTTAGCTATACCCTTGGTGAGCAGTAGTAGGGCAATGGCCATAGTAATACGATTCTAAACATATATGATAAAATAATGCCCAAAGTATTAATCCTTCTTTAAATGCTTGTTTATATAACAGTCCTGCTTTGACTGAGGGTTTGCTGTTCTGGATAGGAAACAGAACAGCAAGGAAGTGGCTGGAAGGTGAGGGAAAAGCGAAAGGGATCCAGGAATCTCCTCATACTACAGCATCTACCATCAGGTGACATTCATTGGAGCTTTTTTCTTAGGAACATTGTATAGGATTCTGAAGGATGGATGAGTTTCTTTCTTTTCACAAGCAACTATTGTCAGTCTTCTTAGAAATAAATAAAGGAATTGTGGTAAGATTTTGCTGAGTCTGAACAGTCACAAAAAGGCAATTCATGGATCCAGACAAACCTGACATTTGAAAAGCTTACTGAGGCAGTGCCATGTCCTTCAATTTCTAGTTTTTCTGTGCTGGAGCCCCTGATAAAACTCTTCTGCACTGTTATTTCTAGTACTTTAGACCAATAAACATTAGAACTAAAATAAGGACTCTGGTACTGTCAGTTGCTCTACTTTTATCACTGCTTACTGCATTTGAGAGCAATTACTTCTTTTCCTTTCCAAGAGTATGTCGTATTCACCATATTTTTCAGTGTGCCATGAAAACACAACAGGTCAGCAGTGGCAAAAATTCACAGGTTTTACTTGATTCTGAATTCATAAGAAAATAGAACAAAGCAGTAAATAATAGTGGTGTGAACATACCAGCAGTTATGCGTAGCAAAGGTATTTGTCACAAGTTTTGTGATCTGTAAAATTTTAACCTACGTAGGCCTTCCGTGAAGCTAATCCAAATACATGAGAGCTGAATTTTGTCATGGGGTAGTGAGAATGACTCTGGGTTTAGATTTTACAAGGAGTCTTCAACTGCAGACGCTTCCTTTAGCGTATTTGCCATCTGACCCTTATCCATTGTACACACTCTCTTAATGCCAATTATAAGAAGTTCACTACTATTTTGTGACTTTACCTTCTTTTTGAAGAGTTTATTCTCAGTATGTAATTAATGCTATGTGTTATACTGCAATAAATTAGTATGATTTTTAATGGGGTAGGTAGTACTGTTTATGTAGGCTGGGTTTGGTCTCCCTCTGTCGTTATCCATTGTACCTTTCCATTTTATCACTAGATGGCAGCATAGCAATACTCTATGTAAAAAGTTCCCGTAACCAAAGATTGGCTTTTTCTCTTGCTTTTTTTCACAGTAGAGCTTAAATAATTCACCTCACCCCCCAAACTGGGAACATATGTATTCTGGCAATTTCAGTAAATTGTTTCTTAATGGTGTGAGTTCTGGTATTACCTTTTTCTATCTTATTAACTGCTGCTTTTTTTAGACAATGGAAGTGCGGAATAATCAAGTAAGAGAAAACAAAATTGCTTTGTAAATTAACAGTCTTTTTTTCCTCCGAATGAGGAAGAGAGTCTATTGATTCATCTGAATCATCTCACATATGCTTGTTTATTTTGCAGAAACACCTTTTATTGAAGCCAGTGGCACTTGTGTTCACATCTATAAGAACAGAATTTGCATCATTTTTGCGTTTCCAAATGTTTCATTTACTGACAGAAGTCTGGAAGTTAATACATCTGCTGATAGAAAAAACACTGAAATAAGTTTCGGGTGAAACAACTTGTATCCAATAATCATATGCAAGAGTCTCCTCAGCATCCCTCTTGAGAGCACTGAGCCCACAGTCTAATTCAAATTCTAGTCAGACTGGACAGGATGATTATCATTAGACAAGGTATGAAAACTGAAACTTCAAACTCAGTTTCTCAGGAGACATATTTTCCAAAGAAACAAGAAAAAAAGAAACAAGACCAGTCTTAACTGAGCTACCAGCTTCTTTTGCGTTTGGAACCTTGGACAGACTCTCAGTTTCACTCAGCATTTGGTAAACAAGCAGTGAGAGGTCTCCGACTTCTTAAGTCTCCCCTGAAACTCAACAGCAGCTTCTCAGGAAACTCAAAACAGTTTGTAAGAATAGGAATGGGTTCTGTCATGCATCTTCTTTTCTCCAGAAGCCAAAACAAGAAAGGCCTGCTTTATATGGAACTGAATTTTTCCATTTTTAAGTTTCTGTCAGCCCTTCTGTATCCTGATAGTGAAACAGAACTATTTGGGCCTTGATATTTGAAAAAGTCATCTTCTTCAGAGATGCTGGCCTTCTGCACCCCTTCAATTCCATTATTTTCCTATGTATTTAATGAACAACTCATATTATGCCAGCTGAAGTTAGGGAAGTAATATCGGAAAGATGTGAAGCTACTCTTAATTGAAAAGTAACAACAATAATTTCTCTGTCATGATTAACTTGCATTATCCACACTCTCTGTTTCCTGGAAATGTTCAGCAAGGAAACCTCTTAAGTTTCAAACTTGTTCTGGACTTCACGTATTGGAGCTACTAGAGCCGTGTTCATATCAATGTATATCCTAATAAAGTGACAGTATGCTATGTACCTATAGCTGGAAGGACCACATAGATTGCTGATCTCTGTAAAGAACCCATCAATGAATGGATTAGTAGAATTAATTAATAATTCTATGGAATACACTGAGCATGAGCAAGGGAAGCATTTAAATGTAAGCATATAGAATTACAAAATATGATTTATTATTTTTTTATCTGATTCTCTAAGTTAGTTGCTTACCAAGCATACTAACATTTTCTGTTTCCAGTGCTTAGCATACCTGCATTAGGGAAACATGTGTAACTGTCCATGTGATGCATATGTACACACACACCAAGTCTAATTCTCTAACTAATTCTCCTTTCCGTTGGAAGCATCAGAGCATTGGAGGAAGCCCACCATTGCGTTAGGATAAGAGACTATTTAAAACCTTCTTCAACAATTATCCAAGACCTTATACTTCGGTGAGCTCTCCTGTAGTCTTATGGATTATTCTACCAACTATCACCCATGAGGTTCTCACTGTCAATGAATGAAACAATTTCTTAAATCTCTCAGTAAATCTGTCACTGGCAGGGCCCTACATCTTGCATCTCCAAAGATATCAAGTCTTGTCAGAGAATACCATATTTCTCTTCAGCTACAATGGTAATCACCTATGTCATTGATAGTGACAGTGATGCGTAAAAAAGCAAATACATATTTTCAGTTTGCTCTGTGCCCTTGGGGAGAAGAACTGTAAGGGACGAGATGCCCAGAATTTGCACAGGCATCCCTCTGCCTCCTTCTAACTCAGACAAGCAAATTTATCAAGCCTACTTTATGAGCAGACATTACTTTTCGTTTCTGAGACAATTCTGTTTGTGTTTTGCTCAAGCACCCCCATGCAGTCAAATCTATTTTTTTTTCAGGCAGGTAACTTCCCTAGTCACTTTGGTGATGTGAGTCCATCTTCAAGCCCTTCACTTAAGCACGTTTGATCATTTCAGAGCCCTCCTCTCTGCTCCCTGCCCTCAGCATGCTGTTCAGTTTCTGTTTTCATATCAGCTCATACCTGTGACAGTATCCTCAAAATGTCTGTGCGGGTATGCTGTTCCACCCTCTTTTTCCTCCATCCAAATCAGTCAAAAAGGATCATTCCTTTGCAAGTTACAGAATTCATGCAGCTGATTTTAGCCCAAGAGTCAAGGACAAAGGTCTTTACGTTAATATACTGAAGTATAGAGCCATAAAGACTCTTATGTGCATCTGATTACATCATCACTATGCTCTGCATCAAAGGACAAAGTACCTTGATTATTCTTTTTGAGATATGGTTGATCTTTAAAAGTTTTTAATCAAGCACTGAATCAAGCCATTTGAATCAAGCAGTTCAATATTCTCCTTCAAGGAGTGCTAAAAATACTAGTGAACAAACCTTGTCATTTCAGGATCTCAGATCACAGATAGAAAATATAATCAGCTGTCTTCAGCACTGTTCGCAAGGGCCAATGATTTTCTGATATTGATTTCTTTATGGAAAACTACAATAGGAGCAACCAGCTAAGTATTGTTTCAGGGCTGCCCGAGTCAACAGTCCCTGATTAATAGATTTCAGCTTCAGTGCTACAGTAGGTTGTCTTATGCCTTTCATCTTCTCAACACAAGACAGAGTTCTGCAAAAAGTGAATTCAGTCTGTACCTGTGCTTATTTCCATATTTCTAACTCCCAATTCTACTGCACCTGTTAATGGGTTCAATAATAAGCCAAAATCTCCCATAACACAGATCAGCCTCCCACCCAAACTTTACTTTAATGCATTTCACAATGTGGTATGTCCGCAAACTAAAAAAAAAATCTCTCATCCGTTCACATTTTCTAAGCTGTCTCCACTGTCTCACTTTAATTGGACCTGTGTTTATCTATAAATACCTACTTCACAGCAATCATTAATCCATCCTCCCAAAGGAAAATTTATTCCAGCATTCCCAGAGAACTAGTCTTGAAACTAACACTGCAAAATGTAGTCTGTCCTTAGATAGCTGCTGTATTATTAAAAAACTAACCAGGAGGTTTAATAAAGCCAAACTTGTTTCTCTGGAATCAATAAGCATTTAAAGATCACTGACTGCCAGGACTGACTCTCATTGTCCCTCACATATCCCCTTGTAACACCACACCAATACCTGTGTTAGTACAGTGGGAGTAAGATAGGACACACACACTGTAGGTGATGTGACAATAAAATAAGAAATAATAAGTAACAATAATAGGTGCCTCTTGCCTCCAAATGAAATGAACTTCATATTGCTGCATTTCATTTCTTTGGTGTTACTGATTTGTGTCAAAATGAATTCTAACACATTCTTGTTTGGGGCAGGGGATTCTTTTTTAGAGAATTAACCAGCAATGTTATGTCAGTTGAACTGCAGCCTGGCATCTTTGAAAATGCATGTGCATTACAGCATCAGGTGAGTGCTGTGGCTTGAGAAGGTAATTTGAAAAAAAGAAAAAAAATACAGTAACAATACTTCTCAGGTTCTTATCAGCAAATCCTGACCCACTGCTGGGAGGGTTTCACTCCAATTCGTATCATTCCAATTATCTAACGTCATGTAAAATAATATAAACACTAAGAAATGCAGAAATGAGGAAGTTTACAGTACAGTATTCATGAAGAAGTGTCCAAGGTGAGTAAGATACGAAACAGTTTGTGGAGAACAAGGGAGCCATAGTACTGAACCAGCACACAGAACTGGTGCAATAGCCATGACTCCCATTAATAGTGATGAAACTCCTCAAAGCCCATGGACGAAGTTCATTTCTGAAAGGTTTCCTGGGTAAATTAAAGTGTATTTTTTCAGGTAACTTACTTTCATGTTAAATGAAGCTAATTTATACAGACTATTTTTCTTCATATTTCAGACCTGTAGATGTAGTCTGTCAAAAACGTAATTTCACTACCTACAAAATTCCTGGGTAAGACACTGTATTAGCAGCCCAAAGAAGACTAGGCATTTTGGACATATGAAACCGAAGTGCTATACTTTAGCATTTCATATGCTAGACTTAACATCATAGACTACTCCAAATTATGCATGTGGGAGGTACCAAAACAATACAGGAAAGAGAAGAAAAAGTGCCACATAGAATATGGTTTGGGAAATGAAACTTCAAAAATCGCTTCGAAATTTCAGATTGCCTTCTCTCTCCAAAGAGAAAAAAAAAATTATATCCACATGATTGTCAAAACAAATTCTGCCCAATCTATTTGTAATTAGTACTTTGCTTCCTTTTTAAATAGGATGACAAAGGATATTTAATCCAATTCCTCATCTACATACAGTGTTATGGGAACTTGTGTAGCCTCCTCTGACAGGTCAATTTATGAAAGAACTCTGGCACTCTTCTGTGTACCCATATATAGCTACGCTGAAGGTTTGGACATGATCCTACTTATTCATTTGCAACCCTGACAAACACAATTCTCTCTTAAAAATAAGTAAATCAAATATACTGAAGCATGATGTCACCTTTTCATGTACCATACTTTCAAATGATCAACATTTGAAATTCACCTTTTTAACCTGGTGTTTTGGTTTTCTAACTTGTATTTTGAACAGGCACGTTGTCTTTATAAAGCGCAGTCTCAGCCCATGATGCTCAAAGTAAAAACTCTCCATTGGATAAACTATGGTGATCACAGGTATGAAAATGTGTAAATGTGTATTTAGAAATAGCTGGTGACAGCGTGAATAAAATCCATTCATTGTTATCTTACTTCATATTCTCGCGTTACTAATATCCTTGGAGGAGGGGGCATGGTGAAGCATTGACAGGGTGGAATAAAGCTCATATGACAATATTGCGCTGATCTAACCATAAAATTATATAGAAGGATAACTTTAGGCTGAAAATACATTGTTAGTTCTTACATTGCAATAAAAGGTATCACTTAATACTGAGTAAAGTACTCTTTGTGGTCAACAGCAGGAATAATTGAAACTTTTGTCATACAGAAGAGCGGCACACAAAGAAGAGTGCTAGACGGGAAGCCAGAAGGGGATTACAGAACTAAAAAAAATCCTGAGATACAAACACACAGCAGGAAGCTGTTAGAAGAAGAGTGGGTTCAAGCCAGTGGAATTAGAATAAGCAACATAAATTGTCTTCATCCTTCCTAAAAAATAAGGCAATTAATGAGTTATTTCTTGCACACAAGGCTGGAGTATCTGGCTTCAAATTTCTGCAAAATCTTTTGTTCACTGCATTGTTCAGAGAGACAGAAATTTGTCTGAAATCCTCTCCACATCAAAGCGAGAGACAGTTTTGTTACCAAAAGATTCTATTTGGATATCTTATTGATTAGTACTTTTATTGGCATTTAGGTCAACTTCATAGTGTTTATTTCCCCTCTAAATGGAATTGTTTCACAGAACCCCAAATCTGGGCTTTTACTCAAAGGGGCAATAATGTCACTACAGTTCAGTAAGCATCTTCAGTAGTCTGTCTGTGGTCTTTATAGTAGAAATGCAGCTATCATTAAACTTAGGGTGCAACTTTTGAAATCTTTTTCACCGTTAGTTACATCTGTCTATTTAAAATATTTCTACCATTAGAGTATACTTCCAATGAAAAAGATGCTGGTTTTATTCATCATTTCATATTTAAGAAGACTGACCTATTTGTACCCTTCTCATTGTTAGAATCTAATCTTAATCACAAACATAACTCTGCATAAATTTAAATATATTTGTAGAACAGTTTTGACTCATAGAATCATAGATCAGCCCAGGTTGGAAGTAACCTCAAAACATCATCTAGTCCATCCTTTCATGGGAAAGGGAGCCCAGATGAGATTATCTAGTACCCTATTTGGGTGCATCTTGAACACCTCCAGCAATGGGGACTCCACCACCTCTCTGGGGAGGTTGTTTCAGTGATTGACTGTTCTCACTGTAAAACAATTCTTTATTACATGGAGATTAAACCTCTCCTGGTGCAACTTGTAGCCATTGGCCCTTGTCTTCTCCATAGGGCTCCTTGTGAAAAGAGCTCTTTTTGCTCAGTGTTGCTTTTTGCCGGATGTATCAATGATATTATCGATGTTATGCTCTAGTGGAGGCTTGGCTTTCAGGTCAGCATCAGACGCATTCCCGATCACATGGTTGCAAGAGCTGATGTAACCACTCTCCCAGTTTCCTGCCTTTTACAGGAGGCTGTCAAGGAAAGGTAGGATGAACACCAAGTGGTTTTGCTGGCCTTCACTTCGCCTCAGCAGCTCTGGCTTCAGGATCTTCTGAGACTTTCAGTCCACGATACGAAGATGCTTCCATTATTATTATACCGACTTGCAATATGTTTTTCTATCTAGACTCTTTTCATCTAACTGCTTGGATGTGGATGCTGATGGGGTTAACAGAATCTTGCTCTTACCGGTGAGGAACATTCTTGTAATCACGAGAAAGGAATCCAGAAGATCTATTGAGGCAGGCAGGTTGAAAAGACTTCAAGCTCACTATTCATGAAGATCATATTATCCATTGTGAGCTCTCCTCCAAGCAGCTTTTTTTAACTGTCTATTCAAACTGAAGAGGTTTTGTCTCTCCTTAGCTCTGCTAGAGCTCTGATAGATCAGGCAGCTAATTTCATGCCATTTTCTAGCCTTGTACAATTAAGTTAAAGATTATTCTATTTGAAGATTAATCTGCTTTTCCCACCCTCTCGACAGTAGACTTCTGAAGGAGCAAAGCAGGCTCAACTGTCCTGCCAGCAGCCTGTTCTCTTAATGGAACCTTAATTAAATTTCTGCACCTTTTAATAAGAAAATCCTTTGAGTATGGGACTACAAGCCTCTTCTAAAGCTGTCTACTAAGACAACCTCTCCAATTATCATTACCTTGTCCCATTAGTGTAGGTGAGAGTCAGTGCCTCGTGGCTGACTTTTTTTCTTGTTTTTTATGAACATGACTTTTAGGATGCACATAAACCCTTTACCCAGTATGGTTTTTTAACTTTTATTTAGCCCAGGAAATCCTTGCATGCATATTTTTTTTCCTAAAATTCATTGTTTGCAGAAGCGACCCTTCACGTCTTGTATGTTAGTGTACCTTCTCTATCTGTACTAATGGGACAATTTTCTGACTAACAGAGCTTACATATACATACCTACGGGATGAATATAGAAGTGTACATATAGAAGAAGTGTACATCTTGAGAAACGCAGAGGAAGTAGCCTCGTATTATTTTTGTTATTTGATTAATCAGATTCCTCTTGGAAGCCATGCCAGGAACCCACAAGTGTTATGAGTTAGAAAGAATGTAAAGAGAACATATGAACCATGACATCTGGGTTTTTTACCTTCAAGTAGCCAAGCTGGATGAGAAAAGATAGAATATATTCTGTAATATCCACAGAACTGATGCTTTGTCCTGCCCAGGACTTTCTTATCGCAGAATCACAGAATCACAGAATGTTAGGGATTGGAGGGGACCTGAAAAGATCATCCAGTCCAATCCCCCTGCCAGAGCAGGAACACCTAGATGAGGTTACACAGGAAGGCATCCAGGCGGGTTTTGAATGTCTCCAGAGGAGACTCCACAACCTCCCTGGGCAGCCTGTTCCAGTG
>VWYH01007504.1:303853-512566 GCA_013399365.1 Pampusana beccarii
GGGGCTGCGGGAGGCAGCGCGGCCCCGCACCTGTGGCAGCGGGCGCGGGTCCCGGCTGCCCGTGCCGGGAGGGCCGCGGGGGCTGCGGCGCGGAGCGTCCTGCGGGAGGGGCGAGGGCAGCGGGAAAGTTTCGCTGCCCTTCCCCGGCCGGTCCCCGCGGGAGGCGGCTCCGTGGGCTCCCGCCCGCGGCGAGCGGTGAGAGACCCGGGGAGGAGGCGGCGATGAGCCGGGAGGTCTGACGGTGTCTGCGGGTCCTGTGTGACCCGCAGCCAAAGTTTGCCGGGCTGCGGGCCGGGTCTTGCGGTGCCGGGTGGGTCCCTGCCCTGCCGCAGGGGAAACTCGTCCGCCGCCCCCGCGATGGGTGAGTGGCCACGCGTGAATTTCCCTGGGCTGTTCATCCTCCCGGGGTTTTGCCCCCAGGGCTCAGCGCGGGGAGGCCCTCCCTTCCCTGCTCCTGGAAACAGAGAAGTGGCCGATTTTCCAGCAGGACAGCAGTTGTGGATAACCCCTGTCTCGGTAGGGATAAGAGATTTTTAGTGCTGTGTCAGTAACGTGTTTTTTTTCTAGACCAGAAATTTTGAACAGTTCTGGTGTGGCTGCAACTTGGTAGAAATAATGGAATTGCTCCAGCTTGGTTTGCAGTCCTATGAGCTCACCTTCCCTCCCTTCTGGGTCATCTTTCTGTGACACCTACAGCAACTGTTGTATTGTCTTCTGTTCAGCTGCAAGCTGCTCAAATGCTATGGTAACAAATGAGATGTAAGTACCTGCATAGAGCAGGAGGTGCGGATAAGTAATATTAAGAAAATATTATCCGATAATGCGTTTCAAGCGCTGGAAATTAGAACAAGGAGCACTAGTTCTCTGACCACGTTTTGAATCTACTGATTGAGGGACAGTAAGATTCACAACTAGCTTCAGGTAACTCTGTTTGTGTTACTTAGCCTATTTTGGATAGGCTTTCCTGCCACCACCACCATTTTAAAGTGAGCTTTTGGCCTTTTAAAGGGATGAAGGTGTATAATGTAGAGTCGGTGACTGCTGGCAGAGAGAAAATGCATCTTGTTTGCTTGAGAACACTCAGGTTCAAATGGTAAAACATTTAAAAGCAATCATAGGCAGCTATCTGTTTTGAAATTAAAATTATATATGAGTTTATGTGAACTAACCTGATTCCTGTCATTGTTTTCTTTTACCCTAATACTTACCATAGAAATCAATGTCCCTGTCAAAGGATTTTTTCTTTTTTTTTTTTTTCCCCCTGCTGTGTCAAAGTTCTGTCTCCAGTGAATATAACCTGTTGCTTCTAGTTTGTTTTTCCTTTATTGTAGAGAATGAGGGGAGGCTGAAGACAGGAGCAGTCTATTGACTGTGATTTTTTTGAGAGAGGGGAAAAAATGGAGTCTTTGCTCACCTAGTTGAGCTCATACGTGATACTGATACAAGAAGAAGTCGGTGTTACCTTATTTATACTAGAGTTAAGTAGGGAAGGATGCTCCGTCACATGTATATGTATGACTTCTCTGGACTACAGTTAAAAAGTGTACATTGGAGAAGCTCTTCTAGCGTGGAAAGAGGTGGTTTCACATTTATTAACTATAAATATTTGTACAGGGCAAGAAGTAGGACTTCAGTTTCAGGGCTCTTACATAAGGCAGAGTCTTTGAAGTCAAGGCCTGACGCACTTGTGACTCACCGAGGTGGAAGACCCGGTGTTCTCACGAAGGCTCGCTTGGCTGTGCAAAGTGTCACCTGAGCCCAGTTCACAGGCAGGCTGTGGAAACTGACAGAAGGGACCGTCTCCTGTGTGAGTGCCTGCATGGAAAGTCGGGCCACGGCCTCCGTGAGAAACGGCGTTCCCGCCACGATGATGGCGTTGGTGGGGTGTGACTTCATCATGCCTTTTCTCTTGTCTTTTTCTCTTGTCATAGCCCACTGTTTCGTTCCCGTGGTCTTCCTTCACCCTTTACTCCTTAGATTTCTTTGCCGCAACCCACATCCTCCTTTGTTTTTCCTCCAGAGTTGAATTATTGTGATTAGTTTCATTCCAGCCATCCTAGGAAGGCTGAGAGTTGGCAGAAGGAAGCAACAGGAGCAACAGGAATTTTAGCCTCATAAAAAGTACTGTCATACTTCTCCTCAGGACATGTTGGCAACTGGTAGTTGTCCTGTCATGATTAGCGAGGCTCTGCCTGCACTGAGTAGCATAGTCTCTAAAGCCACCATCTGTGGAATGAACTTATTTCCCAAAAGAAGCAAGCAAGCACATTCATTTTCAGATGCTTGATCACATGTAGGGGTGGCACTTTGTGCATTGGTCTGCAGCTGTGGACATGACCACAAATTATACATGGTGTAAGCTGAATATTTCTATATTGTACTTCAGCTGTGTTTGTTGTTTTATAATGATGTCCGTGTTATTTGACCATAAGAGAAACGGGTTTCCTTTAAACTGGAAAGAAAAGCTGAGGTTCCCATGGTGATTGAAGGACGCTGTCGGTACACATCCAGCCTCGAACTCTCACTGAACGATGTCTCAGTCCATTTTAAACTTGTTTGAAGCAGGAGCTTAAACTAGAGCCTTACTTTTGTGTTGCATAGCAGTTATGTGACTGCATGCAGACAGCCTGCTGAAATCTATGATACTTCGTTGTTTGGGGGCACTAAGAATAGAGGGAGAAGGGAAGAGTGTTTCATAATAGCTATTTTGAAGTTCTGTTTATTCATCAAATCTTGACAACTGTGTATTGAGGTACTAGCAGGTGTACTGATTGCTTCCGACACTTTGTGTCACTTGGAGGTAGGTTTGATGTGGGGTTTTTTTGTAGTTTAGGTTTGGGATTGGGGTTTTTTGTTTCTCTTTTGGAACAAGAGGCCGGTGTTAGACACCTGGTTGACAGAATCGACATTACTGTAACTGCAACAGTGATACCAACAGCTCCATTTTAACCTGAGCGCTAACTGTGGCTGCATTTCCCAGGCAGCTGCTTAGGTATGCGGGGGAATACGGGGTGACCTTGCTCCTCTGGAAACTCCTTGCAGGACTGAGCTGGTTGTTTTTTGAGCATATACCCTTCCATTGTCCTTAGCGCTTGAAACAGTGGAAATCTGTGATAAAACCAAAGAGGGAGGAGGGGTGCGTGTGTTGTACAAGAAAGGGGACTTTCAAGTGCTGGGAACTTTACAGAGGGAGAGAAGCTTAAGGGCATATTTACGTGCTGCAGTTCATGCCTTTGAAAATCTTATGATCATTAAAAGGGTAGGGTGAAGACTTTGATATGTTGTGTTTTGAGAACCGGAGTACTTTATAGTTTCATTTTAACTAACTGCTATTTTTAGGAGTCTAGCTTTTTTGTGCACAAAGCAGCATCCTATTTTTTCCTTGTCAAATAAGGCTTTAACAACCTAAAGTATTAACATAAATGAAAGCTCTGAAGAAAGTAATGAAGGTATTTTTGAAGCATCGGGATTAGTCTTTTTCTTTCATTTCAATGACGTGACTTTATTGTGCGTGTAGAAAAATGATTGTCCAATATTTTCGTTCTGATAGTTACATTAAACATGAATTCCTGTTTTATAAGACTGAATTATTGCAAAATATTGAGGATATGGTATTGTGATTTTTCTATACATTGTACTATGGCAAAATTCATATGAAGACTAAATTAAGGGAATCGAGTTTGTATAATGGAAGCAAAGATGCAGCTTTCAGGATCCGTTGGGGATTCCAGAATTTGTGGCATTTTACTGATCCAGCAAGCTATATAGTTATTATTTAAGTTGCATTCGGCATGCATTTCTTTCTTTGGTGAGATAAGGCGTTTTGTTCAATGAGAAAATGTGACCAACCTTCCAATAGCTGATCCAGATTAAGCAATAATTAGATATAATTACCGTTCCTATGGGGAAAGTAATTCTGCTTTATTGAAATTGTTTTATCTTCAGTCAACCTACTCTGTTCTTACTGGAAATACTAAGTGCCAGCTTGCTTTAGTCACTTCTTCCAAAGATTCTAGCATTTGCTTTATTTGCCACCACTGCTCAGTTTCTGTAGTGTAGTGAGCCCCGTGTATTTAGGTGCCACCAGTAAGGAGGAGTGTGTGCTGGAATAGCCCTGGACTTGCAGAACACCTTGTTAGAGCAGCTTTCCACCCCCTTCGTCTGTATGGAACGATGAGGAGGGTGGGCGACCCACTTGTCTGTCCTCTCCCTGCACCCTGCGCTGGGTTTCGCGAGGGGGTGTGAGGGGAGGAGCATCAATAATTTTTCTCTTTTTCTGCCTAGTAACAAACTAGGCTTTATTACTTCTAGTGCTTATGGAATATCTTGTGTAACTTTTGTTCCATTTTCAGAGAGCAGTGATAACCTTGCTCGGCATTAGCAGATCTATCATGTGTGTGATGTGTAAGTTATTTGGAATTCAGAGCCTGGAGCCAGAGTTTTCTGGCCAAATGAGTATCCAGGAGAGGAAAGATTAGAGCACCAGGGACCCTGTCAAGCTCAGTTCTAGATTAAGTTCATTTGGATGCATCTTCTCACTAGGCCAACAAGCTTTCTTCCTGTGCTAACAAGCTGTATGTTGAATGCGCCTATGGTTTTGACTATAAATACAAACCTAAAACTATTTTGAAATGGTCAGCTGGTAAAGTGTGGGATAGGACTGGCTTCAGAACTGAAACAGGGTTATGTTTAAGTAGCTCCTCCATTTTCCTGGGGGCTTTGATTTCACTTCAATGAACAGAATCAATTTTTTTTTATGCTCGCAAGCCCATTAAATTCATTGGGTGGCCTTAACATCATTTTCTTTCCTTCCCCTCTTCTTATTTTCTCCCTGGTTTATGTCTTTCTGTATCAGGGGTGTCTAACTCATTTTCACGGGGGGCCACATTTATACAGTCCTAAAATTACATTCGGCCCTCTGAAGGCAACCGTGAGGCTGATGTGGCCCCTGGTGAAAATGAGTTAGACACCCCTTGTCTATACAGAGTAACTCTAACCCAGTATATTTCTAGATGTAGTTTGATCATACGGAATAGCTCTCTGCTCTTCTCGGGGGGGAGGAAGGAAAGAATTGCTCAGCCTTTTAAATAGACTAAGGTGATACTTTAGTGTAGTCATCCATACCCCACTAGCTAACAAAGCAATGCGTTGACAAAAACAGAAATTAAAGCAAAGGGTGAAGTTTAGTCCTGAGCAAAATTTATCCACAGGTCTCAGTGAGGCTTAACTTTAAATAAATATAAGGAGCAGAATCTGACTTCTGTTAATTCATGTTGACAAAATTTCTCACAACTGGCTTGTCTACAGAAGAGGACATCAAATCCTCAGTATCTTGTTATCCAGATAGTCTTTTGTGTCCTGTGCCTGCTAGCATAATTGTGAATTTTAGGCTGGAAAAATCACATGCTGATGTTTGGTGGCTGATGGTAACTGAATTTGGGGGACCATCAAACCTAAAATAAATAGTACCTAGGGTGACTATAAAAGCCAAATACATCCATATTTTATTCCTGATAATTTGTATCTTTTGGCTTGACTTGTTCTTTTTGCCATTTAACTTGTCTTGATTTTCATTAATAGCTTCTCAGTCCAAGATTTAGTATATATTTTTTCTTGGGAGAAAACTAGCTTTCAGAAATGCATGTTATATACCATAATGTTTGTAATGTCCCTGTAAATTACACACTAACTCAGGTAGCACATCTTAAAGTGTGACACCTGTAACCTTTTACATTTTTATCATCAGCTGTGCTGTTTTAATAGTGACTTCACATCAGAAAGCGCTTACTATATCAACAGGTTGTGTGAAGAAGACAGCTTCTTTTTCTTCCTGTTTGCTAAACAAATATTAATTTCCTGGGGGTGCTACCTTGTCTGTATCCTGTGTGCCGGCTGACTTGTTGCAGTCTCCTTTGTTGAAGTTTGCAGCGGTGCCCTTTGGGACCAGATGACCTGTGAGGAAAAATCCCACTACTGGACTAATTGACAAAATAATGTTTTCCTTGTAGTTTTGAGAAGTATTTCATGCTAGCCAATTTCAGTTGTGAGGACACAACTGAGGCTTTTTTATTTTTTTTTTTTTTAGCCTTTGTTTCAGGTTCCTTTTTAAAATATATGTCACTTGAAGATTTTTACTGCTTGGAGACTGATATTTTGAGGGTGACGATGTAGTTCCAGAACTCTGTGCATCTTTGAGATCTTAAGGGTAATAGCTGAATCCTGATAGGCACTTGCTGCTGCTTCTGAAAAAGAAGAGAGAAGGTAGTAAGGGAAGGGATTTTTTTCTTCCCCCCCCTTTTTTTTTTCTTAAATTATCACTTCCTAGTTTCCTTTTGAAATGCAATTATTATCTGTTAGCTACAATAGAAGTGATATATTGGAAACAGGTGTTAGACCTATGCAAAAGACTCACATCTGGTGTATGGAGACACATCAGGAGCTGGGAGAGAGCTTCGTCTCTTGTATGGTGTTCAACAATGGTGTATTCAGAAATAAAATATACGGAGGCAATTTCAGTCCATCTTGCATATTTCCGAGTGTGTCTCGTGCTCACCTGGTCATAAGCAAAAGTGCGGTCATTGCTATAAGCGATGGCATGTGTATATTACAGTCCTACATTCTGATGTTATTTAAAAAAAAAAAAAAGTGCTCCTGCAAAAATACTGCAGTTGATTCTAGAATGTATCCCACCTAAGGGAAAACTTTACAACCTGTAACTTGTTGACAAATTGAAAGTTGACCTGGATTTCTCCCATGGATGGTCCTCTTGGCTGGCAGACATTGACAACACTAAAACACTGGAGTAGAACCCGATGGAATTAATTCGCTCCATACAGTTGTGGAGCTTTAATGGCGTGTTCTGTTCCTGTAAAATGGGTTGTGCAGTTTCGCTTTGTGGTGGGGTTTTATGCTTTTGATGTGGAAGATAAATACTTGTCAGCCTGCTATCAGAAGACAAATCTGTCTGGGAATCTAACAAAAGCCCTTTTTTGTTTTCTTCTTTTCGTTTAGTATTGGATGAATGAATATACTTCTTCTCTTGGAATTGGAGTGTTCCATTCAGGTATAGAGGTGTATGGCCGAGGTACGTACAAGAAAAACATAACTTAGTCTTTGTTTGGTAATGCTGTTATTTAAAAAACATTTATCAGGTAGTGAGGGAAGTGTCGCTTCTGAAACCTGTTCATCAGTTTTCTCTTACAGTTCTCATCTCTTCTGTTCTGGAAAAAACCTTGGATACAAATAATCCAGTAGGGATCTTGCATTCTTGTCTAAAGCTATGCAACTATGAAAAAGTGTGCCATTTATTCAACTAGGCATAGAAATCTGTATTTTAGGTTTTGAAATACCTGTTGTTAAAATAAATGTATGCTCCAGGTAAGCGTGGTTGAGTCATGTTTCCTCAGTATTCTGCCAGCACTTAGTGCAAGGAGTTAATTTTTAGGTACAGAAACAATAGTTGTTTGCAGATAGACACCTGAAAGTGTGTGATGCTCAGCAAAACCTGTCTGTTCCTTATTGGTAGGCTGGTTTGTTTTAAAAAGATAGTTTCTTTAGAAGGCATCTCATGCATACTGTTCACAAAAGATCCACTTGTGATAAATACAGCAACACACTGAGATTTTGCTAGGTAGGCAGTGCTTTGGGGATGCAGCTTCCTGACCTGTTTGAGCCACTTTGAGTCCCCATTGCTGCCCAAGGGTGTTTTTGAGCATCCAGTAGCACAGGCTCAGGTCTGGGGTGTTCCTGCCTGCCAGCCTAATGACACTGTGGGGTGATGGTGCTAAGAGCCGTCCATTTAAGGATGGAAAAAATCCCCTTCAGTTCTCTTTCTGGAATGTGTTTGGAGGTGAGGGGAAGCAGCAAACGTTGTGGCATGTGATCCAAGGACCACACTGTGCAAAGCTACCTTAAACTGTAGATGTTTCAGCTGCTGTAATGGTCAAACCGTAACTGCGTTTTGCAAGTGTTATCAAAGCAACAAATTGACAAAACACAATGTTTATTGTTAAAACTTTTTTGGATTTCTTTTAATCCAAACCAGAAAGACCTGAGTCTCAATAGAGCTGTGCCTGAAACCCAGCTGGAGCTGTGCTGAACACGTGTGCCTCCCTTCCTGTGCACGGTGTAACAGCTCTCTGCTAGAGCAGGCCATGCCCCTGCTAGAACAATGACTTGCATTTTTCAAAGTACATCAAACTTTATTTATTAACCTGTTGTAAAAAAGGTTATCCGTAAAGCTGAATGCTAGACTTGGATGATGTGTTACAGGTTTTGAGGAGGGGAAGCGTGAAGTCATGCTTAAAGCTTTGTTTTTTGCGCTCTGGGTGCGGCGTGCTGCATTATCGTACAGACACATAAGGAAGCTAAAGCACGCTGTGATATTTTCTTGTACTGTAAGTTCTCATGCCAGCAGATGCTGTGTGCAGACTTCAGACGCATGCACTGGTTTACTTTCTTGTTATAGTGAAAAGCTCAGGACAGCTGAACTCTCACAAATCAAAGAAATAAAAAAAACCTATTAGGCCACTACTAGCTGCCACACTTAGAGGTGTAGTGCGCACTGAATAGAAACCCCATCAGACTTTTGAGGGTGTAGTACTTTGAATCTCTAATCCGTAAGTATGTAAGTGGATTTTTTGAAAACAAGCATGTATAAAGAACATTGGTGGGATTTACAGTTTAACTTGTAAATCCTCACTGGTACAACGAAAACAATATATACTTTCTGTAAAGTTGTTCAAGTTAAACCTGTACAATGATGTAGGAAATTTCCTGACAGTTTTTACTTAGGTCAACTAGTACCTTAGAAAACTTTTTTTTTTCAGCACCTTGCATTTGTTACCCATGTAAATAAGAAGTCTGGTTTCTAGCTTTAGATCCTTGTGATCTTCCAGTCAGTGAGGTCTGCTGTTTTCTACTGTTGTCGTATGCTGGTTTTGTTAAATTTGAGCTTTCTCTTTCAGAATTTGCCTATGGTGGTCATCCATACCCTTTTTCTGGAATATTTGAAATTTCACCAGGAAATGCTTCTGAGCTAGGAGAAACATTTAAATTTAAGTAAGAAAGATACCTATTTTCTTGCTTTTGAGAAGGCATATTAAAAAGACAACTTGTTGCTTTTATTTTTGAGGATAGATGTGTTGAATATTAGAGGGTTTCTGACTTTCTGAGAAATTAGTGTGTTTACTTAGAAATGAAAGACAAAGATGATGAGACTAAATAGTGTCTACAGCAAATAACATTATTTTTGGCATACATTAAATGCCTTAAGTCTGTACAAATGATATGGACTTTTAACTAGCTTTTTTATTCATACAGTATATACAATGGGGTAACTTTTTCGAGGTAGTGAAATTTTTATTCAAAGAAAAAGCTGGAAAATATTGCTCTTCAAGGTTTCCCCGTGTCTCTTTTGCACTTTCTCAGTGTGATTGCCTTGACCCTTCCCTGCTTTATAAGCTTTAACCTGTTCTCAGCTGTCTCTTAGAAATTATGTCCTTTGCAGAAGAGGGGAAAATTGCATCCAGTATTTCTCAGAGTTAAGTTGCAAAGAACTTAAGTGAGCTACAGGTGGGCAATCAGCAAGGAAATCGTATCTCGTGATAAAGATGAAAGTGGTGCGGTGACATGTAATAGAAATAATCCAATGTTGTTCTAGGAGGGCAGAAAGGTCTCCCCACCCACAGTGGGGTGATTTTTGAGCCATGTATGAACAATAATTTGCCTATATCATGGAAGCCTGATCACCTTGTTCTCTCTCTCTGTTTCTCTTCTAGAGAGGCTGTGGTTCTAGGCAGTACTGACTTTATGGAAGATGACATAGAAAAAATAGTAGAAGAGCTTGGAAAAGAATTCAAAGGAAATGCTTATCACCTAATGCACAAAAACTGCAATCACTTTTCTTCAGCTTTATCTGAGGTAAACAAACATGCAGCTCTGTAGAAAGGTGTTTCCTGGGTGGCTACAGAGCATCATCTCTTTCCTGTCATTTGGAATGTTTGACCTAATTTCCAACTTCCTAGATCTGCTACTTTGGGCAAATGTTGCCATTTTTGAGGTTCTGTTTGCGCTCATGTCCAAAGCACAAGATTTTGCTGCCAAAAATGCTAAATATTGTTTTCGTACATAGTTTGTGTTCTAGCAGGTGTGCATTCTTAATTGAGAGCCCTAGTAAATAAAGTATTAATGGGATTTCCAAATCATTTCAGATGCTTCAGAGATCACTACTGAAGACAGAACCATGTGTTATTTTTATCCGCAAAATCATCACACTGAAAGTAATTTTTAAAGTTATGATGTACTGTAAAGAATAACGAAGATGTTGAAGTTTCACAGATGGTGTTAATCCTCTGTTTGAGAGGCTTTTGTCAAGTTATTGCTCTGCCAGCACCTGTGTCCTGGTCATGTAGATACCTGAGTGATTGTACAAAATATCTGACTGTGGAGTCGAATGGACTTTGCTTTTTCCTCGTTTTTATTTTAATGTGATTGAATGCCTGATCAGTCACATGTGTATCAACACGAGGAAAATGGTCAGGAACAAGTAACCCAGGACAAAGACAGGAATGGCAGTTGTGATTTTTATCAGTAGTTGGCAATCTGTGCTTGCCAGAATTTATTCTAATGTTTCATTGAAGCACTCCAAAAAAGGCATGGCTATTTTTTCCATTATGAACTTTCCTAAAATTTAATATTTTTTTATATTTTTTTTTCAAATAGTTAATGGCACACTTATTGTATAGCCTGTGTTTTGTGTAAACTGATCTTCCAGTGGTACTGGAAAGTTTTATTGAGATGATGATTCATGTGCGATGCTGGAACAAGTAAGTAGGGTGAGACACTGACAAAGCAGCAGTTGGCATGAAATCTGGCCTATATGGCCAGGTTTTTGCCATACTCTTCAACCGCATTATCGTGTTGTTCCTGTTTTATGTCTTGTCCTATTTAATGTTCAGAATGACTGTAAAAACAAGGATATAATTACAAGTTAAATGCTGCTCAGTTACAGCAGAGTAATGCTCACATTAGCTACGATTTTCTCCAGATTTACACTGGAGTAAGTAATACCAGAAGTGACTATGGAGATAGTTAAGCAAAATAGCTCACTCCTTGAATAGTGGCAATGAAACCACTTAATGACTTGTGTACAGAAAAAACAAGTGTTTGATGTAGCTTTATATATTTTTGAGGAGCTGAAACCAGCTTTGCACTATATGGCTTCTCTTGTTCCAGTCAACCTAAGAGTGTTTGTGCTTGGCCCGTGTGCTGCAAGATGGTGATGTCCTGTGCAAAGTCATCAGGGGCTGTCCCAGTCAATACCCTCAGCTGTATGGATACCTTGGTGTAGCTGTGGTATCGACGCTGTCTTTTTGACCAGTTGATTTCAGGGTGCTTTTTTGTAATTGTGAGATTTCTCTTGCAATTTCTGTTTCTGAGGAATTAGCAGTGAGTGGAAAGCATACCTTAACTCATTTCTGTGTCTTTTATAGAAGTTATTCAAAAAGAGGGAGGTGGTTAGGCTTTTCAGGACTTCTAAGAAAATACAGAACCATGTGTCAAGCTCTCACAGTGGAAAACAAGTCACTTGTGTGACTTGGGGTGCTGCTTTTCCGAATGGAGAAAGTTGTCTTAGCGCAGCTAACTTGAAGTGCTGCTTGACTGGTGTTTGTGATACGCAAATCATAAGGCTGCTGCGCTGTTCATTTCCAGTAAGTACTGTAGTTCTGTCGCTGCTGAAACCAGAAGACAAATGAATCCTTTCTTTTCCCTTCCCCGCCTCTAGATTCTGTGTGGGAAAGAGATTCCACGGTGGGTGAATCGCCTTGCCTACTTCAGCTCCTGTATCCCGTTCCTGCAGAGCTGCCTGCCAAAGGAGTGGCTGACGCCTGCAGCCCTCCAGTCCAGCGTGAGCCAGGAGCTGCACGAGGAGCTGGAGGAAGCCGAGGATGCGGCGGCATCAGCTTCCTTGGCAAGCTCAGCATCTGGGTCTAGGACTGGACGCCACACCAAATTATAAGTCGCCCTCCAAAGTAACGAATGGTTTGAAAAACTTCAGTTTAATTTCTCCAGCAATTGACTTCCTGACAGAACGTGAGAGCTGACTCTAGAACGTGGGTTTTTATATGCAAAAAAGGCTCTCATCACCCCCCCGTTTCAGCTCAGGATTATTTATGTAGTGAAAAGGATTGCTGGGAGAAAAGGGAAGGATTATGGGTGAAGCCACCCTTTTCATTTTCACCTGTTTGGTAGACCTGGGTTAATTTAACATCTTGTATAAAGCAGAACTTAAATTATTTGTTTACAGTATTGTGTACTGCTGTTTACAAGTCCTGTAAGGACTCCTGCGCCACCGTGGAAGAACAGAGAATTTGAGTTGGATGTAACTGTTGGCATAATTTAAAAGCAGTGGTGTGATGGCCCGGATGAACTCTCCCCTTTGTTTTCAAGATTTAAGGCAGGTAAACGTTAAATTTTGAGAAATGCCAGAAACTGCTGAATACTATATATGTAAACAGGGTACTGTGCACTTAAAGTGGCTGATGTAAACAGGCGGATTGCAGGATGTAGGGAGACTGCTTTTGTCTAAGATCTGTTACTAGAAGTATGACCTCTACATTAATGAAACTGTGGATTTTTGCACATATGAAGGGGAATTTCTATGTCATTACAATGCACATTGATCCTTTTTTTTTTTTTTGAACTCAGCCATGTAGATTGCATCCTATCTTCTGTCTGCATTTACAGTCTACTTCAGCCAGAATTTAGACATGTGAATATCATCTGTTAGAAGCATCAACAAATTTTTCACTATTTGCTTTACTTGGTTTCAAACTTGTATATAAAAGTTAGTACTTGTATTCTTTTTTGTTTCATATACTTTGGAATAGTGTAATACAAGCCATTTATGGCTGGGGAATGGCCTTGCTTTCTGCTGCTGATTTTTGCTTAATTTGAGTTTGTAAACATTCGTGTCCTTGTTTTTGAGCTATGAATTACTGCCCAGTTGTGCATATCCGCACAAATTACAGAGAAATCCTAATTTATTTTCCCACAGTCTCTGTCTGTGGCATTAACTTTCTTGTCAGATGTAATGAAGAAAAACCTGAAAATTGCTTATGCACCTGCGTGTTTACACAGCAGAACCCACTAATCTGCACACATAATTATATCTGAAGGTAAAAGATATTATTTTCTAAAATACAGAAGTATGTTTGCTGGTAGATTATAATTAGAGCTAAATTATAATTAGTGATCAGAATATATAATGGAATGCCTTATTCTTGTTCACTTACCAAGAGAATTAATGGTTCTTCCAGTCATTAGTGTAAATTAGTGAGGTTCTCTTGTGCACATAAGGATACAGTAGCACAAACATGAGGGAGGTGAGCTTGTGTATTTTAAAAGACTTGCTGCCTTAAATTAAAAAACAAAACCAAAACCAAACATACCATCCGTAAACTGACAGCTCACAAAGAAGCGTGCATTATTAGAAGTATAAATGATTCTTACAAGCTTTATTTTCAGTCTGTTGCTGGATTTTAGTTTTTCTGTTAAGTGAAATACTGACTCTACAGTTTCTGCTGTTTAAAAGGAAAAAACGAAACAAAACAAAACAAAATCAGGAGGCAAAAACGCTTCGTGTCATGAATGCTCCTAGCCATGGGTAGTCGGTGCCATTGCGCCCTACGGGAAGGTGCAGTAGGCTGTATTGTAGTAAGAATTCTTATGATGGGCAACTCCAGCTCGGGTTAGAAACAAGCAGAAGTTTTTCTGCCAGCAGTTGGGTTGGATCCTTTGTCAGGCAGTCTGTAAGTTTTCACCCATCTTCTGCGATGCAGCGTAGCTACAGAGATGCTCGGTTCTGGGGAAAAAAAGAAATCAAGCAAGACTCTTTCTGGAAAGATGGGATAATAGTAGAAGTCTCTCTAACTGTAGTTTGGTACGTGTTTTAATAATCTCTTCTGCCAAGTGGGAAACGCTCAAGACTGACAAGTCTGCCACTAATCGCGTTCTTTGGTCTCCAGAAGCTGGACATACTGACTCTCCCCGTTGAAAGCTTTTTCGCTTGAATCTCTTGAATTTGAGTTCTCCTTTCATTTTTTTTCCCTGTAGTGAAAATGAACACGGTGGTCTCCAGTCACCTCTCAAGCGTTACGGAACTGAATCTCGCGCTCCCGGCAGCTGGGACAACAGGCCTCAGACAGGTTATTTTGTCTCTGCTGTGCAGCTGGGGTAGTAATGTGACTGAGTCTCTCGGCCAAGGCAGGTCCTTTATTTCAGCTCAGGGTTGAGGCCACTGATCTAGCAATGTACTGTAGCTTTTCCTAGGTTTTAGGGAAAATAAATAGAATGAATTTTCATTGCTACCTAACTTTTATGTACCAAAATCAGCTTTTTAGGCTTCTGATACATCCAGAGTGCTAGGTCACCAATCTCTACACCTTCATTAAGACACACAACTGCAGCATGTACAATGCAAGAACATGACAGATCACAGCACAGTTTTTATTTAGAAGTAAAACTAAGAATATTTTTTATAAAGCAGACTGGAAAGTTTGTAACAAAAACCTTCATTTTATTGGTAGCTGTACAGGTGAAAATACTGTCTTACGCTCCTCTTTTTTGTTGTTGTTGTTGTTTCCGAACCATCCATTTGTAAACCCTGTGAGGAAACTGACCCCTGAACCCTGAAGGCTGTTGGGTACTGAATCAAAGCAAGCGGTACTGTAACCTCAGTCGCAACTCAGCCTCCACTGGATGCCTCCGAGAAGTCACCCTGCCAGTGGTTACTCCGATTTGTTAGCAATAGAGCAAGTTACCTTTCACCAGCATTACTGCCAAGCAGGGATTACTTTAGTCTACTAACGACCACACTGTGCTAGGACTAGGACACTGCAAAATGCTGTGAGAAAGCTGGACACCTGTGGAGTCTTTTTCCATCAAAACGGGTAGAAAAATATCACTACTTCAGGGTTCTGCTCTGTTTACTTTCTCATTCTTGTTTGATTTTCTGTAAGGTAGTACTTTTGGTACGTATTATGTTCTTTAACTCAAAGTCGTTTTATTTAAATGCCATTTTCTGTTCAGCAAGCCAAAAAAATCCGATGTACTGTCAGTGTGCACCAGTAACTTCAGAGTGGCTTGGTAAAAACATAGTTGCATTACTTCTGAAATTTGCAATGCAATTCTGATCACTATTGATACATGGTAATTTTCACTGTTGGAAGTTGGTTACAAGCTGAATATTCACTGATGCATTTTTTGTAAACTTGTATTCAAGTTTACTGTACTACATAGTATTTGTATAAAATTCAGAGAATTTTGACTTTTGTTACCTGTACATGGCAACAAGTTGTCTAGCATCTGAAACTTAAATCCATCAGTTTATTAAAAATACTTTTATAAAAAAAGGCGGTTGGCTGTGTGCGTTATTCCCTGGTACCTACATCTCGTTTTGTCAGTGCCACCCAAGCTGATCTTCGGTTTTGAAAGATGCTTTCAAGGGATATTAAGACGATCCAAGGGTTTCCTATAGTTAAGCTATAGGCTATGAGCCATGAGATGTGTGGGGTCTGTAGTGTCTGCCGGCTCCTTTGCGCCGAGCAGAAGGACCCGGAGTGCGGTCAGGGACCGATGGCAACGCCAGCCTGAGCCTGCACCCTGTGCTGTGCCCATCCCGGTGGTGCCGATGGCCCCGCAGCCCAGCGCTGGTCCAGACGGGAGAAACCCCCCTGGATATTTATTGAGGAACGTGTGACCTGTTGGAAGGAACTTGGCAACTTTGACAGAGCTCATCCGTTTAAAACCGCGGATTCCAGATAAATTCACTTGTGGCGTCCGATGGCTGAGGGGGCCTGTCCACTTCTAGAATGGCAATCAATACACAGAAAGTATGGTATTGTTTGTTAGTGGGTGAGTAGCTGAGTTTAACTGCACTGTTCTTGAAGAAAACAGAACAGTTTCAAATGAAATTTCATTCTCTAAAGCAGTTTCTTCAGGCATGCAGGGTTTATGTTGCAATTTGTCATCAGAACAGCTCAACAGGCAAAGCATTTTTACAGCTAAAGGCACCTTAGTCATGTCACTCCCCCCCCAATATATATTTTTTTTTCACAGTGCTTCATATCATGCCATGAAAATGGCTGTTGGGCAGTTCCTGACTCTCTCTGATACCCTTTGGCTTGATATAAATAAGATAATGAAAAAACTTTGATGACTTTTCAATGTAACAACTTGTCAGGGAAGCCCATGGCGTTGCTTTGAGAAAGCAGCTGTGCTCCTCCAGTAAATCTGATTCCTGCTGGCCTGGAGTAGGAATCCCATATTTCTCATACGATCTGGTCCTCTAAAATTAGCATATCTCAAACTAAACCAGGATCTAGCGATACAGAAATGTAAGATTCCCGCACTGGCGCAGTTGTAGCTTGCTTTGGGGGTGGTAGAGGGGCTACATCTACCTGGTTCTCCTTAGAGAGGGATGTTACTGCCACCAGGCCAGGGCTCCATAGCCGCCCAGGGCACGCAGAGCTGAGGTAACACTGCTGCTTCCACAGGTGGAACATGTGTGGCTGGTGGATCTTGCGCTGTTTTCAAAGTGATGTGTCGGTCTCGAAATCCTCAACGCAGAAAGCTGCTGCGCTTCCCCTTACCTGCTTTGCTGCTTCTAGCCTGTACAGTTGTGTGAAAGGAGAGAAACTGGTGTCTTCTGAGTGAAATGAAGGGGAGAGAGAGGGGCTTCACATGAGGCTGTTTAAGCTCATGGGTTTCAACTCTAGGGTTTCCATTCAGGCAGCCTTTTTTCACCTCGTCTCCTTTCACCTTTGCACAGCCTGAAACAAGGCATTCAAATACTGGACTCCAAGAGGCAAAACCGTGTTGCTGAACTGTTCCTGCAAGGGCTGACTGTGGCTGGGGAAGTGGTTTGGAGGGGTTCAAGCCATCTCAGATGAGGAAAGCTTTTCCCACAGCCACAATGCAGGCCTCATCTTCCGTCCCAGGCGACTGTGGGGCAGCAGCGGGGGGGGCTCAGACACACCTGTGGGGTTTAGGTCTGGTTCCAGTGACAGTGGCCAATACAGGTATTGCTTTACAGAGAGATAATTGACGTGCATCAGACCCCCCCACCAAACAGGGCACAGGCAAGTTTTTATCAGGCTCTAGCGAAACGTGACCAACCTCCATGGCCAGGGAGAGACAGGGGCAGGAGGAGCCCCTCTGTTCCCGGTGTGTGCCCGAGTGACACGGCAAATGCGGTTTTGGCTGCTTCCCTGACATTTCCCAGGTCTGAATGGTCATTAATGTTGGCTCAAGCAAAGCCCGGCTTTCCTCCCAGAGTAAGAATAAAGCGCCATTAAACCCACCTAATGACAACGCAAATCATGTGAACAGAAAACGGCTTGTGTTCCCTACTCGGGCTTCTGAGGCTTGCAGGTTTTGTTCTGGTTTTCCCGTTCCTAATTTGCCTGTGGGAAATGCTGCCTCCCCCCAGCCCTCCCAGCACAGGCACACAATAGCTGCTTGTCTTTTGCCTGGAAGGAACTGCTGAGCCTTTAAATAGCTGGAATTTAGTTTATTTTTCTTCTGTACTTCAGCTCATTCGTTACTCCAGTCATAGCATCCTAGAAGTGCGGATTTCCAGGAGCACTGGAATTTCCTTCCCTCTTTCTTTTTTCCCCCAAAAAGGATACTCTATATCTAAAATGTTGTGCACCAGTCCCCTTATAGAGTCACTAACTAATCCTGCAGTGAAGCATCAGTGTCCAACAAATTAATTCACGTGCCATTAAGCAAATATGATCTGAGTAGTGAGGACTAGCAGGAGCTGATGACAATGTAGTCAGCTCAAATGCAACTGTAAAGGTCAATTATTTTTTTATCTCAGACTTGGAAAGCTTACCAAGAGCACTGAACGAGAACTGACGATAACTGAGGTGACCGGTTGAGCCGAGGCTGCTCGGGCCAGCTCTGACCCCTAGCACGCTGGAGTTGAGGGCAGAGAAACACCTCAGGGAGTTCCACAGCTTTTGAGGATGCTCTCACCTCTGCAATTGCTTTCTTTGAGCTGCTTTGCCCTTCCAGGAGCCTGATGGCTTCTGTGCACATTAAGAGGGTTAAAGGAAGGACGGTCTCCATGGCCCAGATCGCTGCCTCTGCCCTGCGGCTCCCCACACCAATGCTCCTAATGGTTGGTGCTGACACTGCTGAGGTTGTCTTCAAATGAGGAGAAAAAAGCTCTAATACTAAATATACTGACATGTAACTATTTATTGATAATATAATAATACTGAAGAATTAAAACAAGTAAAAACAGGAATCTGCTCAGAGCTAGACTACACACCTTCCCGGTCCCAGCCTGTGGCATAACCTGTATGTAGCACATCCAGAGCCATCAGCTCCTAAGCATCATCTTTTTCTCCCTCACACTGCTCTCTACAGATGTTCAACTTCCTAAATGGTCTCTGAGGACCTGCCTTTTACCTGCAGACCAGGTAACCCTATAGGTCATCACACTCTTCCCTGACTGTGTCATGAGCTAATCTATACTTCTTCTTCCTTATCTTCTGAGGAGGTTTGCTGAGAATGTCTTTAAGAAGCAGTAACCACCCAGAAACAGGTTCTTGTTTAATGTTTAATGGTGGCCTTTGCAGCATATACCTGGTAGCCTGGAAAAGCTCCTCTTTGTCCCTCCTTGCAGACTCCAAGGTGACTTTCTGCCATCTTTCCAAGCTAGCTGTTGCCTTTAAGCTGTGTCTGCAAGCTGGAGAAAGGTGCTGAAATAGGTTCCTTTTCAGCCGATCACCTTCATAAAATTTAGTCTTTCAGTTTCATAGGAAAAAAACCACCCTAACAGCACGCTTCCAGTGACTGTCAGCTTGATTTTGAGAAGCTAGCCTTCGAGAAACATTAGAGACCCCACGTCTGTAGGCAGCTGGAGAGGTCAAAGTAAAATAAACTCCCGGCTGCGGGAACGGGAGAGCTCAGCCACCATGGGGCTAAAGGACAGACCCGAGTCACTCGTCCCTCCCGTGGGCACAGGGACCGGGCTTAGGAGAATGCAGGCGTGCTAAAGCACCTTTAGGTCCAGCAGCCGGGCAAAGGAGAGGTCACGGGCAGAAGGGCCAAGACGGTGGGGTGGCTGCTCTGCCCCAAGGTGCAGAGAGGGCCTGGCCACCAAGACCACCCAAAGTGGTCGCTGCTCTCTGCTGGGTTTAAGATCTTACCTTCAAGGCTAGTTAAGTCAAAAAAACACCCAGAGAAAGAGCATCTCATCAAAAACATGTTGCCGAAAGCTCAAGGAAGTCCACAATCCAATTAAATAACCTGGTCCCAGGTGCTAATTCTCCTGATACAAGTCTAAGCCTTGATTACGGCAATGCTGCAAGTCACCCCATGGCCGGTCCCAAGCAAGCATCCACTCGGCACCGCCACGTTTCATGCAGGAGGAACAGTGCTTGGACACCTCAGCCATCGCCCCCAAGGAGAGAGCAGCTGTCTGCTCCCTCTTCTTGCCCATCCCTTCATGGTCTGTGGCTGGAAGAGAGCCCTTTCCAGGCAGAACAACTCGACAAGCATGCAGCGCGGGCACGAACTGGTGCTCGTTCAGCTGCACTTTTCAAAGCCTCAAAAGGCACGACAGTGCATTTGCACCTAGTGCATTTATACAGAAGCAGGTAACATAACTTCAACCTGGAGATAGGAGCTGACAAGACTTAAACAGAGCAGATATTTCTGGTGACAGTAGTTAGGAAGAATTCCAAGAATATTGGTAAATTAAGTGCAATACATATAGGACTGGTATTTTAAATATACTTGTCTAACAAGTTGACCTATAGAGTATTCTAGGAGCAGTGGAAGGAGTGAACGAAGCAGGCCACGTAAGAGGGCAAGGGGTCCAAAAAGGAAGTGGCATGTGTACACGCAGAGCTAACCACAAATCCTCCCATCACTGCTGGGGCCTTGGAACGCTACAGCAGTGGGAGGAGGGGGTGAAGACCTCTCCAGGCCTTTCCTCCCTCTGCCCTCCCCCGGCTGCAGGACAAGCTGCCCAGACAGGCAGGATCAGCCAGGAAAGGCACCGCACGCCGGCTGCTGTTGGTGGAACAAGCTGAAGCCTTTGGGCCTGGGCTTGTGCACCTGACAGCAACGAGCGATGCAAGCGCCTGCGAACATGGAGGGAAGCCCAGCCACACCGGCCAGGGAAGGACAAGCAGGTCAGCCGTCTTCTTTCCTGTATGTGCTGAAAGTCATTTATTGGTTTCCATGGAAACCAGCTGCTGCAGAAATTATAGTATGAAAATGACTTCCAAGACTAAAGCTAACAGATTTGCTTTGCTCTAACGAGTGCAAAGGGACTCATCACTGTATGGCCCTGCGTGTGGTTTCAGAGAAGTCGCAAGTACCCCTGAGACACCCTGCTGGCAGAGAGGGCAGCATCGCCTGCCCTGTGCCACTGGGAGCCACAAACCCCAGGCAGCGGGGAGGAGGAGGAAGAGGAAGAGGAGGAAGGTGCAGGGACTCAGGGACTTCCAGGTCCCACTAGCTCTCTACAGGTGGGTACAGCTCACACCAGTACAAGGGGACATGCTGTTGCCATCTCCGAGGGCTGAAATCTACTGTTTGCCCTGAAAGCCCAAGCCAGAAGCTGCAGCAGCGATGTGCGATGGTGTGGTGAGGTCTCCAAGAGGCTGCAAGGAGACTGCACTGCAGCACCTTGAGCAGAAAGGGGAAAGGCAGCAACAGTGGGTTAGAGAGAAGGGCAGTCGCTGCGAGACTGCCTGTCCCTCTCACCCAAACACTGAATGAGGGACACTTGATTCAGTCTCTGCTTTCACATTTGACACGGACACCAAGGGGTCAAAAATCAGTCTTGTATGAAGTTTGGATAGGCCAACTCTTATGTAAGTTGCCGTCAGAAATACACGTGTTATTGAATAAACCAAAGTCATGCCTCACAGAGAAGCTCCGTAGCAACAAAGCACGCCAGTGTTTGATGGAATAATTGGCAGAAAAACAAGCAGAACTTAAAAAGCTTAACTCTCCCTACACATTATTAATTACTCGATCAAATTGCATTTGGAAAGAGTCCGTAAGAATATAAAGAGGCATTCAGCCTAACAAGAGAAATGTCAGAGCCCAGGTTAGGTAGGACAGCGGAGGCCTGTGGCTAACACTCAGAGCTGGTGATGTGAAGTCAAGCTGTGGCCACCACCACAGCAGGGCCTCGCAGGCCCTGTGAGAGGCGGCAGAGCAGACGTGCCCATGGTGCCCTGTGCCTGTTCAACTTAATGCAGCGCCAGCACCCGCAGGTAATCACCTCGGTGGACAAACAGCCTTCCTAACGGCCAAGAACCAGGCAAATCAGAGAAAACATCTGGAAACAGATGCTAGCAGGGCGAAATTAATTTTTAATATGTGTTCTGGTGTTTCTAGAAGATGCTCCAATGTTTTACAAAAATGTAATCAAGAATACAGAAACGCTGAAGGCAGCCAAATCAGACACCAAATATTTTTGTTCAAGTCCTGCAAATGACAGTTACTCATAGCACTAACAGCCAAGCGTTTGCTATTGAAAAGTCCCCATACTCCTTGGTGCAGTGAAGGCTACGTGATCTTGGAAGCTTCCCATTAATATTTTTCTGCATCTCTGCTGCAAAATCCACTCAAAAACACCATAATGGTTTACCCATGACCCTATTTCTGGAGAGACTCCCACAGCAAGGCTCTACAAAACTTGAGGATGCAAAATTAGAAGTTCTGGGAGCAATCTGTACTCTGTTGTGGTGGGTTTCATCTCCTTATGCACTGCTACGCAGGCCTCGTGAATATAAACACTAATTACTGTAGCCATGTAACAGAAGTCATAAAGAACTTTACAGTACAACTAACAAGCAATTAGATGCCAAATTAAGAAGCAGAACATTATGGTCTCTAGTCCGTCAAAGGAGGCACAACGCCCCTCAGAAAACAGATACGGTATTTTATGGAAGAAACTAGTAGTTCTGAAATCTAACTGTGGCATTTGAAGATACACAGTGTGAACAGACACACGGTATTGCCAATGACTTGATTTTACATGTGTACTTAACCTACCAACAAAGCAATTAGCTGAAAAGAACATGATGGTCACTCCATAGCTGAGGACAGCAAAAGAAGAATGCATCATACGACGTTCAAGGCAGTGATTAAACATACAGAGAGCTGTGCCTTGTCTTCTTCGGAGTCAAGCTGCCACTCAGAGCATGGCACAGTTGCCCACACACTGGCGTTGGGTCCCTCTTGGTTTAGCCACTCAAACATAAGGTACTTTTCCAGCTGATGTATTACTGTCATGGGAGCAGCGGAACTCGCACATACTTGAAAGGAACTTGTTTGGCATGGACAGAGTTTGCAGGATTGAGTAAGCTCTCCATCAGGTAGCCCTTCCCAAACTTCTTTCTGAAACTTCCTCCCAGCTCACGTCAGAAGCAGCTCGGATGCTCTTTGGAGCCTTGCCAGGGAAGGCAGAGGCTGACGTGAGGGAACGAGCTTTCCAGCCTGCTGTCCTTCCGAATGAGCAATTTCTCTCAAAGTACTCCACCTCCTCTGAAGCCCTCTCGCCCACACAGGTGGCATTCCTCGAGAGAACAGTCACTCACCTGATGAGCTTGCAAAGAGCACGGCTTCATGCTCCAGGTGCTCCAGCCATGGCTTAGCACCTAGAAACTGCCAGGAAAAACATGGAGCCAGGATGTTGTCTAAATGGTTAGGGGAGAACAGAGCATGAGATGGGTCCCATAGTAAATAAAAGCCTTCGACAGCAATCAGAGAAGACAGGTTTTGCATCAAGCCAAGGACTTAGAGAGGAAACTGATGTAGAGAAGACAAGGCAGGAGCCTGGGCAGAAGACGAGAGGGACTCAAGAGAAAAGGATATCTGCCTTGTAAGGACCCACTGAGTCGAGGTTAGATTTGTTTTCAAAATCCTCTTTATTCCATCTTACAAAGTAATTTAACGAGTTGTGTTGCTGGATTTGATTGCTTTTCTATCCTAATAAAATAACCTTGGGCAGCCATGTGGGGAAAAGCGGAGAACAGGTCAGCCCAGCCCAGGCTGACTCACCCCAGCACGGGGAGCAGTCCCGGCTGCTCAGGGAGGTCAGTCCTTACATTGTTCCCCTTTGATGTCAAAGCCTCTAGCTGCCCCCGAGACAGTCACACCCTCAGATGGGATATGAATGCCCATGTCTGGCTCCCAGATTGTTCAGCTGCTCTTTCTTACCTCTGCTCAGCCAAACACATCAACTTTCAAAGCAATTTTCAGTCTAGAATTTACTTGTCTATGAGAGTGGGCACAGTGAGTGTCAAAATTGGTTCCCAGTGTTCCTTTTAAATAGCAGCACAGGAAATACAGGAAAATAACCCACTAGCCTTGTAAAGAGCATCCTGTGCAATTTGTTAACTGAAAATTGTCTGAGACACTGAGAAATCAAATTTGATCACGCAAGGGTAACTGAACTCTAAGTTGTATCACCAGAGCAGGGACTTTGGATGGTGGCACTGAACATTTTCTCTGTAGCTTTCTCTTGCAACACCAAGGTGTTCTTTCAGTTCACTGATACTGCTGTGCAGCTGCTGTCCTATAGTAGTGAGACTTGAGCATCCTCAGCAATGTGAGAAGAAACTGGGGCTGACACCCAGAATTGCTGCAGGCAAGTCAGGCAAATGATGCATATGAAATCCATGTATCCTGATTCCATGATAAAACAATTCCGTGTATCCTGAAATCTGTGATAAAACAATGGAGGCATTATTTTTTTTTTTTTTTTTCAATCTGACTCATGCATTCACTTCCTCTGTCTGAGGGCAACATGCAGGTGAGAACAATTTGGCTTCCAATAACTTGAAGAATTTTCCCCCAGATGGAACTTCCTTGGTCAGCACCTACTGGCAAATAGACTGGGGAATTTCAAATACAATTTTAGAACTGTTTCTGAAGCAAGATGGGACCTTCAAAAAGGCAATGAAGTTGAGCATTTCTGAACTGATCAACTAAGCCTGGAATAAGAGTGTTACCTTCTAACTATGGAAGATCAATGATGAGATCTGTAGGAACAGCTCAGCACTGCCCTGGTGAGACCACATCTGGAATATTGTGTCCAGTTCTGGGCCCCTCAGTTCCAGAAGGACAGGGAACTGCTGGAGAGAGTCCAGCGCAGGGCAACAAAGATGATGAAGGGAGTGGAGCATCTCCCTTATGAGGAAAGGCTGAGGGAGCTGGGGCTCTTTAGTTCGGAGAAGAGGAGACTAAGGGGGTGACCTTATTAGTGTTTATAAATATATAAAGGGGAAGTGTCATGAGGATGGAGCCAGGCTNACCTCATCTATGTGTTCCTGCTCCGGCAGGGGGATTGGACTGGATGATCTTTTGAGGTCCCTTCCAATCCCTGACATTCTGTGATTCTGTGATTCTGTGAGAACAGTATGGTGGCACCGAGAAGTCTCTGCGGTGTTCAAACGCTCTCACTGACCCACTTCTGTAAATACGTCTGATCTTTACCTAGAGCTGCACAATTTCCAAGTATTTGTATTCTTTGGGGGACCTGAAAGGGGTCAGAGAACATGGTCCAAGGGTTGCTGATGGCCTCTTCTGATCCTGGATTATATGGCTACTCTTTGAATAGCTGTTCTGAACCTTCCCATGGAAGACAGAGGTGAAGATATCTGCGTGACTCAGTGCTTTTTCCTGCAGGAGACAAAGTTTCTGGTAAAGAAGAGGTCTGTCTATCAGGACCCTACTGGGGAGGGAGCACAGGGTATCTACCATCATGAAGCTAGCAGTGGATAGGTGATCTCTCTTGTGAACTGCAATGGGTCAAAGAGAGAGAAAGTTTTTGAACATGGAGGAGGAGAAGAAGGTTTCTTTGCTGAGAATGTTCCTGAGAAGGTTCTGTCAAACCTTCCAGGGCAGGAGCCACCAGCTCCACCCCCTGCCTCTCTAACCTCTATCAAATTTCCCATTTGTGTCTGTTGCTTTCAGAGCCTTTATCAAGTTTCCCTCCAACCACCCCACTTCCCACCAACTCCTTCTAATGGAGCATGTAAGCAAACCATGCACCAGTTCTTTCATCTTCGCTGTCAGCTCTTCACAAAGCAGCGTACAAACAGGCTTCCACCACCACTTCCTACTGGGCAGAATGTACAAGCCACCCTGGCTACCTCCTTCTCTCTAACAGTCCAGCCTACCCAAGGCTGGTGAGGACAGGTTACCCAGAGCTCTGGAGAAAGGTGGCATGGTTCCTCAGGGCTTCCAAGACGGTAGTCAAAGCCCCCAGCCAGGTGGTCACACAAGGAGAGTCAGAAAGGACACAGACAGCCAGCGAGGACAGGATGGTGGATCACAAGTAAACAGGAGAAGCATCTTCCTTCCTCACAAAGGTCGTGCACATCAGCAATTCAGAGGCTGCTGGGAAGACTGGTGCTCTGCTGGTTGTCCAGGGTCCACCCTTTATCAGGGACATGGCTAAATATACATTCAGCTTCCACAGTGCATGTGGGAAGGCCAGAGGTAAACGCAGCACTACCTTTTTTACTGTGCACAGGGGGCATGGTCCTGTGACCCGGGGATGCAAAGCAGTGTGTGGCATCTTCCCTTATGTCAAGGGGCACCCAAACACCACAAATGATCCAGCCTCTGCTTGTAGCTGTGGTGCTTCCGTCCTTGCTGATTCACGGCTGGACTTAGGAAGGTGCAAAAGTCATGAATTCTTCTAGTGAAGCCTATTGTGTTTCGTAATTCACATGAAGTGAATCACCCAGACATCGTATACCTCACCCAACCGATCCAGTCTCGTTGCACTGAATCACTTTCTAACACAGACACAGCTCCGCTAGCACAGAGATCCCCAGGAACGAGCAAAGCTGTAGCAAATGCCGGGCTTGGAAGGTGGAGGGGAGACCAACAAAGCAGCCAGCAGCACCTTCCCCTGAGAGAGGGGGACAGTCACAGCTGCTCCCTGTGGATCTCCAAACCGAACCAGACGCCACCTCTTGGAGCTGCGAGCAGCCCCCATCAGCCCAACTCACAACAGGAGCCACACAAGGTGTGGTGCCCACCCTCCAAATCACAGCTGTCCCACACGTTTTACTTGCTCTGGTCAGACTTGTCAGCTGAACGTGAAGGCAGGTTGCACCAACGGGATAATATATTGGTACTAGGAATTAAATAAACGACATTTAATGTTCCTTTCAGATCAGTGGTTTGTAGAAGCTTTTGCTTGTGATGCTGACTTGAAAGTGTACATGTGCAAGAAGGACGCTAGAAGCAGAAAGGATTTGTGTGCGATTTTCATCTAGTCCATACTTCCTACACAATTTTGGACAAAATGACATCTCAGGATCCCTTCCAGACCTATTTTTCCTGAGTTTATAGTGCTATTAAATATGGTAACTTCATTGTTATTGAGATAGAGGTCAAATAACAATTTCTTATCTTTCCGGACAAGAAAACAGGTTATTTTTTTTTAATTTACTGATGCTATTCTGCGCTGATTACATTATATTTTAGCACTTGTCAAAATTCACAGTGTCTGTACTCTGACCTCTTTTTTTCCCCCAAAATCATACTAGTAACCTCAATAAATCTGAAGTTATCAATAAGCTTTGGGGACCGAGAGAGCTTAGTGCTTTGGTGAAATACCCGTGTATGTCGGTTAAAATGGATTCTAGAAACCTTCCAGAAACTGAGATGTATTAATTGTGAAAAAAATAGATTTAATCAGAATTTATATAACTTCATGGCTTCTGGACAGTTTGTTGCTGATACATCTTTAAAATTAACTAAAACCAGTCCATATGTCATTCTTTGTAACTATAGATTGAATTGTGTAAGAATGTGGAATGAACCAAGGAAGCAGGACTCTCGTGGATAACAATAATTTTAAAAAATAGCACTTTTCTCAACTGAAGTCTGCACAATTTCGGTAATTGCCTGTATTAGCTCTGGATCTGAAATCAGAGTCACTTAAAAGCCCAGTGACGGGTGACAGATTGTTCTTAGCAGACACACCCCTAAGGAGCTGTCAGTTACTGAAGTTTAAATAAAATCAAAATGTTTAAATTCTCTTCCTCTAAGTGCACAGCAGCTCTGCATTTTTTGGAGAAAGACCTAATAAATGAAAAGGTGAGGGTCTGGAGACTGTTCCATGATTTGACTTAAAAATAACAGCATAATGCCTGAAGTTCTTCTTAGGGATTGGTCTTTTGATACAAATTTTCTGAGCAGACAATTATGCCAGTTATAGATAAGATTTTAAAGAGACCTCTAATATGTTTCAAATAAATCTGAGGCTTGCCTGTCGTTAGGTTGGGAAAAACAAAACAGAACACACACAAAAACCCCGCAACAGAACTTCGAACAGCATCCATTTTTTAATATTCATTAAAAGTTACAGGCATTTTTAAAAGATGGGGGATTTAAGACAAACTGCTGTATCACTATGATCATCTTGATTGACGAGTTTAAAGTACCCTCACAGGAGATAAACAAATGTGAAAAGGAAAACATAAAATACGGGACCGTACATATCGCTCCCAAGCGTGAGGATGAGGTGCGAATCAGATGGAACCGACACTATTATTCTGAATTATACCATCTTAAGCCTAGGGTAGCACTCCGAAGGACCATTCATCGAAACAAGCGCTCCTTTCCCTTCCTCACCTTGGAAATGGCCCCTCTCTGAGGCACAGGGTTGAGTGAAGCTGCTTGTCGAAGGTTCCTGCCAACACAGACTTCCCCGGGGCTGCAAGAATAACTCACCAGCTACCTCTGGCTGCTGTTAGGCTACTTTAGCTTTAGCAGACCAGAAAAACTAATCTATTAGACATCAATTATATCCAGCTCTCTAAGAATTTTAAACAGTTTACAGGTGAGGTAATTAAGCACACATTTACCTTCTGCTCTCATTCCTGCAGACGTACGGAGAAGGCACCAGTCTGACATCCTGGGAAAATAAAACTATCAGCATGGGAAAATGTATGGTAATATAAAACTACCAGCATAAAGAAAGAAAACCTTTTGCACAGATCAGCAGCCACTGAATAGATGTCCACAGCCAGGAGGTTCAAGAAGGACAGGGAACTGCTGGAGAGAGTCCAGCGTAGGGCAACAATGATGATTAAGGGAGTGGNAGGTTCCACTTAAATTTGAGAAGAAACTTCTTCTCAGTGAGGGTGACAGAGCACTGGAACAGGCTGCCCAGGGGGGCTGTGGAGTCTCCTTCTCTGGAGACATTCAAAACCCGCCTGGATGCCTTCTTGTGTAACCTTATCTAGGTGTTCCTGCTCCAGCAGGGGGGATTGGACCGGATGATCTTTTGAGGTCCTTTCCGATCCCTAGCATACTGTGATTCTGTGATACTGCGAGGTCTGCAACTGAATTTAGGGGGCAGACAGCTATTTCACTGGTGAGGATGACGGCACTGGGCCTTACACTAAGCTCCCGATGGCTTCCCCCGCAGCACCACTGTGCACTTGCAGGGGGACGACAATGACCAGCTCTGTGCAGAGGCTGCACACAGGTCCCCAAGGCCACTCTGAGAGTCCCGGCTGCCCTACTGTTTTCCAAAACCTCAGACCACAGCTTCTGCCCCTCACCAAATTCTGCTGGTTGTCTTGCATCAGGCGCTTTGTGGAGTTATTTTGTAGATACAAGTGAGTTTAGCCCAGCACCTGCTTCAGGAAGGAAACTAGGATCCTCCCAAATCACAGCCTGACAGAAGGTCGCAGCCTTGGTAGCCAGTCACCAACAGACCGATCAGCTTTGAGGCCAGGTCACAGCGTGGCAGCAGGAAAGGAGAAAAAAATACTGGATCCGAGAACACCAGCAACAAGGTACAAAGTGTGTTTAATCTCTGATCCTTCTCAGAAAGCAACAGAAACCACACCACATACAGAAATATTTATATGCTAAACTAACACTCTCAGTGTGCAAGACATGAAGTCATTCTTGTCACGGAATGAGAAAAACCTTGAATTCTTGCCAGGGAACCTGGACACCACAGTGGGACACCTGAGGTGCCTGCAAATCTGCAGCAACTGTTTGGAAATATGTTGTGCTTGACTTTGATCTCAAATCTCAGCCTTGCAGACCGGCTGTTTCTTATGAGAGCCTTCTGAAGCTATAAGCTTGCTTTCCTTTGCCCCTCACCAAAGCTAAGCTACTTCGTATAGGAGATCCTGCCCTAGAGTACTGAAACCAGCCTTTGTAGCACAACAAAGAAACATACCCTGACTTCTCTGAATCTCTCGATGTATTCTGCATGGCGGCTGTCTCAGGTGCATACTGTTAGTTCCAGAGGAACAAAACACCTTGCATCTGGCAGGGTACCAGCAGTCATGTCACCAGACAAGGTGCCATGGGGCTAAGTCAGTAAACGCGACTCCAAAATGTTCAGTACTTGATTATAAAATAAAAATTAAAAAATCAAAACCCCTTGCCCTCCTCCTCACCAAAAAAAAAAAAAAAAAGATCTACCCTGATACAACATATTTTTCTCTCTAGTTGATACATGGCACCATTTCTGGACATCCCTCCCAGCTGTCTGATTTGAGTGTCTACTCTGACATGCTCTGCTCCTTGAATGTGACCCCTCTTTCCCTGTATGCTGCTAATTATACATCTCCTTTAGCAGCACATTGTGTGCAAAACACGTTGTCAAAGTGGGTCCTGGCAAACCACTTCTCTCTTACCCTTCAGTTCAGCGATATCATTATATTGTATCACTGTGTTAAAAGTGACCCAGTTGTCCAGGCCATAGTCCATTAATGCAATAAGAAGGTTCTTTCCCTTTCCTAAGCTATAACCTAATCTTGGCAAAAACGCAAGAGCCACAGTGAGTAATGCAAAAAGTTAATTTAGCTGGTCTTGGATATATGGGGGAAAGTGTGAGGACAGGAGAAGCAAACCATGACATTTCCTCAGAATACCCCTGCAGCCTCCAACAACTTGTACTCAGGGAATTCTTATGCCTGAGAGGGTGCCTGAGCATTTAATAGCCTTCAGTAGATTTTACTTCTTTTCCTCTATGAGTTATCTAGTTCTGTTGTGCTCTTCAAATAGCTTATTTCTAAATAAATTTCTTACAGGCGCAAGCCTATTCAGTTTGTTATGAATTCTCAGAAACCACATCCCAAAAGAAACAATTACCATACAAATATCTTATTAGTTCTAGTCTCCAGTTTTCCCTCAAGAATTAATAAAGATTAAGCCTGACACATTCACGTGACAGATGTGGAACGTGATGCTCAGAGTTCATAATAACCCCCCTCCACACTGTTTGTGATGAAAATCTCAGGTCAGCTAAGACATTTCGAAAAATTAAGACGTGAAATGAAAGGGGAAGTGTTAAAATAAAGTTAGATAAATATGTCAGGAATGAAATGGGCCTAAGTAAACTAGCTCTGAAACAAGAGAAGAGTTCCCTTCCACACTCATGTTTCTATAACCCTGTGGTTACTAGGTCATCTTTATTTAGACTTGTTTCAGAAATAGTATATATCTCCTGTCTTCAATATCAGAAAAGAAGTTCTACATCTTACAAAGCTGCAATTTAAAAAAAGGGACCAAAAAATGGCAGAAATAAATACTACCATCATGTGCTTGAAGTGGATTACAGTGACATACAAGAAGGCTTAGTGTCTGTCAGTATTTGCCATTAACACATTTAAGACATGCTTTACAGACAAAGTAAGTAATTTACGTTATATGAACAATTTTGGTTAATTAAGAAAACCTCTGTTCTACTTTTAGTCAGATGCATCCGTAAGTCCAGTTGCTACTAGTTAGCCATTAAATTCTACATGTAGCTCTACATCTAACAGTATAGCTGCAATTACAACCGTTACGTTTCATATAAGCCTTCTTTTTTTAATATAAACTCCTCTTTCTTTTTTAATCAGGTGCCTGAATAAGATAAACAGATTAAAAGATCTGGCAAAAGAAACAAAGCCACCTTTCCTTGGCTTTTAGAGAACGTTGAATTAACATCTCTTAGGTGTTGCAGCTGAAAAGATCATTTGTGCAGGCAGTCAGGAATGAGTTAGGCAAAGCCAACCTACAGAAACAATCAGTGAAGCCAACCCAGAATAAAACTGTCTTGCAGCTGAAATTTAATTTGTATTAGCATTAATGCTCAGGGAAAAAAAAACGTAATTTTTAAAATCCAATTGCGTGAGTGTGGTTGCCGACCGCCTTGGCAACAGCAGCCTGCACACACTCCTTGTGCCTGCCCCATCCCCACAAGGGTGGTTACTCCCACATAACCTACTGCACAGGATCGCTACAGCCACCATAATATTTACCACCACAAAGCTATCAAAATATGTAACTCCCACACCTTTGCATCCAATAACATACTGTCCTCCTGAAGGACAAACACCCTCCTGACAATGGAGGATGAGTGGAATAACCATCTTCTTCACAGCTTCTGGCAATTCGAAGTACCCCTTGCTTTCATGGCTTACAAAATGGCACGTGGTCACCACAAGCAACTGCTTGACTCCTATTTAAGTACCTTCAGGGTGGCCATGAAGACAGATAAAGTCCTGCTGGACATCTCTAAACTTTGTCTTGAGGTATGCTTTAACTACTACCCCAGGAACCTGAAGGCTCGCTACCTCCCAAGCAACATATGCAACGGAGCCACTTCTTGGGGCACTTGATCTAAATCTGCACTTCTCTCAAAAGCCAGTGTGTTTCTCCGCTCACAATGGCCAGGAAACAGCTTTTTGTGTCGTAATAATTTTCAGCTGCATCAGGTGGCAGAGCTGGTGCTCCAAAGAAGAAGGCAGGATTGCATAGCAAAGAAGGCCTGGACCACCTCTGGTGTCCGCAGCCCATTTTAGAACAGTTTAACCTCGGTGTGGAGCTGAACAGCAAAGCAGAGAGTGGTTTGATACCAACAGGTAAAGCAGCTGCCATTTGCTGCTAACAACTGCTACAGACAGCCCAGGAGAACCTTCACAAGCTGCCTGGGCAGGGCGTGCAGCTCTGAGGGAGATGCTGAGCTCATCTCACTGAAGGTCAGATATCTGAAGGGTCTGCGGTAGCCATCAACCTAAAGTGGTTATCACTCGTAGCACCTATGAAGTGTACACCTTAGGACAGGCTGTCACATCTTTTGCAAGTGCTCGCTTCTCCACAAGGCTATATCAACAGCTTATGGCACAGGAATAACTTAAATGACCAAGAGGTGCCAAAGGTAGGAAATTCCAGGTTTGTGCGATGGCTTCCTTCTAAGGAACACAGCCCAAGTTATTTCAGAAGTGGTAAGATCCTTGTATCCTGTTCAGACCCCTCAAGGAAGTCCTCTCTGTAATGAAGGAAATAAGCACCAGAGAAGTCAGTAAGGCAGGTTCTTGTCTGCACAGTGTGACGTGAGTGACTTTGGTCCACTGCCCCATGTCCTGTACATGTTGGTCTCTCTCTCACTGCTGGACTGACAAGAGTTTTGCCTGGCCTGACCTTCAAACGCGGAGGTGAAGAGTGATCGGACAGAACAAGGATTGCTGTCAAAGACCAATCCAAACCATTCCCAAGCCGGCAATTTCAGGGTGGAGTGGAGAGGCATGCAGCTCCACGGCAAAAGATGCTACCCCTTATTGATCAATATTAATAAAAACAAGGACTGCATAAATACAGGAAAAATTCAGACTGCTGAGAACAAGTGTCAGCCAGCATGCTATGATGGATAAAATTGAGCATGCAGAGGCAGCTTCTGTCAAGGGTCTCCAGCTCCAGATGATGTTGTTAAGGAAAGAGATACTTTTATCTGACCCCTTTAGGGTCAGAAAACCAAGGCAGCAATCCCAAACATACACACAAGGTGCCCCAGCTTCCAGAATCGTGTAGTGTCTCTGCCAGCGGAAGAAGGTGCATAGGGCAGGGCTCTTGCTCAGCCACCTTCCCTACAGGACTTGCTGGCTGGGTGCAACAGAAGGTGCTCTGGAAGGTGCCTCTGCTGGGCCAGCTCTGCCAAGGCTCTAATGCAAGGTCAGTCCAGCCCTTGTAGCGAATCCTGCTGGCACTTCTATTTGAATCCAGGATGTGAGAAAGAACACCCTGCTTCCCGAGCCTTCAGAATATGCCAGGAGAAAAGCAGCAGAAGCACGAGGCCCGTGCTTCAGGAGCCCTGCCCTCCTCGGGAGCCAGAGCCCCATGCCCTGCACGCCCCAACAGCTCAGGTCCCTGTGGGCACGAAGGGAGGCGAGTGCTCACCCCAAGCCACCCCAAAGCGTGCAGCCGGCTGCCCCTCCCCTGAGAAGCTGCAGAGGCTTCAGCTCAGGTGTCTTCACTGATGCCAAGCACTGTCCACAGTCCTCTGCCTACTTTTTAACTCCAGGAAGGGTCATAGGTTCTCATTTCAGAGCAACTTCTAGAACAGAAGCAGCACAACTATGACGTGCAGCAGTGAAGTAGATTGATGGCTGAGTACCAATGAGAGGGGAACAAAACTAGAATGTTACATTTCCTGCCAATGGATATTAACTTGTGTTATTTGGATATTCAGAAAAGGGACAAATTATATGCAGCACTAAGAGGAAAACCATGTGCTCGTTCTTAGCCTGTTCTTGACCATCAGACAGGAGATGCTCTGTGTCCTCTGCTCTCCAGCCTCTCCATTCTAAAACCAATTCCCTGTTTCACAGCAAGAAAGACCCTTCCGTTCCTTTCCTTCAGAACTGGAACTTCTGCAGGCCAGGTCACCTCAGCAGCAGTAAAAGCTGTGTCTATTTGTCACCATTGTGGCCTTGTTAATCTCGGACATATTAGCATGCTCTTGTGATTTCTTGTTATATTCCTCAATGTTTGTCATTGCTTAATAAAATGCAATTATTTTTTTAAACCAAGATAAAAACATACATTACAAACTCTTCCAAGAAGGGTTTATGCCAATAATTTTATTTTACACACATCGTAGCAAATGTCCTATGTTTGCAGCACTACATATATAATACCCACCAGCTCTAAAAAGGCTAAACTACTTACAATTCAAGCAACATTTACTATTATTTTTAAAACAGAGAGTAAATGTATTGAGTCAGTGTGTTCCATGAATTCTGAGCACTGCCTGCGAAGTTCACAAGGATGACAAAACAATGCTAGATTTGGGACTGCTGGGAAGCACTGAGACTTTGTTTCTAAGCCATCAGAGATTTAAAATAGTTTATACAAACGTACAATAGCACTTTTCAAGTAGTGATATGTTAAAATTGATTATGTGTAAAAGCACATTGCTCCCAAAATCCACAAAACACCTAATAACAGCGAAAAAACCTCAAATTGGCTTGACTTTCAGTGTGTGAAAAACACATTTTTATTCAGCATAGGATAAAAAAACAAACAAAAACCAACAAAAAAACCCACAAGCAACATCAAAAATAATATTAAACAAAGTCTGAAGATATCTCATTCCTCCTAGGGAAGTAATGTGCTTTCAAGACACACTATTTTTAAATCAAAGAGCAATAATACACATTTCTTATCCTTGTTATACTTCATTGCTAACATGGAAAATGTCCTAAATTGAACTAACCCCGTAATTCACTACTTAGCAGGTACAGACTCGTTGTCTTGCTGCAAAACATATGTTTACATCATCTTGCAGATCTATAAAACTCTGTCCTATGTTACTGAGCACTATCTACCCATCCAATTACATTTATACATTTATACGTATAACTACATATCTAGGGCATCATTTCCAGTGCATCTCCCTGATTTAGCACTGCACTTACCCTTACTGAACCCACTAGTGTTTTGTCTAATTTAGCTGTGTATGTCTCACACTAGATCATTTTCAAGGGCACTTCTTTTGAAACAAAACTCCTAAAACAATTCTTCCTCCACCTCCCTCCCCCTGCCACCAGGGTGCTTTTCTCCCAGTAGCACACTGCAGCTTTTCCCCATCCCAATCCAGCGCTCCAGGTTGTTTCCTGCTGACACTGGAAATAAACTCTCCCCACATCTGCGCAGCTGGGCTATCTACACCCCGTGAAGGCTCCCATAACCGCCTTCTACCACTGGGTGCTACTCACTGAGCCTGTTTACGTCTCCTACTCCCGTTATTACTCGTTCGGTTTTTCGCAGCTCAGCTCAGGCAGGCTGAGGCCTAGGCCACCAGGCCGCTAGGCCGCGGGTGGGCCTCTCTTCGAGGATTTATGGTACGGCACGCAGCACGGCGCTGCCATTAAACCCGCGCTGAGCACCGCGTCCTGCGGCAAGGACCCAGGCGGCGGCACGCCTGTAACACACAAAGCCTTGTTCCACTTTATTCCACAGCAAAAGAAAAAAGAGAAAAATCTCATACTGTAAAAAAAAAAGAAAAAAAAGCATTTCCAAGAACAATATCTGTGCACTCCGGCATTTTGGAGAATCACGTCCATTAACTGTATTTGGACAAATACATTTAACAGTTTAAAACAAATACAAGGGCCGATGACACGAGTGACGCGGCACCGACCCGGCAGGGCGCCAGTGCCGCCTCTCACAGCAGCGAACTGACCAGCGGAGCGGCACGGCCGGGAGGCGCCTGCGTGGCGCCGGGCCCTCACCGCGCTGCCGACAGCCACCGCCGGGCGGGCTCCCCGGGGGCGGCGCGGGGTCCCGGTTGTGNGGGGAGGGGCGGGAGAGGAGGAGAGGCGGGGGCTGAGCGCCAGCGCCGCTCGCCCTGCCCCCTCCCCGCGTGCGTGCGTGCGCGCGGCCCGCGCCGTGACCCATTTCACCGAACAAAGGATTTTGCTGGAATCTCAGCGCTGCACCTAAAATGGCGCCGGCGCGCTCGCCCGCCCCCGCCCCCCCCGCGGGCACCATGGAGATGGGGCGGGCCGGAGCGGATAGAGCGGCCTCGCCGTGTGCCTTCTCTAGGCCGCCGTAGTCCGGTGTCGCTGGTGCGCGGTGGGGGAGGGCGCGCGGGCGGGTGAGGCGCTGTCACATCATGGCGGGCGAGGGCGACTCTGAGCCGAGGAAGGTAATGGAGGATGGGGGGCAGGCGGCGAGGGGCTCTTCCCGCCCCGCGAGCGGCCGCAGCCCGCCCCGCTCCCCGGGGCGCTGCCCACCCGCTGACACGCACCCCCGGCCCGCGGGAGAGAGCCGTGCCCGCCCCGATCCTCCCGGGCGGCGGGGAAGCCCCGGAGCGGCGGCCGAGAGGCGGCGCCGGTGGGTGGCGGGGCCGCGTCTGCGATCGCCACAGGCGCAGGAGGCCGGCGGTGCGTGGGGCCTGTACCAGCGGCTTCACTGGAGCGCGGCCGGGAGGAGGAGGCAGAGGCTGAGGCAGAGGCGGCGGTTTTTTGCCGGCTCTCCTCGCCTCAGCGCAGGCACAGGGGCAGGGGCAGCCGGCGCTGGGGACACGAGGGGTTGTGGCAAACCCGCCCTGACGCCCCCGCCGGTTTTGCTGCGGAGGGAATAATTAGGGAACAATGCGCGGAAACCCGTGACAGAAGCGAGGCTCTCCGGGGCCCAGGGGGTGGGGTGGGGGGTCTGTGTTTGCTTTTCCACAGGCTCCTCTACAGGGCTCCCTCTTTTTGGGTGAAACGCCGTCGTGACACTTGAGCCTTGGTAACGCCAGGAGTTAGCAATGGTTAGAATCATAACGAGGGATTTCAAGTGTAGGAACAGGTGAAATACTATTTTAAAGGGATGCATCATGCTGCGCGGATGTAGCGGAGATACCTTCTTAGCCAACAACAGCAACATATCAAGTGACTTCTTCCATGTAAGAGTACTTGAAATTACTCATTAGGAGACTAGACCAACATAGACCAAATCCTTTTTGTCTCATTTGTACACAGGGATTATGTGGAAACAGCTGATGGTCATCCATAGGGCACGTAGATAAAATTATTGAGGGGATTTCCATACTTGCATACCAATCCAGCTGTTGCCAGATGCTTGTTGGCCCTGTTGCCACCACAGTCAGACGTGTTTCACAGTGACTTGTCTCTCAAGGTTGTCGGCCCTCCACAAATAGTTGAATATAGTACTCCATCCTCAGAATCTACTTTGTCCAAGTAAACAGCTTTACAAAAAATTAGAACCATTTAAAAATAATCTTTCAAGATTCTAGTTGGTGCAGTCGCACCCATTGTATTTAATGGTCTAAGGATTTAAGCGCAATAGAATGAAGACAAATTCTCACACCATCCCTAACAAAACAATTAATAGCAGGAAGATGTGCAGATGTTACTACAGAGCAGTCACCTTAACCCTGACCAATGTGATCCTGAGGCCTTTTTGTTCAGGTCCTCACTCCTGCTTGTGGTGCCAACGTGGATTTGCAAGGATGTTTGTCAGGTGGGAAATACGAGTTGTAGTCAAGTTAAAAGACTTGGGTTATGCAGAAGCCAGTGTTGGCATCCCTGAAATGAAAAATACATTTGCCAGTTCACAGTTGGGTTTATGAATGCCACATGTAATTACCATTTGAAAAGTAGATAGAAAAATGATAGATGTAAGGTAGGGTAGGTTATAAATGCGGGAGTATGAAGTAATTTGAATATTTTTTTACCAGTAAGTTCATTTAAAAACTTACATGCTGTATGTAGAAGAATTGCTGTCCGCAGCCCCTGCCTACATGTAGGATTAGGTTAAAAATTACTGGTTTATGAATGTCTTTATTCAGTGCTCTGTATAAGGTTTTCTACAACATGCGCATTCTCCAGTATTCACTTTTTATTTTAGGCACATTTGCCTTTTCAGGTATTAAAATTATGTGGCATAACTAACTGCACAACTGATTGTAACCTTCCCTGTTTGTCGTGATGTATGTTGGTTTTGAAAAAAGATCCCAGATTCTTAAGGGTTTTCTCCCTTTTTGGGGGAGCGTAAGGGGAAAAAATGAAATACTTTTTTTGTAATACTCAGTAGAAAGGATGGGTTGCAGGTTTGTACGAAACAATGTCTCCTCTATCAACAGTTAACTCTTCCAAAACTATTCCTGATACAGCTGTGCATGTTCAGTTCTGCTCAGAGATAACACTGAAAGCATGAAATCCTCGAGTATTTATTTTTTACTATTGAGATAATAAGTCAGTTTTACAATGGAGTTGGCATCATAGACTTTCACAAAAGCAATTTTAAAAATTTATGTGGTTTTTTTGTGTGTTTTTTTTTTTTGTACAGTCCTTTAAACTCCTAGGATTTGTCGATGTTCAAAGTGTCCCATGTGCACGAGAATCAGTTCTCTATGGCTCCCTGGGATCTTTAGTTGTGGGTCTTGGACATTTTTTAGCAACTAGTAAGTACTTACTTCTTCTGGGTTTTGTATATTTATTTGCAATGAAAAAAAATGATTCCTTTTTGCTGTTATGTTTTATTAATAATGGGAAGTCGTCCAGTGTTTTTTCTCTTAATTTTTTGGAGGATTTTTGTTTTTCTTTCAGGTAGAGTTAGAAGATCATGTGACTTTGCAGTTGGTGGCTTTATTTGCACAATGTTAGGATACTGGTATGTAAAACACTTCTTGAGTTTTGACAGACCTGTGTTGGCTGCTTTGTACAACATAATCCCTGCATGACCTTTCACACTGCCTTTGAAGCTCCATTAAAAAATTGCCTAGCAAGCATCCTCCTCTTCCTTCTCCCTGAAGTATAACTTTTTTAAAAAGGAAAAAAATTCAGTGCATTTGAATCATTGTTATTTTTTTAGCCTGCTATTCTTTCTTGAATCCTAAGAGATCGAACCACCCAGTTATTTCCGTCTTTCTTAATTACTCTGTTTTTCCTTCACATATGTCATCCTTCTGTCCTAATTATAAAGGCAGTGTACTAAATGGTCATGAAATTAAGATCCAAATTATAGAAATTAGCATTTTCCCTTGGACTTTCATATCCTGCTGCTCAGCGGCTACATAATATTTGCCTTAAAGAAATAGCGCTTACCCTGGTGTTTCCATTATGCATCATTTCATAATGAATTTCACTAGGGTTATTACTCGCGGTTTCAAGTTTTGAACTGGTTGAACAACTCTTGATTTGATACTGTCACTCATATAAAGCAGGGAATCATGTTTTCTTTTCATCCCTTCCTCTAGGTTTTACTGCAGGTACAATTTGGCCCAACAGAGGATCCGGCAAAGAATGCTGAAAGAAGGAATGAGAAACAAAATTTTATTTGAAGGCAGTTCTCTTGATCCAGAAAGAAAACAAACTGGCAATGAAAGGAGCGATTCATAGTCTGCTGTGGAGGAATCTGTGCACTAATACAGCTTTGGGAGAAGGTGCTCCAGAAACGGCAGTCTTCCCTGTAAATGCGTGAGGTGCCTAAGACTGGTAAATCATGGTGGTTTTCCTAGCAAATCCAAGCAAGAAACACATAGTGAATCTGTTAAGTCAGGATACAAGCCTTTCTTTGTTTCATATATGTATGTATGTATATGACTCTGTCCACAGACAGGAATGACCTCCTGTTAAACATTTGGGAACTGGCGTGTTCTGTTACAGGGTCTCAGAGGATTAATGGCGTGTTTTGGGACTGCTTTACCTTCCATTATAAACAGAATCATGGAATGGTTTGTTTTAGCGAAGTTGTAATTACATCTCATTTAAATACAGGAAAATATTTTAAGCAGCTGTTCTCTGAGTAAGTGTATCCTTCAGTGCTACTGTTAGTTGTGCTGTTTGTAAAACAGGAAGATGTAAACAGCAGGTGAAGGCTTTGCTTGTGCAAGGTGGGTGATATCAGTAACCTCTGTGTCAGGGAATAGAAAATTTCCTTAAACACTTGTAAGATTTCAGCTGCAGGAAAACTTCAGATAATTTATATACACTGTGAAGATGATGGATTTCCATTTTTGTTCTGTCTGTGCAAAACTAATAATAAAATCACACTTCAGAAGCAGTCTAAGCTGTGTAAGTAGCTAATCTTTTTACTTGAGTAAAAATCTCTTACGTAAGACATTTCCTTACAATTGGTGAAATACTAATTTACATTATTTGTAAGTAGCAATGGTCAGTAATTTTTTTAAAAAGGCATGTTCTACTTGTTCACTGTACATTTTCAGTTAAAAGAAGAATCACTATCTAATTTCAAGGAAACCATCTTATTTGGAAACATAGTGTTAGATCTAATTGCATATCGGTGAAAAGATGAGTGATGGTATAATATTCCTTGCTTGTTTCCATCTACACTAATGACACAAAGTGTTTACTTTTTTTTACAAAAGGATTTCTAGTGTATGATGCTGTAAGCACTTTTGGTCTAAAGGCATTCACAGAGCAGATTCCTTTCCCCCCACCCTGTACTTATCTGAGAGAGTTTGCGATCTGTTGTTAACTCAGGTAGGTTTGGGAATCCAGAGGTAAACAGCAGCATTGCTTTACTTATTTAATTTGGAAATATACATTAAAGCACTAAACAAACATGCAGCTTACACTAAGATGATTAAACTTTTATCCTGTGTGGATTAGGGTCTTCCAAGAAGAGAACAAACCTGTAGACTCTGTTACCTTTTTTCCTCGGTTCCTCGTGTTTCTTCTGGAGGAAACAATAAAGATAAATTTTATGGAGGACATGCAATTCAATAGTTTTATATAAAAGGTCTGCAGAACAATTGAGATAGAGCAATGAACCAGTCTCTGCCATCACTGCAAAATCTAAACTCAGAAGTTAACCAGTAGCTCACTCTTAATTCAGAAAAGAAGAACATTTCCCCTGGTTCTGTGCTGGGGGGCGAGGGGAAGGGAAGCTCCTTCCCTTGGGATGGGCAGGAGGTGCTGCCTCGCAAAGCCCTGGGAGCAGCAATGGGAAACTGAGCCAGCCCCAAAGCAGGGCTTAGCAAGCTCCTATTTTAATACACGGTTGAGTTCTTTCCTATGTGACCTAAGAAAAGACACTGCAGCTTAAGCAGGGGGGTCTTTTGGCTGCAAGGTCAGAGTTCAGCTGGGGAGTTGGGAAACAAAAGCACACAGATGATAATTTACTCTTTGGCAAAGAGCAGTGGTAGAGAAAGAAGAGAATGGTGTTTTGTACTGGCAGGAAAGGCGTTAGCATGCGTGTTAAGGGCATCTTTCAAAATGCACAAGTGCTGTGAGTAGTCAAGAAAAAAGCAGAAGCATCACGATCCTGTGTGAATTAAAAAACCTGGGGTAAACTGCAGCGTTGGATTCTCTCTGGTGTTAAGTGGTGTTGGTTTAAGCTACTGCATTTAAGGATATTGGCTCAATAGCAGGTTAACTACAGTATTAGCAATTCCGGCCAGTAACTATGAAATTCTAGATGTATCTGCATTGCGTAGATAACCCAGCTAATCCTGCTGCTGCCTCACTGGGCAAAATGTGACACGAGTATGCCAGATGTTAACAGAAAAGTGGGGAAAGAGGCGATATGCAGGCAGGCTGGCTGACACGTTTGAGCTTCACTGTCTCTCCAAAGGTGAGGTGGAACTGAGCTAACCAAAAGTCAGAGCCTTTGCTGAAGGGGCCAGGATGTGGGGTAAGACAAGGAAGCCGTGAGCAGGATGCAGTTGGCGAGAAGGGGGGGGCTTGCAGGAGCAGGGGGAAGGATGCTCGTGGTCAAGCATGCAGGGGAGAAAGTCTGGTGTCATTCCTCCAAGTGCCAGCTACAGCTGCATCTGCGCCAGCTGTGGAAAGTGGATTGAAAGTGACCGATGGGTCACAAACCCCTGTTGAAAGGATGAGGGACACGACAAACCCCCAAAATCTCAAAGCTATTAGTTGTCATAAATTAGGATGCATTCACAAGAAAATAAAAGTTGTAGTAACTTAACAGTAATTTTAACATTTGGAAACAATTTCCTGAATATTTTTTAAACTGGTGACTTGTATCCCTATTAGTGCTATTTTTAAGTCGTTGGAAACACATAGCATGCATCTGTGTTTTATTATTGGACTTGATATTGTTAAGTATTGCTGCTAATGACAGATGTGATAGTCCTTGCTTTATTGAGGTTCAAAATATTCCTCAAATTAGAGTGTGCCAGACAGTTACTAGAAAGGAAGATATAGTAACTGTGAAGGTGTTTGGTTTTCAGCCCCTCTGAAGGAAGCTTTAAAAGGAGAGAATGAAGTATAGCAACTTTAAGTTTTAAAGTTGCTAAAATCTTGTTTATTTTACTGACAGTTGCCTTACTTGGTCACTAAATGGTGACTGACAAGCACACTTAGTTTTTGTTTCTGAAGTTAGTAAAATCCCCCCTTAAAGCCATCTAAAACACCCCCAAAATAAGCAGATGGGTTTACGGCCCGTTGGCTCCTCCACGCCTTCCTCTTCCTGCTCCCACAGGAGCGATGTCCCCGGGCAAAGGGGTTTGCCAGGAGGGACAGTGTCAAAGCAACAGGCAGAAAGGCGGCAATTGGAGTTAATTGCCAGCTCAGTCATTAGAGGCCAGAGTGATCAGGTCACCTCTGCTCTTCAGTGCCTCTCACTGAAGCAAAGGTAACACTTCAGCCCTCGATAGCTGTGACAGGCTCAGAACCCAAGAACTGCTTTGAAGTTGACAGCAGAGGCAACTACAATTGTCACCTCCAACTCGACATTTACGCTTTTTCGGAAGCAGAAGTTTTTGGCAGGTAATGTTGGCATTGCCTTCTCACTGCATTTTGTAGGTTCCCGGGCTATTTTGTGCATCACCACCACCCCCTCCAGGTCTTGGAGTGCTGCAAAGGAAAGGTCACCTCTTGTCATTAACAAGCGAGTCTGGCTTTTGGTAGGGTGATTTTTTTAGGGCTGCGGAAGCACGTTTGTTATTTGTGGTGGAAGCAACCCAGGTAACAATGAAGTACTGTGTGGACTCGGTTGTAATGAGCTCCCAAGTGAGAGATTTTTCTCCAGCTTAGAGCAGTTCCCACACTCCTCTCATTCCAGGCGCTGAGCTCAAGAGCTCAGTGGTTTCCAGTGAGAAGTTGTTTGGTTTACTCCATTTAAAGTTTGAAACAAATATGTGATTGCCTTGAAAAACTGATCAAAACAAAGTCTTTACAATATATGATCAAGGAGATGATCTTTTGATTATTTATTTTTTTACATTTGAAGAACCAAGAACTAATTAAATGTCAGAAGTAGAGCTGAGTTTTGGTTAATGTGACTCAAGGCCTTGGAACACACATCTTCTTATGCCTAAAATGAAAACATTACACCAAGCATGGCTGTTAAACCCCCAAAGGGGGTGGGAGACCAGGCTGATGAAGAAAGGGTAACGCCTTGGATGAGACAGTGTGAGTAAAATACAGAGTTTTATTCATGGCCACCAAAACCCTGAGACCATTTGTAGGCCCCCACATTTTCATGCGCTATTTTTTTCTGCCTGGACTCAGAGTTTGCCTGCGAGCCATCCAGCAGTGTTCCTGCAGGAATAGGTCACAGCATCCCTGTATCTGCTGGTTTTAAAGATTAAGAGCACTTTGTTCTGAGGAGGATATTTTAATCCTTCCAAGCTTCTGTCATCTGTCATAAGCAAGACTGCGTCAGAGCCCGCAGCTTTCCTGAACGTGCCAGGAGCCCACTGGCAGTACACGATACGTACTGTGAGAGCAGACAGTTACCTCTGCAGGGCTCTTCTGACTGGCCACAGCTCCAAAATACCCGCCCTGCATATTGTGGTGATGTGTTTAACAGAAGCAAAGACTTGTCTTCATGCTTTGAAGGGAGTGAAACACAAGCTTTGCTTATTTTCTGAACTCCTTGCTTATTTTGTTCAGTGCTATGACAAAGCAGCAGGCGTGCTCTCAGTCAACAGGGCCTCTCTCCCCAGACAACTGATCCTCGTCTCTCCTTTTGGTGGCAAATGGCTTGTGGTCAACTCCAGTGATCGCAGTGTGCATTTATCCATGAGTTGTCTTGGCCTGCAAGCCTGTATGTACATTCATGACAAGTTTGTGGAGGTCACCTACAAGCTTTGCAACTCTGGCTGGTATTCATGCTTTCCGTCACCCAGATCAAGAGTTTTCACCATCTTTGCCAGGCTGCCAAACCCAGTGAGGGAGGTGTTTCTGGTGGATGGAGATGTACTGGTGGATGAAAGGTTGGACGTGAGCTGGCAATATGCGCTTGCAGCCCAGAAGACCAATCGTATCTGGGGCTGCATCAAAAGGAGCGTGGCCAGCAGGTAGGGGGAGGTGATTCTGTCCCTCTGCTTTGGTGAGACCCCACCTGGAGTCCTGTGTCCAGCTCTGTACCTCGGTACAAGAAAGACTTGGGCCTGTTGGAGGGCCACAAAAATGATCAGAGGGCTGGAGCACCTCTCCTATGAGGACAGGCTGAGAGAGTTGGGGTTGTTCAGCCTGGAGAAGAGAAGGCTCCAGGGAGACCTAATTGTGGCCTTTCTGTGCTTAAAAGGGGCCTATAAGAAAGATGGGGACAGAGTTTTTAGCAGGGCCTGTTACGACAGGACAAGGGTGATAGTTTTATAATTGAAGGAGTGGAGATTCAGGCTACATATTGAGGAAGAAATTTTTTACAATGAGGCTGGTGAAACACTGGCCCAGGTTGCCCAGAGAGGTGGTAGATGCCCCATCCCTGGAGACATTCAAGGCCAGGCCAGATAGGGCTCCAAGCAACCTGATCTAGTTGAAGATGTCCCTGCTCATTGCAGGGGGCTTGGACTAACTGACCTTTGAAGGTCCTTTCCAACCCAAACTATTCTATGATTCTCCACCACCTCATCACTGTGATACTTTGCGCCGATGTTGTGGAAACAGGATGAGAGATCCACCCAGCCCATTTGCCCATGGCTCCTCCTTCTGAGCAAATTTGCAGTCAGGGTGCCTACAGTCCCCACCCACAGAATATTTGGGATGTGTTACTTTAGCAATGAAAGGGAAACTGACGTCCCCTTCCCTGTCTGGAAACCTTTAGGCTCTGGGTGGGACAGACAATAGCAACATCATTGAAGGTGTAGAGCAAATCACTCACTTATTATTGGGCAGATACATTATCATAAACTGCTGTTGCAGAAGTTCTTCATAGAGCCATTATAGAGCAAAGATATTTCCAGTGGCCTGTTCCTCAGAATAGAGAAGATGATGCTCTGTTCAGTCCCCCAAAGAAATCTGGAACTACCAGTGATTATCGCTTGCTGTGCTTAGGATGCATTCACCCAGCATTTACAGCCCCTGAGGGTCACCCTGAGGCAGCATTGTGAGGCTGTGACAGAACTTGTTTGACTCGGTTTCTTGGCTCTGAGAGAATCCAAGTGCCCTGTTCTGCAGTAACCGCCTGCTCAGACTCCCAGATGGATAAAAAGAGCTCAGCTCACTCTTTTTAAGTGTCCCAAAGTCCCCTCAAACCACTGCTGTGGAGGGCTGCTTACTCCTGCTAACAAGCACAATGGGCCTCTTGATCCCAAAAAACAGTCACCATTCATTTCTACTCACCATTTGTATATCACAATTCATGCTTCTACTGGGAACATCCTACCTAAGCTTGTGCATCTCTGTCACCCACATGTGCACTCTAGGGATAACCTAAGAGATGCATCTCAAGAGCATCTAAGTGGGGTCACAGAGTGACCCAGCAAGCTGCTCCCTTAGAATAACCTTCAGCTGGAGCAGAGCAGGGGCTGCCTGTTGCCCATTGCCTGCTGATACACAATGAACCACAGCCCTGTAGTAAATCACGTTCTCCTGGTGTGGCAGCGAACCTGGCCGAGTTCAGCGGAGTTCAGTCACTGATACATCAGAAACACCACCCAGCTGCTGGTGACCTCCAGTGGGACCCACATGAACTGGGATGTTGAAGATGCAGCCACCAGCCAAGGAGGAGCCCCTGCACTCCCTCCCTTCCCCCACCAGCTTTTCGGTTGCTTTCAGCAGTGATTTTTTTTTTGGCTGGTTCTGGAACTAGGGATGATACCTAGACTTAGCACTTGCTGGACAGTACACCTTTTTGAGGTAGTAAGTATCTATAAAAGCATGCTCATTTGTGAAAATTTCTCTCCTCCTCACTTTCTGTGCTAGGATCTGCTGACAGAAACTGTTGGAGTCTCTGGTTTCCCTTTTGTGGGCGTTTCCTTAAAGGAAAAAATACAGAAGGCCTGGCCGGCCGCCAAGCCAAGAAGGCACATAAATGTCCCTGTGCTGTGCCAACGCGGCTGCTAAAGCGGTAGCAGCAGCCCCCTCCCAAGCATGTCCAGCAGCCGCTGGGGAGAAGTTGGTTTTTCGGAAGCATCTCCTGGTCTCCACCGCCCAACAGACCACGGAGCTCCCTCAGCACCAAGCAGGGCTGGGCTCAGCACGCCACTCTGCGGACCGGGGCCTGGATCGCAGCAATTCTGCCACCTCCTCCTTTCTGTCCGAGGAAGTGCCTCCCACAGCCGTGCGTACGGGAGCCAGCGGGCGGCTTGAGCGCTGGCAGCTGGTGTGGTGCTCAGTGCCCCCCGCTCCACACAAGAGATACTTCCCTTCTCTTTGTAGGAAAGGGGCAGGCAAGTTCATACAAAAGCTATGACTGAAGGAATGTCTTAGGTCTGGAAACCAAATGTGCTTTGCGATGTTAAAGCGTTGCATTCTCTGATAAAGTAAGTGCTGAGATAGTTCTTATTGTGCTATCACAGCTGCTTTCTCTGAGGTCTCTCAGAGCACAGAGGGGGAATAGACAAGGCATCTAACTTGAACAAGTAACTTATGTCTAATATTTCTTTTTGAGATTCTTGGCTTACTATTTAACAATTTAATAAATTATCTTTCTTTAAAATTATTATTATTATTATTATTATTATTATTATTATTACTAGGATAGCTGCTTGCATAAATAGAGTGTACACTAAAGGCTGGGAACCAGCTAGCTGAATAGCCGTCCTGCTGAAAAGGATAGGACCAACAGTGGAGGCCAAGTTGAACATGGGCCAAGAGAGTGTTCTCATTGCAAATAAGGCAAACCACAGTCTGGAGTCCATCAGGAAGTGTGTGGCCAACAAATCAAGGGGCACACTTATCTCCTGGTACGTGACACTGCTGAGGCGGTGCATCCAATATTGCTGCCCAGCTTTGGGCCTCTTGGTCAACAAGGATGTTGAAAAAACACAGAGGCTTTAGTGAAGGGCTCCTAGGGTGTTCAGGGAGCTTGGGCACATGTCCTCTGGAAAAAAAGTGGGAGCAGTTTAACTTTGAGGAGCAGGCTGTGGGGTGACCTAATAACCACCTAATGTTATCTGCAGGACAGTTGTGAAGATGGAGCCGAACTCCTCTTTGTAGTTGCAGATGGTGCAGCAGGGGCAATGGCCACAAACCCTACCTTGGGAGCTTCTGAACAGGCAGCAGGACAAAGTGTTCTACTTCGAGGGCAGTGCAGCACTGGAATGGGTTCCCCAAATAGGTCATGTAATTTCCACCCTTGCACATCTTCAAGCTTCAGACAGACGAAGCTCCGGCTGACCTGAGTACTAGTGCCAGTCCTGCTGCGAGCTGGAGGCTGGACTGCATCTCCAGAGGACCTCGCAAACAACATTTCTGCAATTCTGCGACCTACTGAGAGGTGGAGAATCCACAAAACCCAAGGCAGAAAAAGCCCAGTGCAGAGGACCACCCCGCAATAGCATCCTTTTTTATTCTTTTCTCTTGGGAATTCAGTCCCCCCCAGCACAGCGCTCCCAGGCTGGGCTGGAGGCCCCACGGCACCCCAGGTGCTCCGACAGCAGCAGGGAGCACCAAGTGAAGACAGAGCGTGCACAACGTGGAGCTGCCAGGCTTTGGGTATGTGGCTCCGCAGCTCACAGCCGGCACTTGATGCTGCCTGTGGACCCACCTCTGGCAGCTCAACCGTTGTCAAATCTTGTTGTCAGCATGATGTGAGTAAAAACCCCAAGTGAAAATTCTTTCAGAAAAAATATTACAGTAAATACCCCTAAGAAGGCTTATTGTTTCCTCTTCCCCCACCCCCCCTTACTACCTTCTTATCGCAAAGACAAAAGTCCTTTTATCATTGAAGGGCTTATCTACTTGTTCAACAGCCCCACAGAACTGAAAGTTCAGCAGAGACTATAGAAGAGAATTGAGCCTTTCCTGAATCTCTCACCTTGTAAACAATCACTGGTATTTTAAGTGTGCATTTACATCCAGGGACGTCTTCAGCACTACTTTGGGCCTTTTTATTTTGCAGCTTTCCTGGGCACTTGCACCACTTGTACCATGAGTGCTCCTCATCAGCAGAGACCTCCTCACCTCTAAGGCAAACCAGGTTTTGTTGCACGTGGTGGGAAACCTCTGGAGCACAGAGTAGCAGAAGAGTTCAGGTGACATAAATGAGGGCCACACTCAGACCAGAACACACATATTTGCTTTTTTTTTTTTTTTGTAATGCCTCATTAGTTATCAGAGGTGTCCGTGTAAGCAGCTGCCTGATGCTAGCTAAGGGAGAACTCCACTGAGAAAAAATGAGTGAGCTTTCAATTCTTGTGCACTAACCAGGCAGCAGATCCCCAAATTATTATTTAGTGTAAATTGCATCTGACCTTGACTACCAAATGGTGAGTTTTTTTCTGAGCATGAAAAAGTTGGAGGGAAAAATTGGCTGAGCTGTCTAACACATAGTTTCAATTTCAGTAACATTTAGGAGCAAATTTACTCTGCAGATCATCTACTAAACCAGAAAACAGAACAAAGAACTTGTTCAAAAGTAACACTTGTGTATTGTCACCCGTATGAGTAATTATATTACAAGTCTTGTTTTTTGTTTGTTCGGTTTTTGTGTGTGTGTTTCGTTTGTTTGTTACATTTGCCTTTGTTTTTCCTCTTTTGATGTTGACAATGTGTTTGAGCATTTAGCATCTTTTTTTAAGCTACAGCTGAGTTTACGTAGCAACTGATTCATTGCTGGATCTTCCTGCCGCTCCCAGTGCTGGCAGGAAGACAAACTGAGGCAACAGCCACATCCAGAGTGATTACGGGCCAAGTCCTGATTTCAGCCGATTCCCTGCAGCGTCTGGCTCTGGAGAGGCCTGCTGCACTGGAGGGGAGGGCTTGTGCCTCCGGCACTGGACAAAAGGAGAAAAGCTCCACACAACTAATTGCTAATCTGCTATTAAAAACTAAACAAAAGGAAAAAAAAAAAAAAAGAAAAAGGCCTCTGCCCCCTCCACCTACGCAGGGTGGCTTTGTCTAAGATGAGGTGACTGGTGCAGGAGGGAGGTGCTGCTCTATCTTCACCATGGCCAGTTTGTTAACACGGGAGTTGCAAAGCTGCTCTTCCGAATTTCGGCTTTCCTCTCAGCAGCTTTTTCTGACATCCCGGAGCTCTTCCCCTCCTCCACAGCGCTCCAGGCTGAGACAGCTACAGACGTACTTTCAACTTAGTAGTTCACAACTACAGTGTATGCACCCTTGTTCACTTGGCAGAGTCCAGCCCCAGCAGTTAAACAGCTGCAGAAGCACTAAAGTACCTCACCTCCCTCTGTAACTCAGTTTGATTTCTTGTGGCTTAGCCTGAGGTCACACTTCTAGAAAGCACTGGCCTAGTTTTCTAAAAGGTCAACAAGCACGGAAACCTCCGAATCTTAAAAGATGACTTCATCACCTATTTCTATTAAAAAACATTGCTCCAGAGTGTTGTAAGAGATTAAAAAAACCCAAAAAACCTAGTGGCTTACACCACGGAGAATTTTTTTAATGCAAGCGGCATGGGCTGCACATGGCATTGTCGGAACACCGGTTTAATTCATTCTACTATGAGAAGAATTGGGCAGAATTTCTAAAAATGTCTTAACTGATCAAGAATTGTTCTGCATTAGGCACTGAAAGGAACTTGTGTAGAGGTGCCACTTAGACTGAGCTCCTGCAGGCACACGACAGCACGGCCAAGTGCTCCCCGTGCAGCACGCTAGAAGGGCCAGCTCGCGACAGCAGAGCTGGGGTTTGGGGACAGGGATCTCGTAACACACCCCAGAACAGCAGCCAGGCCCTGATGGCCCACGGCTAAGTCCACTTACAAAATCCAGCTACTCTCAGAGCGCCAGCACACAGCCCCTTGCCACTGCCAGGGTGTGTCAGGGAAGCACTTGTTTACACTGTGTGTATCCTAGTGACTGTTACTAGCAAAGGCAGAAATACAACTGGAGTATTTAAGTAGGAACTTCCTCCCAATATATCCAGCCCAACCTGCCTTAAGTCTACGGCTACACACACACGGCTGCATCATGCAGTGCATGGTGGCTACAACCTGTTGTAAGATGAGAGAAGGCAGCAGCTTCAGCAGACAGGGCTGCAAGGGGAGTGCCAGCAGCAGCAACATTGCTGCTACCCCGCCAGTAGCTGCACTGAGAGCAGATGCCACATTCCTGCTGCCACCAAACCAGGTCCAAGGCTCTCCAGGTTTTTACTCCACTAGAAAACCCAAATGCAAGCCCCAAGCCCGTGCTGTGTCACTAGCGCCTGCACCGCCACTGCCAGCAGCACAACTGCGGTAATACGGGGACTTCCCTCATGTAACAAAGTCCTTATACGCTGCGAGAAGTTACTCAACAGATGGCCCAACCCACTGTGGCAGCAACAGCTGCGCTCTCCTCCTTCTGTACCCATCAGCTACATTTTCCATTGCCTTTTGTAACTGCAACCTGCATTTTACTAACAGTGATTTTCTAGTAACAGCTCCTCTGTGCAAGCCATTCTCACATGGCAAAATAAACCCCTTCCCTAACAATAATCAGCCAAGATAATCTAAGGGAGTTTCTCCTTCAGGGGTGAGACATGAAGCCTCACTCAAGTACTGGTCACCACTCTACTGTGATAGACAGGACAAGTATTTAGATTTTCTTATGCCCTTTCTGAACTACACGTGCCTCAGTGGTGCTTATGTTGAAGCTTTTTTGAATTCTGTACCTCACACAGGCAGCATATTTATTGCTGAACTTATCAAAACTGCTTTTTTCATATAGGGGTATTTTTAGCAGAGAGATACTACTCTTCCAAGTGTAAGACAGTTGAAGCACTTCTCATGTGTAGCTTTTTTTTCTTTAAACACCATATATTGAAGAATTGAAAATAAAACATCCCAGACTTCTGAATTAAAATACAAGCTTTACAACCACATAGTAAGTGTAGGCTCTTATATTTAAGACTATATAACTTTATAGAGTACCAAAATAAGCAAAGGATCAGCACTCCATACAAAGTGTTAGTTCTTGTGAGAAGGGTAGAAGGGAGATGGACTTCAATTACACTAAATCTTTTTGCAAGTCTAAAGAAAATTCCATTTCAGCAAAACAGATTTGGGGTTAGATTCCCCATATTTCTAGTTCATTAAATATAGTGTTTCTTTAAAGACAATTTACATTTTTCTCATTCAAAGTAACGGGATGACTTAAAGCAATATTAACAAAGAGGTGGTGCTGTTAATGTTTAATGTCAATACGCAATGTCATCTGCTATAAAGGCTAGAAGAGCAACACAACTTTTATCTTTACTTCTGACAACTATTAGAAACGGACTAACATTTGAGAAAAGTTTCAAGCCCCCTACTGTGGCTGTGCTGCCTGCCCGCTGCCACCCCACCTCGGCAGGCAAAGCCCAGCGCCCAGCTGCTGGCACTGACATGTGCTCACAAGCCGACCACGAGCCTGACTCATGACAGTTCTGTCTCTCCCCAGTCTCATGGCATTAAAATGCAAGGAAATTACTAGCTAACATTGCCACTACATTTTTACAAAAGCATAAATCTGAGCAAAATAGTAGTTAAAACGAATTGAAGCTCTCTGTCCAACTCCAGGATTCGTTCTCCATGACAACCCTCTGTCTGTCCTATTCCCTGTCTGGTTTCTTCCCCCACTCCTTCCCTCATGTCTGTTTTACAGCAAATACCGGATTCACATGATGAAAGCGCAACTCAAAAGACTTTTGCCCTATACATATAACCATGTTAAATTGTGAGATTATACATGTGATATATCTCTAACAGAGCAACCACCAGTTTAGCTTTTTAAAGAAACACAAGTATTTCAGCATGTACACAGTAAAGAGTTTAAAACTGTCCAACATCATCGCTTTCATACATTCTCTTCCTCTTTATAGCCTTAAAGGGATTTTAGACCTTGATGGCAACAATCCCAAAACAAGAGTAAAATGAATTTATTTTATTGCAAACAAACGTCTAGAGTTAAATTTCTCCACCCACTTTCTTTAAAGAGAATAGGAATCAGCAGGCTAAGGAGATACACCCATTTGAGAATTGACATGATTAAAAATTAGATATAAAATGGGTGACTCACAGTTTCATTAGCTTACAAAATGGTGGAGTAACTACTACAAGCACACTAGGTATACAGTATTTTGTGGGGAAAAGAGAGTTATACAGACACACAGCTAACTTCATATAGATCCCATTAGACAACTGGATTTACAACAAGTTTTGTTTAATAAGAAATGGGCAAAGCCAGCTTCTTTTCAGAATCAAAATGCAGAACAAATGGAAAAGAAATTATGGTGTTGTACCTTCACAAGTTTGAGCCTCCACAAATAAAGCAACCAAGTTTTACAACTTTTAAGAGCTTCTACATACACTCCACCTTCACTATTCAGCCCCAGGTTTCCTCTTTGTCCCCAACATCTTATTGACTTCCAAATGTTACAAAAAAGTCCTAGTTATTGCCAGAAACTTTCAACTCCCCTTCCTCCCCTCCCCACCCAGCAGCTTCACAGAGAGGATGGAGTGTAATATGGAGCTTTACATGATCTCATGGTATTCATGAGGCCTAGTAAGCAGCCTCCGTACAAATCTGGTTGCTAACATTACTATTGTATTGTGACATGACTCACGACTGTTTCTTAGAAATCGGGAAATGGGGAAAAAGGAGAAAATTCTTTAATAAAAAGACACCAGGTACAAAGCAACGTTTTACTTTTGTTGTGGTAAAAAAAAAGTCACATTTTACAGATAAAATGTAGAACCCTGAAATACTGACACATTCTCTTATCGTGCACAATGCTGAGGTTCTCTTACGAATCACTTTAAAACTGCAATTAAAAATGTACAAAAAAAGAAAAGAAAAAAAATCAACCCACAAAGCTTCTAAAAAAGGAACCCGCAGGCACTTCCTCTTGTGGAATGTTTAAAAAGTTAGCCTACTAAAGAAAACAGTCGACTTCTTGTGAAGGTTTTGGAGAAATATGTATCAGTTCATTTATTTGGGTATTCAATAATATCCTTGGTGATAATGCTGACTCCATGGCTTCTGACCCCAGAATTGCTGCAATAAATGGATAAATAGTTAATTTTAACCTGTAATCACATATTGGTTATGTTTCTCACAGAAGTGTTTAACAAACATCTAGTTCTCCTGGCACTTGAGAAGATTAAAGTCCTCTCAAATAGTAGCAAGTTCCTAAACAAGTTATGGCAGTTCACAGTAGTAATGTGAAGCCAAACGCTACATGCCATTAAGACCGATAAGCCATAGCTGATATTTGATATATCAAGAGCATGAAGCCAGATTAAGTCTTGCACAGAAAAACTATTTATAGTGACATTACCTAGCATTAAAAGATTTTGTTGTCCGGTTTCCATTACACATATAATTATTTCAGACAGCATTTTGAAACATTCAAGTTAATCAGCAAAAAGGTAAAATGATTACTACTTACACCCTGCTGCCACTGGTTGTAGCCCTGAGATTGGTTTTTGTAGCCACGATTATTTCCCCTTCCTCTGAAATTCTGCAAGAGGACAACAGTTTTTAACTACTTCACCTATACAAATTTTTCAGAAGTGTACTAATACCAATATATTACCACCAAAATATCACATACCATATAGAATCTTTCAAATACAAGGTATTTGGCCTAGGCTAAAACCACCAATCAACCTCCCTAAAAAACATTAGAATACCAAAAGCCTCCCCCTCCAAGCAACTGCTTCTTGAACATGGGGCAAGAACCTCAGAATTAATTAGCCATCTCAAACCATTGTTGCCCGTGGTCTGGAAAGCTGGCTAATCCAGTTCTGACTCACCCTATTTCCAGCTGCTAAACTGCACCAGGACAACTAAAAATACAAGAGCTTGCCTATTTTTAGTTAAGAAAGGCTGTAGTTGCTCCAAGGTTCTGTTATCTGATCAGACAAAAGGATATGGGTCATACAACCGAAAACAGAAGAGCTAGTCCACAAAACTTCAAATACAAGTTACGGTACAAAATAAGGGGACATTGATATTAGTAGATAAAATATTGCATTTCCCGTTTGTCAGTATTAGACAAACCTTAGCCATGTTTACTAGCTTGGGCTCCATCTACTGGCTCTTCAGTAATCCAAATTATGTTTTCAAATACTTCCACTGATATTCCACCAGTTAAGACCTAGGCTAGTATGTCTTTACTAGCTGTGTTAGATACCCAACACCAAAACAAAGACTCTCGAGAGCTATTTCCAGAAAGTTCCCTAAATGCTTGACATAGATACACCTTGACCATAAGGCCAAACAACGGTTACTACTATCTGAGGAGAGAGAGGGGAAAAACAAACAAACAACAACAAAAAACCCACCAACCCCAAAAATCAAATACAAGTCTTCACACACATGCCATAAATATCTTCATCTTTAACTGGACAAAGGTCCAGACTGAACATGGAACTTCCACATCAGAACTTCTTACACAACATCCAGAGCTCTGGGCACCAACACTAAACTAGAAATCTAGACCTTTTAGTGTGGGATGACGGTAGTACCATAATCAGCTTTGTGGTTACTTGCAGCCACCAAACCTTTCAACTATCGTCCAAAGTACTGCAGTTCAGCTAATAAACCCCTCCAAAAGCATCACCTGGTTGTAGTTTCCCCTGTTGGGCATTCCACCTCTGTTATAGTTTCCTCTGTTTGAGTAGCCACCTCTGCTTGGAAAGACAGGGCCACGAGGATATGGGTAGCCAATGGCACCGCTGCTGCCACCACCGCCACCGCCACCTCCGCCACCTCGCTGGGGCATGTTGCCTCCCCTCCTGTTGTATCCACCACGATTGCCAGGGACTGCAGGGAGAAAGTTGCTTCCATCAAGTAATTGTTCAATCTGAAGTATTTTGTACGTGAAGATTATTGTTCAAAATAATGAGGGTATAGAAATAAGGTGTCCAAATTCAGGGCAAAACTTTCAATGCAAAGATTAAGTCAGCTGGTCAGTGAAAAACGGTAATTTTACCATGCACTAGCCTCCAATACAGTCTGGTATACAAGCAAACACCAAACTTCACATAAAAACCCAAAAGCTGTGCCTTCCATTACACGAATAGTGTAATTCACGATTTTTGCAATCCTCACTTTTAAAGTTGGATAATTAACCTTGCACTGATACTTTTAACAAACTGAAGTTGAAATCAAGGTTCCCAGTACATAATAATTGCAATGCAAGTACTACAAGCTCCCCCCCTGCCAACAGCAGCAACCTCCAAAATTTACAGACTCATTTCTAGGCTTACCTCCTCCTCTGAAGTTGCCCCGCATGTTGAATCCTCCGCGACCTCTCTGACCCCTATTAAATTGATTTTTATTGCTCTTCTTGTTCTTCTTTGAGCCAGTGTTCTGTTTCTTTTCTGGCGGAAGAGATTTCTTACTTTCTTCTTTATATTGTTCCAAAAGCTTCTGAGCTTCTTCTTTTTGCAACTCTACATAGATTATTTCATCAAAGCATTCTGCTACCTCTGGCAGTGTGAAGTTCCCTATAATGGCAAAAACACTGAGTATTCAGCATCTACATTCAGCTACAATCAAAGCCACCATGTAACCACCTGTCCCCCATTCTTCCTCCCACCCCCTGCATTCCCTCAGCATAGGGACAAACTTTCATAATTTGAGCATTTAAGAAAGGTTAACAGTGACAAAAGAAATAAACAGGTCTTCATGGAGTTGCCAGTACTGTTCCAAACCTTGAAAACATTCTGCCTATATCTTTTTTTTTTCTTTTATGAGCCTCCACTCAGAGCACCGGTTTCTGCCAAATAAGTCACTTATATAGGGCACTTTATGCCAAGACAGCTTTGTGCATCTGCATGAAGCATATCAGCATAACTGAGTAGTGTTAAGGACTGCAGCAGAGGGAACACAATATAGTGTTGTCCTACAAGTTACAATAGTCTTCCAGTTTTGTTTAAGTACAGCTGTTTAAGATAAAGTGATCTTTTAGACGTCACGTTTACTTAATCCTTTAAACAGATAGTCAGCATCCTAAAACACAGTATAGGATTATGTTCCATGCCTTTCATTTTGAGAACTGCATGCTCTGGAAGATCTTTTCCCTCCACCTCTGCCTTCTTTTGTGTTCTTTGCTTGTAGTCTTCATCTTTTGGGCAAACAACAACTGCTTTGCGCTGGAAGCCTGCAAACAGGCACATTTTTCTCCTCTGCGCAGCTGCAGACACATTTGTCTGAAAAAAATGCAGTAACTTACTACACGTAGCTGTCATTGTAAGAGTTAAGGAAGTCAACTTATGGTGTATAGACTTCACTTCTACAAGAGCTTGCAACGAAGTTTACAAATAACTGGACATAAAGATGCTGCATAATGCAAAGTTACGAGCGCATATCCACGTGTTAACACACTATTCCTCCCACATCCCATAAATCCAGAGTTCAGATAAGCATTTGTAATAATATCTCAACTTTGTGCCCCTTGAATAACTAGCAAGACAGCAAGTGAAACAACTGCTATTACAATGTAACTTTAATCCCATTTAATTACTTAACTACAGCCTAGAACAATTTTCCTTAACCATTTTTCACTGAGGCTTCTACCTGATCCAAAATGAAATTCCGCTTCTTACGAGCTGCAATCTCAATGAACTTTCCAAGACACTGTGGAGCTCTCTGCAACAGTGTGTTAAGCTTCCCAGTGTCTGCCATCTGCCGCTTAAAACCTGCAACCTATGGAGAGATTTCCCAGAGTTAAATAAAGTAGCCTCCATGACACGTAGATGATATTTTTCTTTGCTAAACAGTTTTCACCTCGCTTCAAGACTTGTTCAAGTCAATGCGACAGCTACAAACCCGTAACTGAAATTCCCAAAGCTTCCATAAGACACAGAGCTTTATAAACAAAGAATCTAGGAGAACCAATATAGATGAATCCAAGGTATACTCATTGCATCACTAATTCAAAGCCAAATGTTCTGAGGACAGTGATATACAGAGAAATAGAAATACTTAAAATAGTCAACAACGGTTGACGATTTGCTCTATATGACCACAAAGTTTCAGAATCCTGCTGTGCCATGTACAAGTAGCAGCTCAGCAAAGAAAGCCTTTAATGGTCACTAGCTAACCAGCAGCTGGTTTCTTAGATTTCTTTGATACAAAAGAACCTCATGGCAGCCAAAGGCCTTTGATTTACAGCAAGTCTTTAACATATCAACAAATAAAACATCACATTATCACTTACCATCATTTTGTCCATAATAGTATTTGTCCCAAGAATGTTGTATTTCCCAGGATTTGCTGCTGCATGTTTGGTAACCCATGTAGTCTTACCAGCTCCAGGCAAGCCAATCATCATCACCACCTGTGACGACAGGTTCTGTACTTGAGATACTAGTTCAAACATTTTCTTTAATATGCAACTTAAACCAGCAAGCCTAATAGAAACTGAGTGGGGGACATGGAGGGATCAGCGGGTTGAAGAGTCACAGGATACCAAGTATTAAAGCCTCCAAACAAAAAGGTCAGTGTCATATAATTGTCTTTTTAAACCCCATTACTTCTATTGATCTTTCTCAACAACTTTGAGATTATCAACAAGAAACTCACCTCACAATCTTTCTTTTGCTCAGGTCCTTTTGGTCCTCGGACCCTATCCTCCAGGGGGACCTTCTGGATGAAGGTATACTCTTCAGGTACAGGAAAATAAGGTTCCTCCTTCTGACCAAAGTTGAACTCAACTGCACAGTTATGGCAGAGAACATGTGGGAAGAGCGGCCGCCCATCAAGAACTTCCTTACTTATTTTGAATGCAACACCAAGCTCTTGTCCATTCTTGGAATATGAGAGTTCCACTTCATCACCATCAAAATTCTGGTTTTCAGACAAAGCATTAGTTTGGATAAAATTACTCACCTCGCACTATAAAGCTATATTAGTAATTTCACTATATTGGCTATATTCACTCAACTTCTGTAACACTGCTACATCATAAAGGAACTACTTAAAAGTTCTCTTAAAATGAGTTCCTGGCAATTATCATCTTGTTTACAACCTGACTTTTTTTAAGGATTTAAAGACATTTGTCTTTGAATATGAAATCTTAGCATGTTCACAGCTGCCACTGTTGATAATTCCTGCTATTTCTACCTCCTCCCTAGGTTAAACAACTTGCCTTGCTCCAAGTTTTCCTGTATTTTGGTTTACTGCTTCTCACATTACAGCAGTCTAAAAATTCAAGGATGTTTTCCCTCAAAAGAAAATAAAAGTGGAAACTTACAGCAAAACATCCAATCACATCATTTTCATCAAACTTCTCACCAAAGTCTTCAGTCTCACAATTGCATGTCTTTATTCCTTTTAGAGAATACCCATAGGAAAATTCTTCTTCACCTGATGAAATAATTTTAACTTATTAAAAATAGGCATTTTCACCTAACCTCTCAGAAATACGATCACTTTGCAACTACTTAAGTAAGGTGGTGTTCAGAATGCTTTTATTAATGCCAAAACAAGCTATGACCCATAAAGAGCTACAGTTCATTTTTACATTCAAGAATACTCTCACTTGAGATGGAACAGCAGTGTTACCCCCATCCCAGCTTTAGGAGCCTTATGCTGCTGGTTCCACATCCATTTTGACCAAGTCTGAACTGCCAGATAAAGGCATGACCCAAGTATTTTTAAACTCAGAAGACCTGATTATGCACCAGTATACCTGTAGCGTAGTTAGTCAGAAAGGTTTTCTGACTTTAGTCTCCAGTAGCACTTACCCCTCCCCATTTTAAAGGGAGTTTAGCAGACATTCAGCCTATGCGACAGCTGAAGATGAAGCTGCAGGGAACAAGCTAACAGCAAGTGTCAAACACAAGGATTCAGGTGGAACTTCATTATTTAACTAAAAAGCTGCTGATATCAGAACAGACCAATTCATATACATTTCCAACAAAGTTATGTCTCAGCAGCAGGTTTTAGTTACAAATACCATTATATTCAGTTCCCATATATCTAATGAAATGGTACTTCTTTCTTCCTAACTACTTTCAGAATTAAAGATTCCCACCTCAAGCCAAAAGAACGACAATGTGGTTATGGAAGATTTTCTTCTTCACTGGTGAAATCTTATACCACACCCTGCCCTCAAAAAACAACCCAACAAACCAAACCACCCTCTTCCTATCTATGACACTACATGAAAAGGAGAAATCCTTAATCTTGCCAGGCCTTCAAGAATGTTCTCCACAATCCATACTTGACCACCAAAAGAATTAACTCTCAAATCATGCAATCTTTACAGGTCTGAATGCTTCATGACTTTATTTGGTTCCAATAAACAATCACACCATGCCCAGTGAACAGTTGAAGTTAAGACCACTTTTCAGAACACATGGACTATAATCACTACACTTTCCCCACCTGCTTAAGAAAAAATTACTTAAAACTTCCACATACACAATAAATAATACAAAAGTAATCAAATGTTTAGGTCTTACCAAGCAACATTCCACTTGTGTTCAGTGACCAGCCAACTCGCACTTCATGTATGTCAATGTCTTTTGTATACAGATGTTTAACAGGAATCTTTTCTGTAACCTATTTTAAAATTATTAATTAAACGGCATGCAGTATTTATTAAACACTAATAAGATGGAAACACAAAGGTGACATCTGGAACCTTTACACTCTGGTTAAATCTTTGCTAAAACTGACTCATCATCATCTGCAAAAGTAAAACATGCTTAACTATGTGAAATCACAAGCCAAACACTAGTTACATCTCCTGACTGAGCAATGAAGATCCAATGTACCATGTACCTTCAAAGCACTTAATCATAGCAGTCCCTCTCAGTGGCTAAAAACCTTAGTCCTTTTGATATGGTACTAAGATCACAAGAGGTGTACATATTTTTTTAAAATATAATTGCCATAAAGTTTGGCTTAACAGTAAATTACTTCGCAAATAAAATGCGGTAAGGGATAAAAAAATGCTTTACCATAGACTGGGGAAAATATTACACTCATCTCTTCCCACAGCAAGCAGACTTCCTGGGCAAGCTGCCAGCTTCCAAACAACATAACCAGATTCAAAAAAACCCACCTAAAAGCACTGGAATCTGTAAGAAACCAGGTATTTTCTAATTGCCTTTACGAACTTCACTGAACTAAAGTGAAAAACTGATCAGTATCCTACCAGTTCCCACAACTATTGGAGTCAGGTGACCCAGGTGAAACTGATTTGAAAGTGAACAGGGCAATAAATACTGATATTAATTTCACTTTGTTGGCCTTCCAAGGTTACAGGTACCAACGGACACAGAAACAGGGAAAAGGGCATCACTACTCACTCCTCATGGTAGCGGTTAGATTTGAAAGTACTACAGGAAGAGACCAGACTAAGCATCTGTATATACAAAGGCACAACATATGCAAAAAAGCCTTTAACATCACTAAGTGAAACAAACCAAACAAAAACAACAAACAAGCATTTTTTGGTGCCTCCAGTTATTACCAGTAAGTTGGAGAAACATGTTTATTACAAGGCTGATTGCTCTTTGCCATTCTTACCCTCTAGAAGGACTCTTGCTCTCAAAACTCAAGTACCTGCTAAACACTCACATTCAATGCATACACAAGTCAGGATTATTTGGGATGGAAGGGACCTCTGCAGGTCATCTAGCCCAAATCCCTGCTCAGAGCAGGTCGAACTTAAAGACCAAGTATGAACAAGAGAAAGGACTGGTGGGATAATTTATATCACTTTAAAACAAACAAACAAAAGCCAAGCTTTCTGTACTCTTCGGAAAGTACATGCAATCTTCTGGCTAGTGAGTATCAAAATTCTTTATGTGTTGATGCATGAGGTGTCAAATAAAATTCTTGGTTCAAAACTGAGACTTAGAAGTTATACATTCAGGGCAAATGCAAGCCCCTTCTTTGTTGCTGTTGTTAAATGTAAGTTCTCATTAAAAATGAAGCAGTTTTGCAAACTGAGCCATATTTTATCGAAAACAATTTCCAAGATGGTATTCTGAAAGTTCTGTTTACCTGAATTAGTTTCAACTAAGTACAAAAAACTTGACAAGTTTAAGCAATATCATATTTAAGCATGCAACAGTCTCCCATAAAACATCAGCTTAACTCACCTTCATCTCAAAGCAGACTTTGCCTTTAGAAACTCCATAAGAGGCTCTCCCTCCAGCCCAAAGGAAAGCAAAGCTTTCCATGGTCAGAGAGGAAGCACTAAACCGGTCTCTTGAGATCTTAAAATGCAGGTCACAGTTATCTGTCAACAAAAAAATAATTTTTTATTCTTGCTACAACAGTACAGCTGTCTAATTTTATGCATTAAAGGTTATTTCAGCTTACAAGGGTGATTTTCAAGATAAACTGCCAGGAAGTGCTCAGCCATCTTTCAGGAAAGCAACTGAATACATACCTAGATAGAGCTGCAAGCTGAAGCTCAGCCAAAGATCTTACAAAAAGCTAGCTAACGAGTAACTTTCAAGGTGGCATCTTCACTTCTGTCACCAAAATCCCCCTATTTTTTCCATCTGCTTAAAAGCTTCAGTTTAATTTTATCTTATCTATTTGAACATTTCTGGTCAGTTACCCGAGATATTTCCATCAATATAGAGCAAATAAATCTGCATCATGCTCTTTGCATTATTTACTAGATACCTTTCTTTGAAGTCTTCTTACCCCTCATGCCCAACCCTGAGGGCAGCTGAGAAGTAAATAGAAACACAAGTACTTTTAAGTACTGAAAGTAGTACTGTCTTTGGTTAGTATAGTTATTTAGCAAGGCCAATTAGATTAAGCCAATTAAAGTCAGTTAAGTCAAATGCAGATAGGTTAAGCTCGCAGAATGTGATAAGAGAACCTATTCCACCTACATAAAACGATCTGCACTGTGAATTCACCTATCGCTCTAAGAATTTAAGCGGAACCTTTGTTTAATGGACATCTTCAGAGCTGTAGCACCATGAAGTTTCAAATTAATCTTCTAGTAGGTTTCAAAAAGACAATGCAAAATAGTAACATGAGATATAGGATATAGCACTTGAATTCCCCAGAGCAAGGAATCCATAGAAGAAACTCCAAACCTATTTGACAGTTCCAAGAAAGGAGCAAAATTAACAAGCAGTGAGTTCTGCCCTGGTATAAAACCTGCATGCTCTCCAAGCACACTAAAATGCAATCTTCCCTGTATTACTGGTAACTCTCATGCATGAGATCTTGTTTTGTTTGCATAAAGCCACCCCCCGCTGCAACTACAATATTTGTGATCCAAGCATTTTCTCATTAGTGCTTCTAACTTTTAATTATTGCATGAAAATCAGATAAAACCATACAGAAGAAACCCACCTGTGTAGGTTACTTTTAGAACAAATGAGAACAGAATTTAAAGTTACAGGTTGCTTGTAAGACAAGTAATAAAAAGTATTTTAGATTGCTAAACCTCTTATATGTCTGCATCATTATGGTCCAGAAAAGAAAGCACCAAGTTGTTACGTAATTCAGTATTAAGCTATGTTGGATTCTGATCTTCAAGTAGTATGTCAACACTTTAAACTAAATCAAAGTTTATCTAGTAACAAAACTTCCTACTAGAAATAATAATGAAAAGTAGCTATTACTCAGTTATTGGGAAAATGAGAAGCTTCCACAAAGGTGGCTACTCACCACGTTAACACTTAGAAACAGATAATGCCAAAATTCAAGGTTTCCTTCAATGGCACTTTAATAATCCAACAAGTTCAAGCAACACTTTTTAAATTTTAATACTGTTTTAAGCCCTTACAGTTACCCTCAAACCCACAAATGTATGACACTCCCCCCCATAACTGCATGAATGGGCCGTTTCTCAGGTGGCCTTACCTGACTTTGCTGGATTTATGACAAAACCTGAAAAAATACTCCACTGGTTGACACATAAACAGGGCCTCAGCAAGATATACAGGTAGTTTACTTCGCAAACTGTACTACTGTAACCATCTACATTGTTTGACTCTTAAAACTTTCTGAAGTTAAAAGCTCATGTACTATACCATTAGTTTCTCAAACTGTTTCTAGGGTGTTCTATGCTCACTCCATACTTGGCCAACTTAATAACCATACCAGATTAATAATATGGTTAAGATTTCTTCAGAAAACTGTAGGATACCATGGATTTAATGGGAAAACCAAGCTTACTACTGCTAATATAAAGACCCATATACCCTTTTATTTTGCATACTGAACAGGGGTGTAAACACCTTTTCTAATTTTTTTTAAGAATTCATCCTACATTTCAGAAAGTGTGGTTATAAGAATAAAAACATAACACCACATCTTTCCACAGTAAAGGAAAGCATGTTTACTCACAAGTATCAAGACAAACCACTGTGTCATCAAAATGTTCATCTTCTTCTTCAACAGGTGGTTGAGGGGACTTGGCCCTGAACAAAACAAAAAAAGATTAAAGTTACATGTATTTTCAGTGTTAAAATAAGCATTTCTGCACCTTGTTTCTCCTCATTCACAAAATGCTTCCCAGCAACAAGAGTTTAAGTACCTGCTGTACTTGTTTTCTTCGATGTATTCAAAATATCCACGGCCATGATCTTCACGTGGTCTCTTCACTCCCCTCTTTTTCTCACCAGGTTTTTGTTCCGTTTTAGCTTCTCCTGTAACAGAAATAATAATTTATTTTAATTACACAAAGTAACTCTTTAATTGGGAATGAAGTCATACACGATTGTTCCAACGCTGGAAACTGTAAGAACCTACAAGACAAAGGCAAGAGTCTCCTAAAGAAGGATTTTGCTTCGTATGACAATAAAAAGCTGTATCTCGAATTTCCTCAGAAAACTAAAAACTTGTCCGCTAAATCATGCGGGATCCGCGACGGAAGTGGGCAAGCGGGTGCAGCCCTCAATGGTAAGATCCCCACACAAGAAAGCCAGACCTCTCCTAAGCGGTTTGGGAAAAAAAAAAAAAAAAAGCCGGACAAAAAGCCCTCCCGCGGCGTCAGACCCGCACCCTCCCCCTCCGAGCAGAACGTTCCCGGCTGCTCGCAAGGACACCGGGCGATCCGCACGACTGCGCCTCCTCCCGGCAGCCCGTGTGCGCGGCCCGGGCGGGAGCCCCGCGCGGGGCCGCCTGGCTGCCTGCAGGGAAGGGATTCCGCCTCCGCCCGCCTCCATTGTACCCGGCCTTCCCAACGCCACCCCGTGCGGCGCCCAGCCCGGAAGTGACGTCACGCCGCCGAGCGCTCCTCAGCACAACACAGCGCGCCCCAGCGGCCCCTCCGCCGCCACCCCTCCCCCTGCGGCCCCTTCCCCGCACCTCNGGGGGGCGGTGGAACCCACATTCCCCCCCCGCGGGGGAAGCGCCGCCGTCGCGCCCGCTCTCGCGCTGGCTGCGAACGCCCTGCCGCGCGCGCCCCGGAAACCGCCCTCCTGGCCGTTTACCGCCCCCTCCTCCCCCCCCCAGCAACGGGGAGTTCCCCAGGGGGGGATTAACGGGCTTTCCCCCCATCCCCGCCGCGCTCACTCACCCCCGCTGGCCTGAGCCCCGGGGCGGCCGCCGCCACCGCCACCTTCCGCTTTCTTCTGCTGCTGCTGCTGCTTGGCGGGACCCGCCGGGCCAGAGGGGGCCGCCGCCGGGGGCCCCGAGGTGCCGCCAGCGCTTTTGCCGGGGGCTTCCTTAGCCGCGCCGCGCGGCTGGAGGAGCGGCGGGGGCTGCTGGGGCTGGGGCTGCGGCGGCTGCTGGTCCCCGTGCCCGTTGGCGTCCGCGGCCGCAGCCTCCTCCTCGTCGGCGAGCTCGTCCTCCCCCTCTTGGAAACCCTGGTCGTCTCCGTTCTCATCCTCCTCCTCCTCCTCCTCTTCCTCCTCCTCGCCGCCCGCCTCCTCTTCCATGGGGCCGCCTCCGGCCCCCGCCCGCTCGCCGTTCTCCTCGCCCAGCTCCATGGCGTCGCCATCGGCGGCCTCCAGCCCTTCCTCGTCGTCGTCCTCCGCGGTGGAGGCCGCGGCCTGGTCGGGGCCTCCTCCTTGGTGGAGCTGCGAGGCGCCCCCGCCGCTCTCGGCCGCCTCCCCCTCCATGCTACCGTTGCCAGGCTCAACTGCGCTGCTGGCGAGGCCTCCCCCGCCGGCCTCCTCCATGTCTAGCGCGGCCTGGAGCCGCTCCATGAGCTCGGCCTTGAGGCCCTTGTCGGAGAGGCGCCGCTTTTTCAGCTCCTCCTTCAACTCCGACACCTTCAGCTTCTTCACGTTCACGGGCGAGCAGCTCATGGCGGCGGCGGCTCGATCCCTGGGCGGCGCGCGGGCGACTCGGGGCTGGGGCGGACGGCGGCGGCTCTGGGTCGAGGCCCCGGCGGGAGGCGGTGGGTGGGTGGCGCGGCTGGTTCGTGCGGCTGCGGCAGCTGCAGAGCGGACCCGCCTGGCGCCAAATCCTTTCACCGAGCTCGCGAGGGAGACGCGCCTCGCGGGGCCGAGCACGCAGCACTGCCCGCCCCGCCCCCGCGCACGTAGTCCCTCCTCCCCCCCACCCCCGCTACCGTAACGGCCGCCCGCGCGCGCCCAATACCGTAAATACCCGCCCGAGCGCAACGGCTCCGCGCGCACCCCGCCGCCCTCACGCGTGGGGCGCTGGGCGCCGCCGCCACGGCTCCACCGGGCCGCGGAGCGGGGGGCGAGGGAACGGGCAGCTCTCCCTACCGGGGCGCCCCGCTCCGCGCTGACAGCCGTGCCTGCGCCATGTTGGGCAGGCGGCAGCAGGAAGCGCGGTTGCACGCGCCGCTGTTGTCTGCTCTCCCATGCACCGCCTGGGCGAAAGAACCCACTCAGGCCTGGAAAACAGCCACCCTGTCACCCGAGCAGGGCCCCGTTCGCCCTTTTGGCATGGATTAAACCCGAATAAGGGCCTAGCCCAACTAAACAGCAGCCTGCCCCGGCAGGGGCCGCAGCCAGACAGGCAGGGCAGCTCTTTACCTCCCCTCCCTGTGTCTGGCCTAGTCCGCACAGTTTGTGGCATAAAGGGCTTGAAAACGAACATCGCCACTCAAAATAGTTACCCCGATACAACCTTGTTAACGCAGTTACATAAGGACTAAAATAGAGCTACGTGCTCATTCCTTCACCAGCTGCAGCACTACAAGGCATGCAGAGACCTGATCTTTAGACCAGGCCTGGGCTAACAAAGCCACAGAGTTAACAAAGGTTTTTTCGAGTGCATTAACTCTCCACCGCGCAAGAAGCACTAGTCTGCAGCTCAGCACAGAGCCGATCAGCTATCAAAACTGCTTAGTTTTCCTTTCCCTTTCCCCCCTCCCCCCGCAGCCACTGAGTTGTCCAGTGGTTGGATTTTTCCAATTTGGTCAAAAGTGACAAGAAAACAAACAGCAGAGAGGGTTTCACGTGCACAGAAAGGCAGCACTGGTCTACAGGTCTGCTTCCTTAGGGAGCCTGGATAAAAAGCTAATTTTCACTTGCAGGGAAAAAAAGGCAAGTCAGACAACCAGAAAATGAAGTCCTGCTGAAGGGAAGGTGTGTTTTGGCATGAAGTTGCCTTGTGTTGGCACAGGTTGTGTGGCCTCCTGAACCAGAACAAATTACAGTTATCTGCACCAAGAGGAAGAGAGGAGATATGAGGAGGTCACCGTGTATTAACTGCACAAGGAAAGGGCTCTTTTAAGCATATATACACACAGTGCTCTGTCCTTCATTGGGCTGGATCCATCTGGAGGAAAGATGACTCAGCCAGCAAGGTTAGCTCAACTCCTCACCACACAACAGCTTGTTGGAACAGTGACAGTGAGAGCTCCCTCATGCAATACGTACAGATGAGAAAAAAGTTGCCAGAACCTTTCCTTTACTATAAATGCAAGTTAATAGATTTTTATCTCAGTCTAGTAGGTCAGAGTCATCTCAGTACGGGAGGAAAAGACTGCACCAGTGATGGAGAGAAGTCAGTGTGTGATCAAGCTGCACCAATAGGAACCATCACCTTTGCCCATTTCTTCATGACAGAGCTATCTTAGCTAGTCTGCTGAGGTACTCTTGATATATACTGTTCTGCCAAGGTGGGAACAAAAGTAAGCAGGGTCCACCTAGTTGATATTGCAAGATATGTACTGAAGCTTACAGACAGCCCTGCATTGATTTAGATTCCATCTGCCTGCCCAACCTCCATGTTCATTTTGTAGATTTTGAATGTAAAAATTTTAAGACACATCACCGAGTCTTCATTTCTGAACTTCAGACAGAGCCCTGTGTTTAGGCCTTGACCTGGCACAGACCTCATCACTAAGCCATGTTTCTGGAAGAGCTTCATCAATCTAATCATCTAATAATTCCTCTCACCGCTGCAAACTTTATAGATTGATAGATTCTTTAAAGCCAGTTTTGGATCCCTAAGCCTTACCTTAAATCAGCACATCTGCATACATTCACAGCACCTCTGTGTTAGAAAATGCCCTCATTCAGACTCACCCTAGAGCTGCAGTCATCATATGTAATCCCATTCCTAAACAATGTCATGTCTGCCTACTTCAGTAACATGCTCATACTGCTTTATACTCCTGTTACCATGGAGAAACAAAACAGCTAACAGCTTTGAGGCACATCAAGAGATTACTTACCTAAAGCATTCAAGCCTGTATAAAGGCACAAGTATATAAAGAATTTTTTTTTCCCCTGCAAATTTAACACAACCAACCTAAGTTAGTTGTTTTGTTGTTGGTGGTGGTGTTTTTTTTTAAGTTGCTAAGGCTATATCTTTATTAAACCACTTAGAAGGCTAAACTTTATTTTTTAAAGGAGATAATTCATACCATAGTAGTAATGGTACTATCTAACCATTCAATTATACTACCAAACAAATATTTGCAAGTGTAGTAGGACAGTGCTTTCAAACTACAGTATACTGTTACCCATTATTACAAAAGTGAGAAATCCCAGTTATTTTCAGACATCAGGTGATTTCATTGTGGTAAGAACAGCATTTCTTATAAAGCTAAGTAGATAAAATACACACATAACTGATATAGATGTGTAAACTTAATGACAGCCTCTTAGTGTAAAAGAAAAAAAAAAGTTTTTTGCTGTTTAAGTTAAATACATATTTCTTACACATTTACCTCTGGGAAAAACTCTCTAAGATAGCTCCCCTCTTTCAGTTCTATGTTTCAGGGGTTTCCCTCTTCCCTATTCACACTTTGAAGGGGAAAAATAAATTAGGGGGATACACTCTCCTCATTGCTGTACCTTCTCTTAATTCAGATAGTAGGTCCTTCAGCTCAGCTTTTCCTAGACCATGCAGATAGACACCAGCCATATCATCAAAAAATGAGTGTTTGGTAAGGCAAACTTCTGAAATAAGAAAGAGCTAGAGGAAAGCACTTGAGCTTTGATTTGCAAAGTTGCTACTTGCATGATGATGGCCATATGAAAACCAAAACATAATTGCTGCTAACCACAAATACTCTTCCATTAAAATTGCCCTTTCTTTTGTCTCAAAATATATTTTAAAAATCTTCAATTAGATTTAAATTGAAAGTGACATCTACCCATACTTAACAGATGCAATTCTATTCAGTTTATTTATCCATCATGTAACATCTTCCTTCTAACTGTGTTACTTTATAATTTAAGAGGATGTTTTGCTCTCCACACCAGTCTCCCCTCTCAAAAGTAATTTCAGATCCTCCCTCTGGGACTTGGCCCTTCAACAGATCAGTTACTCTGGTTTCCCTCAGTTTTGTTTGTGCCCCTTTAGAGTCAGTTGCTCTCCTCACCCCTAATGCTATTTCTATTATTCACCCTTAGTCCTGACAAATGCCTCTCCTCCTCCTGTTTGCCAAGAGCAGTGACAAAGGGGTGACAAAAAGAAGAGCAGGTTCTCAGGAGGGGACTGGATAGTCTCCAGGGGGTCCCGTCCCATCCTACCTGGGCTTTGAACCTTTTTTTAACCTTTCTGTACACCTTCGGTGTTGCAGGAGGCCCCAGGCATTTACCTTTTCTTAGTTCTGCTCTCGTCTGTCCTGTTCTGGCTGTTCTCATGCTTTACCCTACATCCGACCATCACAATACATTCCTGGTCTCTTCTGTGTGTCCTTAACCCATCTACCCTCAATTAATATTGTCTTCAGAGTCCCAGATCCAACACATCATTACTTTAAAAGAGAATATAATTCTTGAAATACTCTGCTGCCTTTTGTGATAGCAGGGAGCATGTGGAGAAAGCCTTTCTCCCTTTTCATCTCTCCTTATGAAATCCTCATTAATCATTATTAGAGCCAGACAGAAATTTTCAGACATTTTTAAAGTGCTAATCTGTCACAAGTGAGGTTGCATGACAAAGGGTCAGTTCTGATGGTTTCTTAGCCCAATGAACCCTATCTATCTATACATCTATAGATAGGCTCTTTGTGTAGAGACTCTGCCAGAAGACTGGGAGTTTGTTCTGAAGAAATACCACTACATTTGTCCTGCTCTCCTCTCTTTCCCTGGCATTCACTACTGCTCACTGTAAGAGTCAGGATACTGAACTAGATCGACCTTGCCTTGTACTATCTATAATCTCTCCATGATATTTTAATATCAAATGAGGTCCAATTCATCTCAGAAACGAGGCGGTCATTTGCCATAATAAGGCCTATTATTTGCACAGGAACTAGATCAGCTAGGTCCTAAGGAGGGTTAGTGCCTGATTATGAGTAGAGCTAAGAGTATTCAAGGGACTGAAAGTCAGGTTTCCAGCACCAGTTTGATCAGCCAGTTCCTCCTCAGTAGTGTCTGCCATTGTACCCTTTGGGCCTCCAGGTGAGTTGTCAGTCAAGGGTCAGTACTTAAATCATTTTTAAGATCCCAATGCCATTTTGCTTTTGCTGTGCTGAGGTATTTCAGCAAACCCACCAAGCAGCAGGGAGGGCTGCAAAGCTACACTGGGACATCACAAATCAGCCACAACCCATGTTTGTCACCCTTTAAAGGGCAAGCACCCACTGAACCCACAGAGACCCCAAAGACCCTGCCATCTCCTGTTCTCAAGAAGTAGCTTTTCTTGCTTAAAAAGAGCCAAAAACCAAACTCATTTGCTTCTGAGAAACAGCATCTCAATTCGGAGCATTCAAAGACTCACACAGCTTCTAAACCTGGCCTTGGGAAAAAGGCTGCATTCTCCAACATTAAAACCAGGACTCATTTTGTCTTTATTCAGAGCCATTCAGAAGTTTTCTGATCACACACTTATCAAGCATCATATATGAACTAATTTACAAGAAGATAATTCAGTTCAGGACATCAGACACCTACAGTTTCTTGAGTTTTTTCTTGTAACCTGCCACAGATACACATTTACTGGAGTACTAGGGCTGTGAACTCCGAAAAATTAGATAGCCTAAACCCTTCTGCATAGCAGTCAGTCTGTGAAAAGGAGCTAGCATTGTGAATCAACTTCTAAAAAAAAAATTGTTTTCCTGCAAGAAAACAGTGCGAAAAAACTATTTCAAGGGAGTATCAATTAGTCTCTCTAAGGGACTATTAGGACAAGCATAAGTAGGTTTTAAAGTTGAGTGTCAGCTCCAGTGTACCTTCCTGCTAATACACCAGAAGGAACATATGGTCAATATATGTAACTAAAACCAATTCATCTGGGAAGACACAAGAAGTGTGGGTGACAGGACAATTCACAACTGGCAGCCAACAGACCAGCTCTTGCCTAATGCAACTTTTCTGTTCAACCTGACTTAAAAAAAAAAAAAACAAACCAACCCCAAACCCAAAAAATAAAACCCAAAGAAACCCAAACAAGCATTCCTTTCCAGACCCTTGATGTCCAGATGACCACCTTCGTGGGTTGTCCTTCCCCCAGTTCTGACACTCTGCACCTTCCGTCGTATACACAGTACACTCCTCTCATAATTTTACTCATTAAGCCTCTTCAGTACACCTTTCTCCTTCCCCTCTCGTGATGTTTCAGTCAAAAAAGGGACACAGCCACACACCTTTTGTGGCACAGGAGTGCTGCCAGCTCCTCTGTCCCCTCTCCTCAGGTCACAAAGGACAGCTTCTACAGGTGGGGAAAGCCTTGCTAAACAACATGCAGAAATGCCCTAAAAAAATATTGTATGCTAACAAAAGGTACTACCATGGTCTAACCACATACCTTAAATCTGTGATGGGCAGAGCCAAGTAAACAAACTATTTTTGAATATTCATTAATCCATGTTAGCACACTTTCAAGATGGCTATTTTTGTAACAAGGGCATTTGACAAAGCTGAAGCCCAGACCATTCGTAAATGTACCTATCCCAGCAACAGGATGCTTATTTAAGTTCTACAGCCTCAGAAGTACATGCAGACAGAGGCACTACCTTAGACTTCTCCCCAGGACTAACTCCTACATAGGAAACTCATCTAGTACATTAAAAACAAGGCGGGGAAAGAAAGAATTGCTCGATGCTGGGTCACTTTGTTTGTCTAGGCACTGCTCTGGTGGTACTACGAGGCTGTTGCCACAAAATCCCAAGGTCTGCTAAGGTAGCGCCAGGAATCAGCAAAGCATCAGGAAGCAACTGGAAAAGTGCAAAACTGCCTTTCTCCACAGTCTGGGTCTCAGATCTCTTCACTCTTACCTTTGGAAGCAGCATCCCAAAGGCTAGCTGCTTTTTTGTTAGGCCCCAAAACATGTCAGCATCGAAGAGAAGAGGAAAAAAAACCCCCAGCACAGTTGCTGAGAGAAGGAAACAGCGCCTTATCCTTTCTGCCCTCCTGCCTCCCATCACACATCCATGGGCTCAGAAAGCTACACAAAACCCAACCCTACACTAGCAAACAAAAGCACAGGCCTTAATGACACTTTAAGAATGTACACCACAAATCAAGAAATATAGAAAAGCAGCATTAAAAAAAATAGCTCAGAGGTTTTGTTTGTTTGTTTCTAAGGAATTCACATATTATCCAATAAGTTTACCTCACTGTAGAATGCTCCCTGGAAAGAAAGATATTTTGTCATAGGCTGCTCTTTAACCCACTCTGCTGGAGCAAATCTGCTCAGCCTTTCTTTATTTCCAGGATGAGGAAAGCCAGCATCATTTCACATGACAGACCTAGCAGCAACAGAAACTCTTCTGGCAACACAGTAAAGCAACTGCTAGCAAACAGCTACAGGTAATTTCCTAGGAAAGCATCCAAAAAACCTCAGCAAGCCCCCCCCACTACCACCCTGAGAGCAATTCTTTAAGCATAAGCACCAGAAGAAAAGCACTGTCACTTCACCTTGCTGCTGCACATCCATGATCGGGGCAGTCCCAGACTCTCCCGGGCGGGGGGCAGCCCCGCAGCAGGTGTTATAGACCCGGCCGGGATCCCAGCAGGGCACGTTCCTTTAAAGGAACAGTGCCAGCAACAACGGGGGGAAGCCAGGAGTTTTTCCTCCGTGGTACCTAGTCCAAGAGTTAGCAAGTTCCTAGACTACCCAGCTTAAATTTTCTGATAGTGAACATAAGGCAAACCATCCTCTGAAGTAACGTCAGGTCAATGTGTTTTGTGCAGCAGCCTGAATGATCTCAGTATTTGCAATCCAAGGCTCTCTATCCTATAGCTTTTCCTGTGTCCCAGGACCCTTGTGACTCTGCTGGGTTCATTACAAGGTCATGGCCTAAATGAGATTCTGGATTTTATGAGTTCTTTTTCATACAAAAGAAAACAGAACTGCCTGGCAGTTCCTCTGTGAGATGAAGCATCTGCCCTTGTTTCTCCTGCTCCCCCCCGGCTCCACTAACCAGCAAAGCCAGAGATCCCCAACAACAAAAATTAAAACAAGTTAGAAGCAAGGTGAGCACAGCATGCCAGTCATAACAAGGAACTGTTTTATCAGTCCTATTATCATACACAGGACAGCGTTTCTGAAATAAAATAAGAGCTGGTTGCTAAGTGACTGTAACATGCTTGTCTATCATTTGCAAACTCAAGAACTTAAAAAGTATTGTTAAAAAAGAATGAAAGACATATGCACTCCAAGCACAGCTCTCTCGCCTTCAAAACAGAGAAAAATCAGACTGTCTACAATATCTAGAAAGGCGCTATGTTTTGTTTTTTTCTAAATTGTCAACATATTCCACATGGGAAAGGCTCAGATACTCTAGTTAGGGAGAGCACTGTGAAATTCTAATATACTGACACACAAAATGCAGTTGAGCGTAAAAGTAAAAAAAAAAAACAAAACACTTGAAAAAGAAGCAATTATGTGATAAAATAATGTCATAACTGATCAGCTTTAAATGAAACGAGTACACAAAATAATGTTATAGCTGGTCAGCTTAAAAGGAAATGAATATCCAGATGGCAAATCTTTAGATGAATGATTAAAACCAACTTTTTTTCCTTTACCTCTATTTCTTCTCTGAAGCTGGACTCATCACAAAAGCCAACAGGTTTTTTTTAACTCCATGGTAACTAACTCCAGCAACCCCCTTCCAAGTTCTTAGGCTTGACAATTTGAGAGTTTGTACCTAATGCCATGCTTTAGCAACCAGCAATAAATCAGAAGCAAGCTTTAGGTCTACTGTTTATTTGAAGCACCCTTATTATGAGGAAATATTTCTGGTAATATTTCCTTTTGTTCCTTTAGACTGCTCCCTTACTTGTTTACAGCTTCCCCTATATTCTCTCCCCCATTTGTATGTATCTCAAATGCTTTCAGATACTTAAAATACTTCACCATAATGATGCAGAACTTCACTTTGCTAGAACATTGAAATGTCTGGCTTGAACCTGATCTGCACTGGCAGTAGATCACAGCGTGCAGCAGCCCACGTGAAAAGAGCTGAAGATCTCCGTCTGCTTCTGAGCGAACAAGGAGTGCTCTGGAGAATGCTACCCCAGATAACCCCCAAACTGACAGCCTGTGAGGGAAGTGAACGGATATGGGTGCCAAGTCACTTTTCACTTTCATTGCTGTGAACAGGTAACAAATCCACAGAAGCCACTTCGGATACTCAGCAGCAAAACTTGTATAAGTGTGAAAATACTCCCCTTTCTCTCATGCCTTCCTCCTCCCTGCCATACAAACAGTTACTTGTGTGGTGGGGACCAGGGGCCGGTGTGGACCCATCACCCACAGCTGGCAGCGCCCTGGGTTCGATCTGCTGGGGAACCAGCACCTGGGGGCCAAAGATACCTGCAAGCCAAGGATGGAAAAAGTCTGCAGCCTGAATGCAAGAAAGGGAAGAATTTGTTTGAGACAAGTGCTACAGCTTAACAGGGAGGCTGTGGCTTGCAGCCAGAGGGCAGGAAAAAAAAAGATGAAGCCCAAATGATGGAGAAGCTCACCTTGTGCAGGCTGAAGCAGAAGGGCTGGTGGAGCAGCAAGGAGCCTGCCCGCCTGCCTGCTCACCTGCCTGCACAAGGGTGGTCTCTCAGCAGCCTGGTGCTGGGATGCTACAGGGTGCTTTCTTGGGTGATATCCAGAAGTGGTTTGAATAAAGTGACGTTTAAAACAAACAAACCTGAATAAATACCAGTGGTAAACACTGTGCTCTTCAGAGTGTGTTTTGGATTTTAAGCAGTTTTGTTGAAATTTGAAGTTTACTTTGCTACTTTGGTCAAGTTTATGAAACTATTTTATTACTTCTTCTCCTGGAATTGCTTCAGAGATTCTGTTTGGAGAATAACAAAAATTAGAAAACTCCTTAGAATTAAGAAAAATTATGAAACACAGTATTTTAATTAGCAATAAAACTGCTTGTTGCAGGGCACCAAGATCTCTTAAAATCCTAACAGCCAATATTTTAAAATAAAAGCGTTTAAAACTGGGTAACAGTATGTTAATTTTCCCCTTTCTGCCCTTTGGGTATATGTGGAACCACATTTGTAAGGATAAAGGAAAAGTATTTTCTTTCAGTGGTTTTAACAATCTGCTGTTTTATCTGAATTGGAAGTTGCATTTGATATCTGTCTTCTTTTCTTCCCAGTCTTTACTGTGGCTGCATCTGCTGAAACTGGGGGTGTAAGAGAGGGAGATGTGTGATTTACACTGGCAGAGCTTACTGCTGGACTCACTGGTGTTACTTGTGTGAGGTAAAGTTAAGCAGACATATATGCCTCATGGTTGGGATTGAATATGAGTATATGCCTCAAGACTAGGATTTTTGCATTAGCCCTTTAGATCTGCTGGTGTTTTGGATCACCGGATCCTCCTCTCTTTTCATTTTTTTTCAAAACTTAAAAGTTCCTTTAGATAATTCTGACAACTTCTCTATCTCATTATCTATATCCAGATTTTCTTTCATCCTTTTGTTTTCTTATGTTTCTGTTTCAAGCATTTGACTGTGTTTTCTCACTTCTGTTCTTCATTTTTGTTCTATTTTGAAATCCTTTAATTTGGGTTTCATTCTAATTCTTCTTCTAACACTAATGCTTCACAGATCTTTTCTCTTCCCAGTGCATATTATCTGTCTTTCTCAGTAGACAACACATATGCTGTCTCTCCCCAGCTTCCAGATATTAGCACTTTTATTCTTGATTTCCAAGTGGCAATATAAGTGATTAATTTCGTGCAACTATTTGTGATCACAAAGTTGACAAAAAAGAGCTCTTAAAACCTAGGTTTGTCTGTGAAACCTTATGCTTAATGTAAAACCAATTCTTGTCTGCTGCAATCCACCAGGCTATTGAAGGATGTTGGGAGGATGGCCAAAATAATTTGGTGATGGCTTTCTTAAAAGCAGAAGACATTCTCCTGATATCAACCATTGAGTTGCTGCTAATGGCACTGGCTCCTTCATAACCAACCACACCTTATGCAGATCCAAATGCGAGGCCTGGAGCTTTAAGTGATCTGTGAATTTATAGAGCTTTTTTTTCCACCTCACTCTGATATTACTGAATAGTGTCCCTACTGAGAAAAAGAGATGGGTATTTACTTCTTTCAAAATCTCAAATCAGAGATTCTCCTCTCTGTTTCTCATTTCTCAAATCTATAGGGAAGCCAATAGCTGTAGGCTGATAACTTTATGCATTGGTATTTTATGGCACTGAATATAGGTTGGAAAGTGATAAAAACAGAGCTCTGAAAATAAAGCTTCTTCCTTCTACTATTGAATCAAAGTAATCCCACAAAGACAGAAAACCTCTTTTAGCCCTTTCTGGGACTGTGTCATATTTACTGAGGAGGTCTTCAGTCACTCTGGAAACCGGACTTCTGAAAATATGCTGACAATTTTGGCTGCTAGAGTCATTTAGGAGAACAAGAGGTTCTCAGACTTCTGAAATTTTAGATCAGAAGAATCAGGCGTATCTCCATGGCTACCAGATCAGTTCGTGAGCATCCTGACAGATTTCTGGTAGCCATTTTGGAAGGTTTCACAGATAAACTGCTTAGTGAAAAGACTACTGTAGCCACATGGGCTTGCTGGTAAGACCAAGGCTGTATATATTTGACCATCAGTCAGAAGGGGGGACATGTTACTGCACCATCTTGCTATTTGGCCTTGATAAACTTGCTGGTGTCTGGGCTAGAGATTAGCAAAGTGGCCCGTTTAGTGGCTTGGGATCTGGCGATCATGGGCCTGTCTACATCTCTGTGAAGTCTGGGCTTCTAGCATGCAAATATTTCACTATGGGAAGAGGAGAAGTGGTGGTGCCACTGCAGGGAATGCTTCAAGGATATGTCTGCTTCCAGGAGCATCTTTGGATGCCTACAGAGGCACACAGGACACAAAAGGGGAACCTTTTCAAAGGGCTCAGCACTTGGGTATGCATCTGCCCGAGGTCCCACATTCTTCCTATATGCCTCCCTTCTTGCTATGTGCTCTACATTTTCTTATTCTACATTTTCTTATCTCTAAAAATTAACCTCAACTTCTTCAACGTGTCTTGGATGCTTCACATTACACCTAAGAGACAAACTACTTGCAAAGGGGATGGGGAGAGAGGTACAAATACTATCTTAAAGACATCCTAAAATATACAACACTAACACTCAGCCCACATGCAATAGATACATGATACAATATCACTTTGCAGGTAAGGCATTCCAAACTTTTGGAGGTTTGTTCTTAATCCTGTAAATAACTACAAATGCAAAATCACGTGTTAGTGTTTGAAAAATAGGAGTTAAAAGACTTATCGAGGGTCACGGCTGAGGTCTGGTAACAGAGAAACAACACAATAATTTCACTGGCAGATGCTGTCTAGTTTAGCTACAGCAGTTTAAGATCTTACTGTCCCAGCAGCTGCACTGTTTGAGAAGTGACAAAATGGGATGTGTGATCACTCCCTGGGCCACAGCTTTATCGTTTTAAAGTATTAAATATGCTGTGTTTTACAGTCAGGCTGGGGTGAAACGAGGTAGAAGGAGACATATGGGGCACCCACACCCATTGCCACCTGATTCTTCTGTTACAGAGGGGGAGATGCCAGCTGGGAGTGGAAAGTAAGGTCACCAAGAGACAACAGTATCATCTCAAATCACTGCAGCAAGGTTTGGTCTTCAGGCTTCCAGACCTTTTAGTTTAGTTAAAAACTACCTTCCCTCTCGGACTCTGTGTTTGGTTGAGTTAATCTAAACTGACAGAAACTATAGCTCTCAAGGTGATGATGATGTACACAGCACTGACAATAAATACTGCTGTATCATGAAAGTATATAAAAAACAGATAAAAGATGTGTTCTGTTTTAATTATATACTTCAATAAGTAATTATAAGAAAATAACTATCTCACACCGTGATTCCACTTTTAGGTTTATTTACATAGCTGTCCAATTCCTGGTGGTAAATCATGATGCCAATGACATAGAACTGAGAAGGGGTTACCTGTCTGTGGTTTACTGATCCTCAGTTTCAGATGGATTATTAAACTTGTATTTCCACTTTGTAAAGTTTAGTTAGCAGCTTAAAACTTATGCATATATTAGGTAGTCCATTTTCACTGTCCTGCATCATCTTAGCCATAACTTCCTTAAGTGAGCAGGTAATTGATCACAGCTTTCTTAATGCTGCAAATCTTTACATTTTGTAGTAAACTTACACACTGATCTCTGGATGATCGGTCTATCTGATCAGCAACAGTGGCTTAAGCAGTTGTCGCTCCGTACATTATGCTGTGCAAGTATTTATGTGGCTATTTAGCAAATGAGAACTTATCTCGCTGAGAAATAACCCATTAGTACTTTGTTGCCCATTTGTTTTTTCCTGGGTTATTTTTCAGGTTATTTGTCAGTCCCTGGTGTGGTTCATTGAACAGCCTCATAAATGCTTAAGTGATACAGCTCTGAATATCCAACTCTTAAGACAATTTAAATGGCTTTATCAGGATATTAAGTGCTCTTAAGTGCAGATAAAGATGCCTTTATCTGCATCTGTCTACGCTATCTATTAAAATCAGTTTAGCATGTTGGAGTTTTCCCCACTCCTTAGGGCTCTGCATGTGATAACTGCTTGTCTTTCTGTCCCACAAAGGCCAATGTCCTTACCATGCCTTCCTTTGCAAACACTCCCCTTTTCCTTGCAGGTACCAACTAGCCATTTCACTCTAATATTCCAAGTGATGCAACGTAATAAAGCTAAATTTGTTTGAAAGTGATGGCCACCATACTCTGTTGAAGGCATGAAACTTCTATTTCAGAGCTGAAAAAGGGGTCCAGGTTTTGTGTGTGAGTGTATGGTGGTTTATTTTTCTTTTTTTTTTTTTACTCCCAGCTCTGTCAGCTAGTCTAACAAATTACGATGCTTCTCTTTTCAAGCCCTGCTTTTGCTTCCTTGGTGGCCTCCACATGAAGGGAGCACAGCTGGAAGCTAGTTCAGGACGGCGGGCATCTCAGTTGGGAGAAGGCAAGCCAACAATAGACCAAAAGCCCCTTCCACCCACTGACAGAGGACTGTGCCGAAAGTCTCAGGCTGCTGTTTGGTGGCAGGTCTGTGTTTCCTCAGCCCCAGTCAGTTGTTCCTAGGCTGTCCCTTCTGCTGCACTCACCCAGCTCACAAACTGGTAACCACAACAATAAAAAAGAGTACTCTTTAACTGAATCAGTTTCCTACTCAAATCCTTTCACGGCTGTGCCTTGGGGCATGGCAGAGAAGGTGATACAAAAGCAGGTGATGCCCCTGCTTACCCTGGCACAGTGCCACTGAAAACTCAACCAATCCAAAGTATTGGTCATCTCTCTTAGTTTGAGTTACTGTGTCTAAATGGCTCAGTAGACAAACACTTACGTCTAGATTTATGACATATCTAAATAGCTACACTGACAAAATTTACAAGTTGAGGAGCAGTTTTGATGGTTTATTTTTCCTGTTCCCTAGAATGAAGAATATGACAAAATGTCAAGTCTTCCTGATAAAATTGGCTGAACTTCAGCTTTTGACAGTGTAACGGTCTATTGTGGTATGGATATTTTACATTCATAGCCAACATGCAAAGTCTCTGAGCACAGATTAGATTTTCATTAATACAGTTATCTATCTTCCGGCCACAGTACATCAAGTCCCCTAGCCCTCACATGGGAATCAAACAGGAGTTCAATTTCTTTCTTATTCTAAAGGTAGAGAAAATATTCCTGGGATGTGTTTTAGTTCTGTTCCTCTGCTGCATCCCCTGCCCTTAAAGTAACAAAGTATATTTCTTACTTCAAAGCAACTTTCATTTTACAATCATAAGTCTATATAGAAAAGTTTACAAACCATACTCTGTACACTATCTCTAGTTATATCAGAATTAACATTATTTAAATATGCAAATGAATTTAATATCTGCAAAGTTAACACATATATTTAAGTAATAAGAAAACGTCACAAACCTGGAAAAACAAGCTAGCCACACAATTAGCCATTTGAATAAAAAAACTCTGAGATGAATGAGAATTGAGGTGATGCTTATGCTATAACGATAGTCTTAATCCTGTACCATTTGTGTCAGTGGAGATGAATAAATTGTGAATCAAATTATGATCAGTCCCACAGACCTCAACCTTATTCCCACTGAAATTCTGAAGTTAACAGGAGCAGGTAGCCAGGTCAGACTTGAAAAGTGAAATCCTGAACACATTAAGTTAATAGGACTTGTTAGAGAATATGATTTTCTCCCTTACTCTCCTACTGTAGATTTAAAAGGATAATGCTACATAAATTCTTCAAACATTATCTTCCAAAGCATATGGTCTAGACGTTTTTAAAAATAAATTGTAGCTAGTATGAGGCTATGTTTTAGATTTGTGCTGAAAACAGTGTTGATAATTGTCGTGGTTTAACCCCAGCCAGCAACTAGGACCATGGAGCCACTTGCACACCCTCCCCACCATCCAAGTGGGATAGGGGATAGAAGCGGAAAGGAAAAAAAACCAAACCAAACTAAACCAAAACAAAACAAAGGTGGGTTGAAATAAGAACAGTTTAATAGGACAGCAAAGGAAGAGAAAATAATAATAATAGAATATACAAAACAAGAGATGCACAATGCAATTGCTCACCACCTGCCAATAGCCCGTTTGTTCCCGAGCAGCGGTATTTGCCCCTCAGTCCACTCCAGTCTATAGACTGAGCATGACACCACATGGTAAGGAACAGCCAGCTTGGGTCAGCTGTCCTGGCTTTGCTCCCTCCCAGCTTCTTGTGAAAGTCCCTGACTTGGTATAAACATTGCTTGGCAACAACCAAAACATCAGTGTATTATCAACATTCTTCTCATACTAAATCCGAAACACAGCACCATACCAGCTCCTAGGAAGAAGATTAACTCTATCCCAGCCAAAACCAGGACAATAACACAGGGATGTTTTAGTCATTGCTGAGCAGTGCTTACGCAGCGTCAAGGCCTTTTCTGCTTCTCACACCACCCCACCAGAAAGTAGGCTGGAGGTGTGCAAGAAGCTGGGAGGGGCCACAACCAGGACAGCTGACCCCAACTGACCAAAGGGATATTCAATACCATATGATGTCATGCTCAGTATAAAGCTGGGGGAAGAAAGAGCAACAGGGGGACATCTGGAGTGATGTCATTTGTCTTCCCAAGTAACTTACATGTGATGGAGCCCTGCTGTCCTGGAGATGGCTGCACACCTGCCTGCCAGTGGGAAGCACTGAATGAATTCCTTGTTTTGCTTTGCTTGTGTGTGCAGCTTTTGCTTTGCCTATTAAACTGTCCTTATCTCAACCCACAAGTTTTCTCACTTTTACTCTTCCGATTCTCTCCCCCATCGCACCAGAGGGGAATGAGTGAGAGGCTGTGTGGGACTTAGTTGCTGGCTGGGGTTAAACCATGACTTGCATTCTGAAGAAAACAGAAAAATCTTAACTGTTTAAATTGATGGGTTTTCTTATACCCAAGTTCATTCTGGTTTTGATTATTACTAACCTAGTGAGTACAGCAACATCTCCATGCCCAAATAATCTTGACAGATGATCTGAAAGTAATTCTGCTACTCATGTGCTAGGAAAATTTTCCTAAGTATTAAAAAATACTGTATCATGCCTCATATAAATTGATTCAGTACCATATATGATCATTTACACATCCTTAGGTGCTCCACTCATCCCAAAGCTAAGTAGTCCTGTGTTGCAACTCGTGGCTTTGTAAAATATACTGTGGGTCAATTTACTGACGGTATGGCCTTTACACCCTTAAATTGAATGTTATCATGTAACAAATAACAAAATAAGAGCTTTTTTTAAAGAGTAGCTTCGCAATATTGGTAACATAAACACAATTCCAGTGTTCAATATTCCCATTCAGTTGTGATTGTCCAAATGTCAGTTTGAAACCTATGATTTTGTGCTTTTCTCATATATCTCTATTTTTACACAAGTAACTACATTACTAGAGGGCGTCCCTTAAATATTAAACAACAATCAGAGAGTCCTTTGCTTTTTTAAGAACACCAAATCGAGCCTTCTGGGTAATATCCAAGGTCTTCCTCTTCGAGTATCCTTTCTTCTAGTGAGGCCTAAAGCAGGTACACAGTGGAGAACCAGGAAAATGGGTATCCTGAATATTTTTTCTGTCAGCCTCCTACAAATGGTTTGTGATTCCAGGACTTTCTGAGCTAGGGCCAGTAAAGAGTATTTCCTTGTATTCAGTAGCACTCGGGTGTTTTTATTCTTTTCTTCCTAAGTATGTAAACTCAGGGATTTGATAATATGTTATCTGGGAATTTTTTGGCATGGTATTGAAAGATGTGCAAATACATTTATGAAAAGAAACAGAGAAAGGAAGAATCGAGTTTGCATTCATGTTGCCAATGTAATTGCTTTTGTCTCTTGCAGGAGCAGTTCCACTGATGACATCTTGCTGTGCCAGAGGTCCCTCGTTCCTGAGTTTCGGGCTGTTGGCTGACGCCTCCTAGACTCCAGGGGAACACAGGTATCTTGGATATGGAAACCAAGGTCTTCCTTCGAGGAAGCAGGCTTTCTTTACTAGTATGGGGCCCTTGAACTTGGCTCGATGTTCAGTGGTGAGCCCCCGCTGCCTGTGGAGCATGGGAAGAAGTACTCATGGCAACCTGTGTTGCTAGGCAGATGGATGATTGTGTTCTGTTCCTGTCACTGTGTTCTCAGGGATCCTGGCTTCACTTCTAGATATAATTAATGGTAATAAAGTCTGAAGGTTAAAATATGTAGATCTCTAGGGCCATTTCTGTGCCTGGGTGGGATGAGGAACAGCATCCTGGCACTTACAAATAAAAGTGAGAGCTTTTTTCTGCTGCAGCTCTTTAGGCATAGTCCCAGAGGCCAAGCACTGCCAGTAGCTCCTTGACATTGAGGAATATTGCTGAGGGAAATAAATGCTTCCTTTTTCCTAGTAACTCATTTTTAATGCATATTCAGTCACTTTTCCTTAGATGCAGCTTTGTTGAAGCTGAATAGGAGCAGCTAAAGATCCATAGGATTGTAGCTGTATATGAGCACCACGAGAGATTTGCTAGTACAGTTCCAAAGCCATCCCATGGACTGAGAAGGATTTGAGATACTGCTATTATAAGCAGCCTTCAAACCTATTTTTTCCCTTTCCTTCCTCCTGAGTTTTACTTACAGACTCAGCCAACCACTGAGCCATCTCCCTCTAAAAGAACATCTTACCCTTCCTGCCTTCCTCCCTATTTCTCACTCACTTCTAATTGCATGGTCCAACTTCCTGGCTGTGCTGATTCAGATGCTTGTCAGACCCTTTACCGAATTTCTTAATATGGCAGAAAACTATTCACTTTTTGATGGATTATTTTTTTGCTTCTTCAGTGACTCATACCTGCTCTCAATGAAGGGCAGGGCCAGCACAAGGTAGAAGGAAGTTGTGCAGCCAGGAGAAGAGAAGGAAGCACAAGACTTGAAGAAAGAGCTGGATCCTCCCCTTACATCATCGGTGAACTCCACGTCTTAAGGAATCATATCCTGACATTTTATTTAAGAGATCAGATTTGGGGCTTCTAGTTTTACTACCTGCACGAAAAATAAAGGAACCCCCTTGCCAATCCGTGCTCTTTTTGCTGTTCTGTAGGTCAGTGCAGGAAGACTTCCATTTTTCAAAAAGAAAACAAAATGATGGCAAATAAGGTTAATAAGAAAATACCAGCCGCCTGGGAGAGGTCAGTGGTCGAGCAAATAATGGTGGGCATACCTATTTGTCTGTCTCTACCCACTCTGTTAGGCTTCTCTTCATGTGGTCCAAGCATAGGATCAAAGTCTGCAGTAACAGAACAAGCCAGAGAGAAGCTGTCTTCCCTCCCACACATCAAATAACGAGGTAGCTGCTTTCAGTGTAATTTACCCAAAATTGGAAGGGAAAGATACAGCATAGGCAAGGAATGATGGAGTATTTTTCTCATTTTTATCTGGTTGTTGTGTATCATTTGGGTGAACAGATAACAATTTAGATAATACTCTGTTTTGAAGAATCTGTTTCTGAGTCACTCAGATCACCTGCTGATCCCAGAGGAAGAGTGGAATGGAGATGCCAAATGCACTTGGGTCACTGGTGTTACATTGGTGAAAGAGAGTAGTGCGACATGGAAGCACCTCCCAGGTGCCAGGGCTGGACCCATTTAGCTACAGAGGAGCTACAGACAGGCTCCTGTCTCAGAACCATAGCTATTCATCTACTTTCTCTGTGAAGGGCACATGCATACGCTTCTTTGTGCCTCCAGTGACACGGTCCCCAAGGACCCACAGAGGGAGTTCTCTGGTGAAGGTCTCCAGCAAATGTTCAGAGCAAAGGTGTGTCCAAAAGTCGCAACCCTGAAGCCATGTGGGGACACCGCTTTGTAGGATGTTATTATACCTCATTGAACTGCTTTATCTTTTACATCACTTCTCCCATTTTAGAACTGGTTTTTATTGCTGAACAAAATTTCTGAACATATGCACGGAAAATACACAAAATGTGTGATAGGACCCTGATAGCTGAGAGGAATGTGCGTGATGAAATTAGGTGCAGGGGCAAGGGCACCTTACGTCTATTAGACTTCAATGGATTCAGGTTTTATATCAACAGTGCTGGATTCTTCCATATTTTCCCTGAGATACTTTCTGACATTTTTAAAATGAAAAATTACAAGTTTAAAAGGGTATGTTCTCTTCGGAGGAGCTCTTTAAAGATCTTGTATGCAGCAGCTGATATTTCAAGCTGTTGAATTAGTAGTTCTGGGTTTCCTTTTGTACTTTTCTGTGCCAAAATGCTATTAGCTGTTTCAGCCCACTCATACCCATGGTTTGAGATGTCTGTGCACTAAGTTCGAAGGGAAACAGTCACGTGGTTCAGGTCCAATATTTTATCTGCATTATAATTGTTAACATTTTTTTTCCTACATAGATTTTTCAATACATGTTGCCAGGAAATTTTAAAGCAGTGAGTTCTCATTTTGAAGTGCTTTCTCATTCCATATTTTGTTCTGCTCCTGAAGACAGGCAAGATACCAAAGCTCCGTGTGTCAGGAATTGGGGGAAGAAGGGGAAACAGGTGCTGACACTTGGCTGCAAGCTATTGCAAGCAAAAGGAAATTCCAGGCTGGAGCATATGATGCAAATGAAGCACTTTCATTTACAGGAATTGTCCTGAGTGGAATCTCAACAAAACAGGTGGGACAGTGCAAAATACTGTTTACTGAAATTACTGTTAGCTGTAAGTCACAAAAGATTCTGCAGCTAGGCTACCACTATCAAACTTAACGAGTACAAATGTGCAGGATTTGACCAATAATTTTACATACTCAGAACAATGCTCTCCCCGAGGAGCTATTGTATAATAGCAGCTCCTGAGGGCCGGAGTCAGCTGAAACGACGGGACGTAGACATTGTGGCAAGCACAACCTGTCGTAGCTGTTGCATACTTCATGATTTGCCCGTGTTTGGTCAGCACACTGCTTTCATTACCAAAACAAAGACAAGTGTGTTTCAGATAGGACAGGGTGGTGAGGAAAGCCAACTGCAAGCCCTGGTAAAATTACTGGGAAGACGTTAAAGGTAGTGGCCTGAGTGGAGCTACCATCTTGTCACGTCACATTTGCAGTCACTCACTTCCATTCAAAGGCTACTGTAAAAATGCAAGAATCTCAATAAATGCACACAATAGGCAATATTTGCATCTATTTAAAAGCTGAATGCTGTTCATATTTTGGGTATGGATTTGGCATGAAAACCTGAATGACTAGAACAGGATTTTTTTAAAGCTTTTATTAGGGAAATGTGGTAAACACTTTCAGTTAGTGTAGCATTTGTAGAAGAGCTGTAAATGTCCTATGATGAATCAGGTGATTTGGAAAATTACGTAAGAAATCTAATGCTAGGCACAATATTCAAGAACATGAAATACCACATTTGGAGTAGGGGACAGAAGAGATACAAAAGCTCTGTCCTTGCCAAAACAATGTATTTCACACTTTTCTTCGGTTTCAAACAAGTGACCACCACCATAGATCTACAACTAGGAAAGACAAAGTTTTTCTGTCTGGAGGAGCTGAGGGAATAAGAAATGGGACCTCTGTAAGACTAAAAGATATGGGCCTTCTGTTGCTGCTGCTGCTGCTATATCCTCTAACTTTGGCTGCCATCCTATTCTCACCAAAACTTGTTCTCAATTTGAAAGGAAACAAATCCATGCTGCTCCTGTAGTCAAACGAGTAATTTGAAGCATTTAGCTACTTTAATAAACTGTTCAAATCTGTAGATAACCTTTCAGAGGGATCAGCTTTGTTAAGAGAGCATAATCAACTGTTTTCCCAACAGAGTAAGGATGTATTCTCTTGGGTCTCTATTATACCCTCTTTACTCTGAGCCACGTTCAATACAAACACAGAAATAAGTGGCTTTCAGGCAAATAGCAAATGTTCAAATGTCGTAAAAAGTGATTATTTAAAAGCAAATACGCCCTATTTGGGTTTATCGTGATTTTTTTTTTTTTGGAAATTTCAGGCTTCCATGAATACTGAGAACATCGCAACTGTTTGAGAGGTAGAGGTGAGTGTGTGACAAGGGGTCATTCACATGGGCTTTGCAAAAGTTTTAACATCTGACAAGCAAGCACCTGCTGTGGCAAGGACAATGTTTTAGTTCTAAGAACTTCATAAATATTTATTTTCTATGAATACATGGTTGCATCTTGCTGAAATATTAATATTTATATTTTCTCTGCTTTCACAGTTGTTTTAAAGTCAGAAGAACCAGGCATCGCAAGCATGTCTGCTAAAACACACAGCTAAATTTAAACTGCACAGTTTTATTTAATAGCACTAAAGACAGAATATTTTAGCTGTTTTGGCACAATGGTATTTAGGATGAAATGTTCTTTCACTTTGTAAAGCTCAGATACACAGAAATCTCTGCAATGGCTGGGAAAACTCTATTTTTAAGAGAAACGGAGTGCTGTGAAGCGGCAGGTTCAGGGGGCTCACTGGGGGCCTGGCGACAGGGGCAGCGCAGTGCTGCACCGCCCCACCTCCCAGGCCAGGTGCGGGGTTCGGACACATTCTCCCTCTCCTGAGCACAACGTGGGTGACTCCCCAAGCCCCTGCGTGGCAGGCACAGGGGAGCAGGCCGGGGCTGGGCCTCCGCACTGGGATCCATGGGCCTGATGGACGTTTTGGGGTGATTGCGGCCGCGGCCTTCCTGGCCGGTGCAGTACCCGAGGCCCGCACGCAGGGCCCCCACCAAAGCTACTTCCATCATCTGTGACTCGCTCTGTTGGTTAGCAGGCCGCCAAGGCCGCAAGGGAAGAGGTTTCCAGGCGGAGGGAAGGTGGCTGCGTCTGTCAGCGCAGCCCGGCCCGCGGCGGCTGCGAGGGGAAAAGGCGGCGGGAGGAGAGGGCCCGGCCAGGCCCGCGTCGCCATGGCGACGGCGCGGGGCTGCTTGCCATGGCGGAGAAGGAGGGGAAGAGCCAGGGTAAGGCCGGGCCGGGACCTGGGCCTCCAGCCCCCCGGGAGGTGCGGGAGGGCCAGCGGGGGCGCCGGGCCGCGGCCGGCTGAGTGGGGCCCGTCCCGCCGCGGCCTCCGGCGGGCAGAGAGGCAGCGGCCGGCGGGGTTGGTGCTAGGATGGCACAGGGACAAGCACCGACAGAGACAGACATATATGTATGTGTGTATATATATATATATATATGAATACACGCACGTATTTGCACACAAATACACCCCTGCCCNGGCCATGGCCGCGGCGCTGGCGGCCTCGGCGCGGTGCGGCCGCCGCGCAGGGAGTGCCTGGAGCGGGGGCCCGAGGCGTCCTCCCGGTGCGGGGCGGCTGGAGCCAGCTGGTCACGGCCCCTCGCTGGCATTGCTGGATGCACAGGGCTCCCTCTGCCAGGAAAATAGTAACGTGTGCTGCTGATAGCACCGTGGCTCATTTTTAGAGGCAAGAGTGTTCTGCTTCAGGGAGCGTTGCCAGAAATTGTATTTTAGAGGCTAAAGGTAGTTCCTTCTGCAAGGATTTTCAGCTGTCATTTCAAGGAAAACGTGCTTTCTGTAAAACCCGCACTATTGTGACTTCTAAAAGCCATCCTTTCCATAAGTAAACTTGTGTGTGTTGTAATAGTTTGCAAATTCCAAACATCGTATTTGAAATCATCTAAATAATGGATATTTAGGAAAAAAACCTCAAATATATTTGGTCGAAAAGTCCTGTATAAATGATTGCTGTGGATGGTACTGAATGTGTAATTTGTTTTTGATAGAAGTATTTCTAGTATGCACTTTGCAGCACAGGTATCTTGCAGAAATTAAGAAATAAGGCTGATGTAGATTCAGTGAGGACTGTTCTAAAGGTATTATTTCTTTTATATTGTTATTCATATTTGTTTTGTTTTGTCAAAGCATATTTTCTGCATCTTTCCAGTTTTGCAAATGAAGCTGAGGCACAGTTTTGGCAGAGGTGGATAGACGTGATAGGATAACAGCCTAGAAGTCTGCTGAACCATCTGAGAAAAGGGAATCTGGTGTTCTGGCAGGATAACAGTAATATTGGGAAGTTCTGGCTCCATGTATTTTGGGCACCCATGTGTATGATATTGAGATTTTGCACCATTTTTTCAATGCACAGACAAACTCTTGGAAGGTCATGAGGTCTTGATTACTTGATTAGTGGCTTTTAATGCTGTTTTTATAGTTTCAAAGCGAGAATACTTGTAAGAAGTTTAATTATCGTACAACTGAAGACAGACTTGTCTTTTTTTTTTTTTATTTACACTTCATGTTTTTTAACGTCCTGTAAAACACTATTCCAAATAGAGTATCAGATGTCATCTTCTAGAGTAAAATTATGCTGTCACCCCATCCCAGCTTGACCCATGAACTCCATTCCTGGCCCTCCCAGACTTCTTGATGGTTTGTGGAAAGTGACATACTGGGCTTTGATTTCCTATCTGTAGAATGGGTATAATAAGCTGTATCACATGAACAAGGCATCTGACTTACCTTCAGTCACTCATGAGAATCGTAGTCTGTTATTAGACAGACCAGTTGCTTATTGTCCTGTAAAGGTACCCTGTTATTATAAACGGTTTGGGTTGAGGTAAGCTAACAGTCTCATTAAACTGCAGAAACAGGCCTGTAAGAATTAAGTCACACCCATTTCAGAGTTGTTATTAGTCTTCTTGCAGAGAGCAGTTAGTGGGTTAATTTTCTCCAATTCTAGATTCACACATGGATCATGCTTTCTTCCAATAAGCATTCCATATCTATGCAAACTGCAAATTTTACTCTATTATGCTTCAAACAGAACAATAACATTAGTTATATTGTAAAATAATCAGTCTTTGGGGTATTCCTCTCGGTTCTTTGTAGAACTGCAGTTCCACGAGCTTTCATGGTAAAGGTTTCCCTTAGGTCCTATTATTTTCAAGTTTTGTCTTCTTCAAAGTTAAAATGCCTACTTACATGTTTTACAGATGTACAAGATGTACACAAGGAAAAATAGTGAAAGGCCAAATCCTGCAACCTCCTGTAAATCATGTTACTCACATGAATATTACCTTCTAACATAAGCAATTCTTGTGAATAAAGTCTTGTATGTGCCTAAGTGTTAGTGGGAACATGCCCATACTAACTGTAGCTACATGTTTTACGTATGCATTTATATCCTTACATTTGTGCATTCAACATTGTTTAATGTTTTTCTTCATACCCATCTGATTGTGCTAGACTGCTTGCTTAATCTTTCTCTTCTGTATATTTGGCCATATCTCCCCTTCTATCATTCTGTTGCTTTCCCTTTTTGTGCTACTTAATTCGGTCTGTCTGTTCCTCCATTTGCTCTTGGATACCATCTTTGTAATTTGACATGTCAGATTTTCTAAGTTTTAATATCTCTGATCTCAAAAATGATGTCACTAGAACCTCAAAGTGAAATGTCAGACTGTTAGTGCCTGAAGTAGAACTAAACAGAAGACATATTTTTCTCCAGCTGGGATTTAAGAAATCACGTGAAAGTACATAAAGGAGAGAATGCTTGGTGTTCCTATATCACTAGGATAATGTTATGTAATTGATCAGTATTAGAGTTTTTCTAAGACCATATTCTTTGTGCCAATTAGTGCATATTTAAAATGCAATGAATAACTCCTGAATTTTAATCCAAAAGGAAGTATATTAGCTAGTCTGAGTTCCTGTTTCACCCACTTATGCCCATATAAAACTGAATAACTAGTTCTGGATAACAGATGTCCTTCAGAAAGATACCCGTTTCTGATGTGGAGACCTGCAGAAATGGAGAATAACCATTCCACAATGATGGTTTTCCGTGGTAAATGATTAGTAGTTGTTGTGGCCAGTTTGAGTTGCAGCTGCGATATGTAATCAGGCCTCACAGATCCCCTTCCCCACTTATGAAACAGTCACACGGATGTTGTTAGTGGAGATGAGAAAGAGTTTTCACCCCAATTTTAGTGCCTTGTGTACAATAATACAATATACGAATACAAATATACAAATACAATAACAGTGCGTTCAGTCACACAGATACATCTGCTCTTTAGCTACCCTGGTTTGCTGCCTGACACGCTGGTGAAATTAGAGATTTACTGGAGTTTACGTTTGGTAAGAACTAGCTACATAGCCGTTTAACTATTACCTTCTTGCAAGAAGCAGAGTTGCCCCTACATCACCTGTTCTGCCAAATCCTCCTGTGTATGGAGGCAGGATCTAAAGCTTCCCTCTCCGTGTCACCTGGCTCTGCTTGGATTCTGTGTCACTAGAGGTATTGAAAATGTGCTATGGCTGCTCCCTCTGTTTTAGTAAAGTTGCATGTCCAAGCTGAGAGCCTAGTAGCTGCCACGAGCACTGCAGGTAGTTGTAACCATTAATTCTGCTTGGAGCGTGCTTAATTAACGTGAGAGTCTCAAACCTGACACAGAAAAGCGCTTAAGCTGTGTATGGCTTTGGGGAATCCCGCTGAACGGGATAATATGATGCACATGATGCTTAAGCACATGAGTACATTTAAGAGTTTTGCTAAAGTAAGGATTTTAAAATGTGTTTTTGAGGGTTTCACAAATAAGCATCAGCATTTGAAAGGTACAAAAGCTATGGATTAAACGCTCAGAATAAACCTTCAGGCTAAAGTAGTCCATCAGGCAAATTATCTCTAATTTTAAAAGTGGCAGTGTTTCATTTATGAAAAAAATAACAGTATGAATCGCTAAAAATAAGTAGCTTTCATAGGGCTCAAGCAAGGAATATTTCAACTCTAGAAGAAAATTTGAATGTATGATATCACTTAGGAAATCAGTGTGTGGTTTTATCACAGTGGGATTTACAGATGAGCACTATGAATATTTTTATATCCTCTTGTTGACATTGCTGTGAGAAATAATTTGAGGAGAAAAGTTTATAGCTTTTATTAGACTGTAATGCAGTTTAACATGCACCTTGACATCAATCCGAGTTATGTTTTAATATCTGCACTTACTTGAGGCTGAAACAAAAAAATTAATTATGTCCATCTCCCATGGATAAATGCAGGCTGTAGATCTGATCCTCTTGGCTATACTCCTGCAGTAAAAGTTGATCTCGGATGGATGTAGAATAGGTAATTGCAGATTGACAGGTTTCTTGTTTCCATGGTGCATAGAACGGCAGAAGTTTTTTGGTTTGGCTCTACTTGTAGCTGACTTATTGAATAAAAAAATGGCTGGTGTGCAGAAAGGCTTTAAACTTTTTTGTCTTTTAAACAATGCCAACCAGCAGATACATAGTGCTGACAGGGAGCTGGAGAACTCCCACAAATTATCTTTCCAACAATAGTTAACATGTTATTAAGAATTTCCATGTCTACATACTAATTATTCTGAGATCTGAGGGGCTTTATTTTTTTTTTTTTTTTAATTTAGGAGTACCTTTAGTTTGTGTGAACAGATGCTGCTTCATTGTGGGAGGGGAAGGGCCCGGCGTGGTGGGAGATGGGGTAGGGGTGCTGCAGAAGGTGGCTGGGGAAGCTGGGAGCTCCCCGCATGGAACTCACAGGTACCCGGCCCAGGGACAAAAGCTGTTGGCACGGTAAGGGGCAGGAGGTCCCCAAACCTACCTCTGGCCCCTGCAGCTTTTCGTACTGGATTATGTGCCGTCTGACAAGTCTCTGGAGATATTTTTGTAAATGATCTTTAATTGTATATCTCCATCGTTAAGAAAACACAGACTCACAACTCCTTGGTAATGTGACACCCTTCCTGTTCAGCGTTACATAGATATGGGTAGAATGTGCAAACCCTAATGAACATAAGATTGGAAGGGATTTCCTTGAGCCCAGCCTGGGGTTGTATGCAACCATCACTGTCAAAAGTTTACCAAGCTCTATCTTAAAAATGGTCAGGATTATTGTGTCCCTGGTGTAAGGTCACAGGATGTTCTGGACTATTACTGCTGATGGTCAGGTTTAAAATTAAGAGATTAATTCTGAAATTTAGCTGTGAGTAGCTTGTATCCTTTTTTCGCTGTTTGCCAACTTTCTCCTTTAGCTTACCTTACCTCAAATTGTTATAGAAATAAGTCTTATTCCCCATGGATGATAAATGTAAATGTCTTATATTTGTCAGCTGAAATGCTGTTCAAATTCAGAATATTCCTCTTAGGCACACAAAAAGAAAATTGGAGGTTCATATTCATTCACAATATGTACAGAAAGTGATTTAGCACTGTAAGTGATACTTTCAAGACAACTCCTTAAAAAACAAGCAGCTGCAGCAAGCCTTTGTAGATCCCTGCCATTTTGTTTCACAGTTACAGTCTTCCTTTGCTTGGTCAAAGCCCTCACTCCATAGCGCAGACATAATTGCATCCAGTTTAGAAGCTCCTGGGTTTTTTTAAACTCATTTGACACCCTGTCAGGCAAATTGAAGGTCCTGCGATATGTTAAGTAATAATAGCATCTATTAAAAGTCATATTTAAAACCCCACATTCTCGTGTTGTATTTTAGACAATATTTTTTTCACATGAAGGATGTTTACAAGCGGCTGTATTCTAGCAGTGCTACTGTGGTGCTCTAGTTAAAATTTATAATGGCTTATGTTTAAAATAAATTAATTTTAAGAGCACTAGTATCCGTATCCATTTATCCACAAATTTCCTTAACAATCCACTTGATTCTGTTTCCTGACCACTTGAGCAATCAGTGTGCAGGGGCAGTTTAATAGGCATATTCAGTTTACAAGATGTTTGGTGCTGCCACACATGCAATCAGATGTATGTGTGATGAGTTATCGAGTGTTGTGTTGGGGCCGTTCTGCAGCGTTGGCAGAGTGAGCTGCTGTTGTGGGGCACACGGCAGTGTGTGTGTTGCTGCATTTCGGTGGAGCTTCGTGTGGTGAATATGTGTGACAGGCCGTGACTGTTGTAGTTGTCCTTTGTGGCTCTACCATCCGCTTCTGGGGCCAGAACTGTGGAGAGTGTGGGAAAAACGGAGACAAATGCATTCTGTGACCATACAGCACGCCAGCAAGGGCTGTGTTCTGCTGGTGTCGCAGCCTGCATGGGCTCTTCCTTTTCAGCAGCAGCTGGAGGTATAGCAAGACTCTCAGCATCGCCAGGAGAGCTATTTGTCCTCGCAGGGCAGTTTGCTGTTGGTGATGAAAGAGAATGTAAGTATGGGCTAGACATAACTCTTTCATTATATCCCAGGTGTGGCTGAGATGAAAGATATGGAACAGTTTGCAACAATGGAGATTACTGGTTTTGACAGCTCTGAGCTGCAACAGGACTGCTGACTGGTACAACTGCCAGAGTTGGGATTTCAGGGATGTGCAAGACATCTCTAATGGAGATTTATGCTGAGCTTATCTCTGCCTTATGGAAAGGGAGACTGCATGCAGGCAGTATTGACATTAAAAATAGTGTCACAATTATTTTTTGCAGGCTAACAAACATCAAGTGCTGGCATTTCTTTCACTTCTCTGTAGGAAGGATAGCATTATGTCTTTCCTCAAGAGAAGTATAAGATATTAATTGTATATTATCTGTGAATCACAGGCCTACAGGGGACAATAGAGATCTATGCATAGATGAGACTTCTTTTCTTTCTTTGGATGACTGGAGGCATAGGTCCGCATCCTCTGCTCAGAAGAGAAAATCTTTATATCAAAAGGAGAGGGTTTTCCCACATCGTGCTGCAAGTTAGTGTGACAAAACAAATTGTCTCGCTGCCCTCTTCCATACTGCCCTCACTGTTAGTTGCATGCGATGGTAATTATTTGGCGGCTTGTCTGTGGGCACCAGCTAGCAGGAGAAAAGCTTTGCTGTCAGAACTGGGCCTGTGCAAATGGTCAGGGTGGGCGATATTACTCAAAACTTGCTGCTTTGGCTCATGAAGCTCCAGGCTTCATGAAGTCAGACTCAGCCACCGCTTCAGTAGCTGCAAAATGATGATGTGCTTGGCTGGCTGAAATCTAGGTCATAGTGGAGACCTGTTAGGTCCAATTTGGGTACATGTTTCTTCCTGAGAGTCCTTTTGCATGCTGCTTCCGAAGTAATAATCTGCAGCCCTTGTGGAACTAAAGCTCACAGCATGACCCTGCACTATTTAATACAGGGGTGACAGTCAGTTAGGGTACAAGGAGTAATGCGCTTAAGAAGGTCAGGTCAGGGTTTTAGCTCTCACTATTGACTGCATCAGAGCTCAGAGAGACTTTGTGCTTAGGGTGATAAAAATCTATAAGCTCTATCTACAGGGAAAGGTTCAGTACAGAGCTGTGACCTCGCACAGGCAAGGTGCTTATCCCTGGGCACTAACTGTGGTACCTGAGGAGCCAGGGGGCTGTGGGAGATGGCAGGAGGAGCTCAGGGCTGTGGCCAGGTGGAGCTGCATGCAGTCCTTGGAGCAGCAGCAGAACAGAAAGTTGGAGCTGGAGGAGGGCTGGGTGCCAGGTATTTGCTTGTGCACTTCCCTGCTACTTACAGGTGGTAATCCTCCCACACAGTGTCATCCTGGCTGGTCCAGAGAGAGGGCAGAACACCTACCTGTGATGCTGTGCATGTGGGAATCTGACTTGTGTTGCCATTCCCTGATGGAAGGGCTGCTGCCCACCTACCACCAGTGGGGCAGGCGATGACGGCCTCCACTGGGCCATTTTCCTTGCAGAGGAATGCTGTAGCATGGCTTACAAATTACTCACTAGAAAATGTCAGAATGTCTTGCAATTTTAACCTGAATTAGGCCAGCTTGTGGTTTTCTGAGGTTTTGTTTGTTTTGTTTTGTTTTTTTCCTGGGCGTGCTGCTGGGTCAAGAACACTTCATCAGCAGAATATAGTGCTATAGCCAAGTCCTGGCCCCAGCCTGCACACCTGCATTTCAAGGCCTGGACTAGCCTGTCTTGCCTAGATGCTGCGATGGGCCACTGCCTGGGCTTGCGGCAGATCAGGAATCTCTGCCAGGGTCTGTCTCATCTTAATTGCTTTGATGTGGAACATGATGTGTGCTACATCTCAGATGCACGGTCATGCCAACCAGCCAACCGCTGCACCTCCATTTCTCCTCTTTGGCAGATGTAGACCAAATCACAAATTTGTTTTGTACAGTGAAAGTGGGAAGCACTCCTTCCATACTGTCCCAGAAAAAAAAAACAAGGAAAAATGGATCACTCGTCAAACCTCAGCTAGTGCAGAGGTTTGAGAAAATTGAAATCTAGGTGAGTATAGCTAGGTGGTGTTCCTTGATCATCTCCCAGAATTGCAGACTTCTCTGCTGATGCTTATGAAGACTGGTGGTTCAGTATTTATAGATATATATGTAGATATAGCATATCTGCACAGATTGTGTACAGTAAAAACATCAGGGCGTATTTTGTTGACCCTTTCCTGAGATGCATGAGGTACTGTTGCTGACATGGTTTGATATGTCCCTGTGTTGCATCACTCAGACTAACTGCCTAGGGGGAATGGAGCTTTCCCTAGCAACCATATGATTGGAGCATCCTTCCCCCATATATCCCAGAATTGTGTATACTTAGCATACTCTCACCAGCAAGCTGCTCAGGAGCTCTTTGAACAGGAAGGAGAAAGGATTTTCTTGCTTGTAGGGCAAGGGATAGACTAATCACCCCCTTCTTTTTCCTGAAAAGTAAGTTGCATCACCTGGCGCTGGATCTAGACTGCCAAGGATGCAGGCACACGTGACACCTGAGGAGATGCGAAGATTATGATAACAGAAGTGCAAAGCTGGGAAAGGAGATGTAGCAGAGCAAAGGGGTGCAGTCCCGGAGGGAACAGTGCTCAGGGCAAAGCGAGCAGAGTCACCTGGCAGTGTCAGCCACATCTGCCCCGTGTGCATTGTTATCTAAGGAGCTGAGCCGGATAAGAGGAAGGGCAGAGTCGTGTCCCTTACCACATCCTTAGCACATGCTGCTGATTTTTTTTTCAATGGCACCAAACTTGTGTGTGCAGTCCCCACCAGCAAACCTGCCGCATGTCCAGCCCTGGAGAGCACTCAGTGCAGTTTTACAGGCTGTAAGAAACACCGTACGACATTAGCTGGATATCCATTGGGACTCAGTCCCACTTGGTCACTCCTAACGTTCAACATTCCCTGACCCTCTTCCCTTCACTTGCAAGTTCTGATTGGTTATAAATAGTTTCAGTAAGTTTAGAGTAAGTTTGCTTTGCAGTTTGTATCTAGGAAGTCCTGATGGCTTTTATTTATTTGACAAACAAATTTCAATCCTTTCTGGGGATCTCCAGAAAGAATTGGTTGGAACTGGGGAAATTAAAGTCTCTGTTTTGGAAGCCTGGGCACAGGGAGGATGTCAGGGTTATTGTGTAGGAAGTGATGCAGAAAATAGTAGTTTATTGGTCCCCTCCAACATATGGACAATTTTGTGTTACAGCAAGCATCTGTCAAGGATTTTGTAGGGTATTCCTTATAATTTTCCTTTCTCCATTCCCGTAGGCAAATGCATTCTTTGCAGCAAGCCCAGGCAGGGGTTGTAGTTCCACTAGGGCTTCATGCTGACGTACTTTGCCATCTGCATCCCCTGGCTTTAAGAAATACAGTGCAAACTCCGGACAGAGCAAGCAAATAGGATCCTGGTAAGGATGCGAGAGTCAGGTTTGATGCAGCAGCTGTTCAGGCTGTTATTGTGAATTGGGGCAGATACGTACGAATTATCAAGTACTGAGGATACAGATTGATCTCTGTGAACTGGTGTGGGGGCTATTTCCCTAGCACAGAGCAGGCGAAATAATGGCATGTTGCAAGAGCAACTGGAAGTGACAGCATTAAAATGGGTTTGATGCCTACCATAATGTGTACCATGCAGGAAAGAATTTTTTTTTCCATTGATGAAGAACGCTATTTGATTGAGAAGGGACGGCAGTAGACAAGACCAATCATGACACCAACACCTCTAGGGAGAGTTGACTGGGACAAGAGCTTTGTGAATGGTGGATATTCCCTTTCAAATCAATGACACTTGAATATGGACTGTGTTTTGGAGGCAGTGTGAACTATGGATTTAAACACCTTTGGATATACTAGGTGATGAAAGGCATTGACTATTTATGACTTCTTTTCCAGCTTGATGTGGCATCCTCCATGGCCTGTTTTTTTCTACATTATAGTGTTAGATTAAGAATTTTATAGCAGCTAGAAGCTTGACTGCTTATTGAGGCAGCAATAGTTTCTATACTTACTTTGTTTCTCAACAGTTGAATTGGTTTGTTAATTGCCCCATTAGTTTTGTTAGTTTTGGTTCCCACATGTGTTAAAACATCTGAAACTATGGTAGCTTAGAATGCCATGGCATTTAAAATAGCATCTACTGAACAATCAAAACCTAGGATAATCAGGATATCTTGTTTCACCAGGTAAAGTTACTGGCAACTTGTAGCTCCAGTAGGTGCTGCCAGCTGACTTATTACAACTGGATATGTTTTGCATATTGTCACATTTTTCAGCTTTGAGGTTGAAATGCACAGTTGTTATACCATTTTTTGAAGTCTTTAGTGGATTTGACAACTTCTAACTGAAATAACCAAAATATTTCCATTGTGGTTGATCTGAACTATTTTTATTTTTTGTTATCACTAGCATCATTCTATGCAATAATCTCATGGTCATAGCAAAGCTGGAGTCAAAACAGTGCTTAATTTTTTGCATCACTTTATTATATATTTTGCCCATGCTACAACTGTCCTAGTTAAGACAAAAAGGAAAAATTGTGTTTAATATCTTTGTGTCAGAATTTGAAGTAGCTTTTGCAGTTAAATATGCCACAGCCTTCGTCAAACTGACAGCCTGTATTTTATTATCAGACATCAAATTAATTACCTGATTTTTCTAAAACCCTGTTTGCTGTTGGTGGTTTTGTTCTCGTGGTTATTCACACCATGTGCCATACATAGGTCTCTGCAAAAATTGTTCTGATTGCTCCACTCTGAGAGCCTCCATTCTGTGTATCTATTTTTAAAGATAGTCCCTTTGTTTTTATTCTCTATTATTAGGTTGGTGCAAAAGTAATTGCAGTTTTTGCATTTTTGAAATTTGCTGTTTGCTATTGGATACATTCTTAAATAAATCTGGTTATGTTATACATCATTTTAATGTGCTTTTCTCGCTTTATGGGTTTTTTTTTGCTACTGACTTACTACTTGCTGTGTATTTTATATTTATTTTAGACTATGCAAATGATGTTAGACAAAAAAGCAAATTTGAGCAATTTTCTTACTTGAGTTCAAAATGGGTCGTAAAGCAGCGGAGACAACTCATAAAATCAACAATGCATTTGGCCCAGGAACAGTGATATGGCTACTTCTCAACAGTTCTGAAAAACATGAAAGAAAAAGCTTTTGCTCTTTTTAAGTCTTCACTTTTGCCTTTTTGGGAATGCTTGAAAGTGACCTCTGCAGAAACCAGTTAAACATTTTTTATTCTTCTAGAGGAAACAGACTAAAATTCAAATTGCCTAAGTGTCATTTGTGATAACATGGGATGCTTCTTGTCCAGGAGAGAAAGTGTCTACAGGCCATTGCTTGGATCCCCAAATTGTAGTAGGTACCACTGTCAGTGAAGAACTCAGCCTGGTCATTTCTTGGGAACTGGCGTGTAACAAATTCCATGAATCTTTTATCTCTTCATTCAATCTGAATGGCTAAACTCAGGTGACACGTTTCCCATCGGTGCCATCAATACTTTGTGTCAACCTCTTTTCTTCAGATTGCAGTTCAGGAATGTGTTTATCCCTTCTTTGGAGGAATCAAGCTGCTTTATAAACTACCTGTTTTACTTAAAAATCTGCTTGATTTGTCTTTGCAGAATGAAGACTCTTTAATAAGTACGTATCTCAAACTATTTCATTATGTATCACAACACACGAAGGAATAACACTGCATATTCCACAAGCTTATAGATTAATCATATTATTCATTTTCTGGTATCTAATATATTAATATCATACATGCTAGAGAAGGTACAGAGTAGGGAAGAAAATATTTCTCTTGCCTCAGTGTTTTTGGACGACGGCATACAATTACTGTTTCAGCATATTAGGCTGACTGTACATTAAGCTTCCTCTGAAATTAAGAAAAATATTAGAAAAAAATCTAATGTATGCCTTTTCTTCTACAGAGCAGAAAGGTCTTGCCAATAAGTCAGATTCAGATGGCCTCAAGATTGTTTTCTCCCTGTGTTCTTTTTCCTCAGTAATTTCCTTAGAATAGAGTTACTTAAATGCTCTATGGCTTTTGTCTTTGGGGTGGAGCAAGGTTTCCGAATTGTATTTAAGTCAGTCAAGCTCCCCACACTTAAAATGAAGGCAGCACATGCATTTATGGAAGAATAATTTAGGGAGATGTATACTTTGCTTTGGAGTAAGGAAACAGAAGCAGTAGCATGGGAACACCTTATGCTGATAAAATCACCAAGAATTCATCTTAATGATGCCGTGCTGGTTTTCCCTTTTTTTTTTTTTCTGGAAACACAATGCCTTGATAATAGTGATGCACTTATTGGAGAGTGTTTGTGATTTCACCTGTGCTGGTGATGCTGAGTATTGTGACTGCTTTTTAATACGTTGACCTAGGTGATGGTCCAGTTAATACTTGCTTAAAAGCCTGATTAGGTCTTGTAAAATCTAATAGATAGCCTTCTTGGAGTTGCAGTTGTGAAGTCTCTTACTGTTTTGTTGCTTCACATTTAGGCAAATATACATTGTATATTTCTTCTCATTAGAACTAGTCAGATTATTTTTCCCCAACACCTATGGCCTTATTTTCATTAGTGGTTTTGTGAAGGATTTTGGAAGAGGTCAGATGAAACAGTGGCTGCAAAGATCAGATCTCTTTTGCTTTTTAGGTCATCTCTTTCATCCTTTTGCCCTGTACACCAAGATGATAAATTGGGCATCGCCCTTAAAGGCAGTATGGTATTCTTCAGGAACAGCACCAGTCTCCTTACTGGGGAATTGTTCTATATCTTGACACATTTCTAGGATTTTAACTCCATAGTAAAGCTGTAAGGAGTAAGATCTGGTTAGCTATTTCTGTTTGTTGGCCAAACCTTTTTTCTGACTATGCAGTAGGGTCAGTTTTTCAGCAGGGACTTCACACTTTTTGTACCTTTTCTACCTCTGGCTGGCTCAGATATTCCTCGTGGCTCCACCACCTTCTCACCTCTCCTTTCTGATTGGCATTGTATGGCAGGACAGAGAGTTACTTGTGATTTTGGATACAGTGGGAAGAGCTGGGATTTGAGGGGGATGGTCATGGGGGCCTTATGGAAAAGTGCTGGAGCACTGTAGGGAGGGTGGTTAAAGACTGCAGCTTGGACCTGTGAGCAGAAAGAGAAGGTTCCACAGGTCCAGTGGAGATTGCAGGGGGCTTGAAGACTCAAACGTTTTCTCATGTGGCTGCCTGCACAGTTGTGTCCCCTCTTATGTCCATTGCCTTCTTAAATATGATCCTTATTCTTGTTGGCAGTCTTTGCATCCCATTCCCAATTTTTCAACTGACAGCAGCAGGGTTGCTGGCTGCTTTTTGAGTTGAAATAATGGCCCGTGGGAAAAGAGAGGAAATGGTGCTGGAGTCTGTAGCCAGTGCTGCGATTCTGTGCTTCCTGCTGATAAGCTCTGGTGAGTGGATGGGGAGATCTACAGAAGAGCTGTTGATAACAACACTTTTAAATAAAACTAGAACAACAACATATAAATGACTCTAAAACTGTCTGTAACTGAGTTGGGGTTACCCGGTTGTGTCCCTTGTCCTTTCAGACTGACTAGTTCAGCGAGGCAGCCCGGTGTGAGACAGGGTTCCTGTCACCAGAGACCTCAGGGATTTCCTCACACCTGCTTGTAACCATAATGTAGTACCAGGGAGGGAGGATGGAGTAGTTAATGGGGTGTCCACATGCATATAGGAGTTTAAATATAAAATTGACTATATTTATTAAAATATGCCTAGGTTAGTGTTTATAAATATTTCAGGTGTGTTGAGCAGTAACAGTTATAAAATCAATTCCACTGGTGCTTCTACAAATCAGCCATTAATTTTGCTCTTTATGTAGCACAAAAAGAGTCTCAGAGTATTGCATTGTGTAAATTGGTTCATCAGGCTGCACTGGGACTAAACTTTCCCGTGAACAGCAAACAGATGCTGCTCCACAGCATTTTGTGTGGTTGCTTAATATTGGCCTGCTTGTTCTTTTGGTACTTCTTTTTTCTGCACATAATTTCTCTTCAGCGAAAGGAAGGGTTGGCTTCTTGAACCAGCAGAGCGACTGGCCCAGAGGAAGAAAAGGAAGCAAGCTCGTACACTAGAACGAATGGTAGAATATAGCAAATTGTATCGACTAGAAATCACTTTTAAAGTGCTTGTTACTCAGGAGTCTGGCAGAGCCACGTCTATTAATTGCTTCTGTTCCCTACGAAGACTGAAGCTGTGGTCTTTGGAGAAGAAATGTCACAACTGAGGCATGCTGCTTAAAGGCTGGCTTCAAATGGGCCTCCGAGCGCTCTGGACAAGCTGAAGAGGAACAGTTCAGTCTGAAAGAACTGGCAGAATTAATTTGTGAGTCCCAGCTCCCTGCCAGTTTTGCTTAACTGCTAGTGTCTAAAGCTTTATCTAGTTCATGCTAAATAAACTGGGAAAACAGTGAAGGGTAGTACAGGAAAGGAAATGGATAGTGAATACACTATTCAGTTAATGTGTCTGGGAAATGGACTTTAAGACATTTTGTCTTCTAATGGCATGTGTGGTAGGAAAATAAATGAGAAAAAAACAAGTATCTGGAGCATTTTAGAAGCATAAAAATGGAAATAATGTATCATCTCTCAGGATGGATTTGAGGGAATAAGTAGTTGTAGGTGTTGGAATCTTTTTTGGCGTGGTGTGTTTCAATATATATTTATTTAAGCCATTTGACGTAATCAGATAATTTTATTTTTGATATTATGTATTGTTTTTCTGGTTAGTAGAATGAGTGAAATGTTTTAGTCAATCAGAATGTATTTCCTGAAAACTGCTAAAAAATTGCTTCACAGGGCAGCATGAAACTCATTGATCTACCCATGGAGTAGAGTCTCCTTGTGCAGAAAGTTTTCAGTACATTCGAGTGTCACATCTGCTGAGTTAACTGCATGTCTGATCTCTTGGTGCCCTTCTTGAAGGGATCATTTTAAACCTTTATCCATTACTTATCCTAGAGCTGGAATCCATTTTATTCTCCCTCCCAAAGAGAGGTTTAGCGTGAATTGTAGAAGTCTTCAGATGACTGACTTTGCCATCCTGAACTATGTTGAGCATCTTTGGCTTTCGTTCCCAGAGGGAGGATGAGAGATTTAGGCAATAGCTTGTTAGGTGTTTACTCATCTCACAGGGAGCCTTTGAGAGGGCTACAGTGTATTATGTTTTCTTCCATGAGTATGGCTCTTAATCACAACTTCCTCTCAGTTCTCAGAAAAAAATATAGATTAGCTGGTACTTGGATTAAATCATCAAGTTCATTTCATTTCAGGACCTTTCTTTGTCAGGACTCTTGCAACAGGCAAGATTGATGCATACTGTTTTCAGGGAAGGCAGAGCTTGAAAAGGCTGGATGGCTACTTAGTTCCAGTACTGGAAATGTGCCCCTGCCTTCCCCTGGTTAATTTTTGTTTCTACAGAAGCCTTACTCATCAAGCCAAGTATATACAGCTATAAATATTCCTTCAGCATTTCTCTATTGCAAGACATAATGTACAACTGAAGTGCCAGATCTCAAGAACTAAATTCCCAACAGTCTACATTGGAGACTAGATCCACGACTCTGAAGTAACCAAAACAACTCTGATCAAATTTAGTAGTTTGAGATCTTTAGGGCCTGTTCTACAAGGAATCAGACCCACTTAGATTTAACTGTGTTTTTTGAAAAGGAATTACATATGGATGTTACTGCTTAGGCACATAAAGGGTAGGCATTATTGTCAAGCTATGAAAAGAATACAGCTTGTCCTGTATCTGGGGACTGAACAGGGCTCCTCTTCTTCAGTGAGCTCTGGTCTCCAGTCCATCGTACATGTACCTGCCCATGTTCCCATCAGGGGAATAAAGTCAGAGAGGGGAATGCAGGGTACATTCCTACCTCTCTTTATGTATCCTCTGGGGGAGTTCAGTACCAAACACAGATGGGAAGCAGCAGGCACCTGTACCTTTGTAAGGGATGCACCTCTCTTCTGTATGAAGAACAGTTTCCTTTTATCTGGATCAATCCACTACTATGTTGAGGTGCTTGCAGCCTGTGGTGGGTTTACCTTGGCCAGCTGCTCTCTGCCCTCCTCGACAGCACAGGGGAGAAAATACAATGAAAAAGCTCATGGGTCGAGATAAAGAAAGGGAGATCACAAAGCTAATGTATCATTTAGCTATGTCCAGTTCTGATACCCTTTGCCAGAAAACACATTTGTGTCATGAGGGCAATAGAACAAGTGAAAAAAATGTTTACATTACAACAACCCCAGGGATTCCCAAATGATTGGGATTGTAGAAAACTAGGTATGAATTTGTTATGGCTGGTGAAACAGTGTCCAGTGTTTTAGTGCTGGTCAGAGCTGCTCAACAACACAACACCAGATGAGACTAAAGAAGAAGAAAAATTGTCTATTAGAGGAGAGATAAGTCTTAATTATTATGTTGAAAATACAGAAGTGTGAAAAATAAGTGTACCTGATAACAGTATCATGTTCTGACTGTCACTGAAATTTTCCCTGCGGCATCCCTGTGGAGGCTCACAAAATGCTCACAAAATGCTGCCTCCTGAGAGTTGGTTTGCCAGCCAGAGTTTGGGGCTGTATTTAGCCACAGGAACCGAACATCAACTCCGCGTTACTTTGCTTCCTATATTCTGTCTTTCGGAGTCAAACATTAATAAATGGGCTAACATGTTCCCTCTTTATTGACCCTGCCTTCCTTGCCGGGGAGATTTTTTTTGAGATGGACCCCTTCCTCTCTTTACATTTTTCTCTTCAGCATTTATTTTCTGGTACTTCCCTTACCCCAATAATGCAATTTCTGGCTTTAGATGAGATATAACTGTGGTAACTTGTGCTTCTTCTTCCCCCATTATTTGAGATTGAGAAATAAAGAGCAAATGCAGCAAATTGCTCCTTCCCCTTTGCCGAGATCATCTTCCTTTCCAAACAATAAATTAATTACCGTGAGACACACGGTGCGTGTATCTTAGCCATCTCTTTATTCCTGGTTCTCAGCTTTTCATACATGATGGCTGACTGGGTGGACATGAGAGCACTCCTATTTCCTTGGATGCAGGAAGCTGGATGAAGCGACTCGGCCCCATCTCAGGGCAGGCCTGGGCCCAGGTTCACCTTCCTCCTTCCACTGGTGCCGTGCTGTCCAGGGGGGCTCAGGCCCGTGGTCCAGAAGGAGCTGTGGCACACTTTGGGCAGGGTCCACACCCGGACAGCCAGGTGATCGTGCGGCTGAGGTGCACCATTATCACCAGACTTGATGTAGCTGCAGAGCCGTAGCAAGGCCATATTATTAATATAAATGACAGATTTTGCATTTAGAGTGCTTTTTGTTCAGAAAAACTTGCTTTTTTGAAGTACCTCTCCTGTCTGCCCCTTTATCAGTTTTGGTGCTTCTGCTGTTGCAGTTCTCAAATTGGAAATAAATCAGTTGCAACAGCTCGGCGAATCTTTCTTTTTCTTATGTTTCTTTTTGCAGATGGTGCAGTAGCTGAAATTGAGAAAAAGATTATAGAAGCTTTTGAGGTGTTCGATCAAGGAGGCGATAAAACCGTGGGCGTCAGGTTTGTAAATATCTTCACACAGAAATATTACAGGATCTAGTACAGAGATAAATAACTCCTTCAACATCAGCATCTGCTTTATCAGAAAATGTAATCAAAACAGTCCTTTTGGCCCTGATGGGACAAGTATGTCTTTGCTTGTTTGATAGACATTTTGCATCGCTCTGTGGTTGAAGACAAAGCCTGGCTTGAGAGAGGGATGCTGGGAGTGGTGGAGGCAAGAGGCAAGAGGAAACTGTAGCTAGACAAGAATTCTAAGCTGCAGTTACTACTAGCAAATTTCTGCTCTGATGGCTCGTTGGGCTCTGCAAGTCCTGGATCCCGTACGGATCCCCTCACTTTCAGGACAGTCCCAGCACATCGAGGGGTGTCCCTGTCAGTGTCTGTCACAGTTACCTGCCCTCAGCAGGTGTCTCCAGCGGCAGCGCATCCTGCACATCCCTCATCCTCTGGAGTGGTGCGGGAGCTCTGACAGGGAGGTGATTTTAGGAGACTTGGAAGAAACTTGCGTATAGTTTGATTATATAACTTAAAAATAATAACAACAATAATATAATGAATATAAAGGTGATCATACTTGATTGCACCAGAAGTCCATTTAGCCCAGTACCCTCATCTGAGCTACTAATAGTTACTTGGGGGAGGCATATAAGGAACTGAGCAAGTATGGCGTATTTCTTGTTGTTTTTTTGTACACCTGCCACATTATGATTTCAGTGGCACCTGTTTTTTTTTTTTTGTCTTATGATAAATAGCAAACAATTGTTCTCTGTTAATCTTCTCGACAACATTAATGATTTCACAGCTGTTTGTCACATCTGTCTTCAATCACAGTGGTTTAAGGCTGAAGAGTCTGGATGTGTTTAATCTCTTAGGAGATGCTATTCCGTAGCTCTGGCCATTCTCTTTTGCGCTCCTTCTTGTCCAGCTTTCTCCTTTTTCAAAAGGGATGACCAGAACTGGGAGAATGGGATGCACAGGTGGGAGTCAGGAGAGAAAACTGTATGCGCTGTACCTTTACCACACAATGTTGTGGAAATACAAACAAAATATATGTCTAAGGGAGTAAGAAAAAGTTCAATGGAAGATAAAAACATGGACTGTTAGACTGATGAGGACATAGCTGGCTACAAGATACAGAGCTGAAGGAGATGTAAAAATTCCTGAATAATCTTAATTCTGATGCTTTTTAAGCTTGAATATCTGCCAGTGCTACTTTAACTTCATTTTGACATAAACATCCATACATGTAACAAATATGGCTTTTGTTTTAAAATACGTAAACCACACCTTTATGTCTCACTGAGTGGGTTCTGAAGTTGTTATAAGCTGTTGTCATTAAAGTTTATTGAAGTAATTTTTCACATTTCCAATTACTATTCTCAAAAGAATATCACCAGAACTTTTAATTATAAATCAATTATTGAGTATAAACACTACAAACGAGTGTGTGAACTGGTGAAACTGTTGTCATTAGACATTCCTGACAAAGCCAAATTGGAAGACATCTTTAATTGTTCCAAACGTCTTTTCTACATTATAAAACAGAGGTGAGAAAGGTGCAAGATATATATGTGATGGTTTTAGCAATGCATGCTTACTGGTGCCACTAAATTTAAGAAATTTTAGGTACTTCATGGAAGCGAAATGATACGACATACCAGTTGTTTATTTGTCGTTTACATCTGCAATCCTGGCTGAATAGCTGTAAGATTTGCTGCACTCCTCAGTCTATTATGTAGTGGATACAGAGCTTGAGAAAATGTTACAACAACGAAATGGTACAAAGAGACTTTTTAAAAAAATTATTCGGTAAGTCATATACGTGAGAGGGGATTTGCAAAAGTAGATGCACAATTTCACATCAATTTTTATCTTAGTGTGCTTACTGACAATGAACAACAATTTATTGTGTAATTACTCCCAGGTTCGTATTCAGGCCTGTATCACAATAATGGGATTATTAATGGCTGATTATCTTGTATCAGAAGGTGGCAGTACAGCACAATTCTTAACCACAGTTGTAGTTTTATGAATGTTATTGCCTGAAATATCAGACTCCTGCGAAGAATATTGAAAATTACCCTGGCTTGACAGGTCCACGTCGGTATTGCATGACCCCTAATCCAAAGACAAGTTAGTAAGAAATTAAGCATGAGGAAGGTGGTATTGTTTCATGCTGTTTACAAAATACCCTGAGCCAAGTAATTTGGGTAATTTTGGAAATCTCATCACTGGAAGTGTTATATGTAGGATGAAAACTATGGCCCAAAACTTAATTGCATCTGTGTTAGAAAACCTGTATGAACATGAAGTAATTTTAACCATCATTTTTGTATGCTAGAAACTACACAGCAGAAACTGCAGTTGCTGAACTGAGTGAGAGGAAGCGGTTGGGAGAAAAATGCAGTGTCCTGTCTGGGTCCTTTAAACTCCATCTTATTACCAAATGCGACGTGGCTTTTTTGACCACGGACCCTTCAAACAGCCCCCTCGTGCTGGCTCATGTGTAACCCCTCAGAAACAGCAGCCAGCAACACAGATTTTGCGAACTCCTCCAGGGCCTGGCTTACCTGAGTCGCGTGGCGGTTTTGCCGAGTGTGACATGGGGCAGGAGATGACGACAACCTTCCCACCTCTGCCGGTCTGCGAGAGCGGAGCTGGTGTGGGACAGCAGGGAGGCGTGCTTTGGGCTGGGTGTTGCGCTGGGGGAGGCAGGGAGTGTTTACAAGTATCTTTTAGCTGGAAAAGATGAGGGAGTGCAGGAGTAAGAGCATCAAATACAGCATATCCATACTAGCAATAGGATGCATGGGCAAAGATTTTAAAAATAGGATTAGATGTCTGACTTTGCTGAGGCCGATGGCCAAACTCCCATTCACGTCCACGGGGGATGAGGTTTCACGGAGTCGTTTGAGCAGGTGTCTTCGTTTCGTAACAACCGCGTGTGCGGGACTGGGTTTTGTTTTGTAGCGCTTTTTGTGCAGCCAGCCCTTTCCCCTCATGTGTACTGTAGTGCTTCTCACATGGTGTCAGTCAGAATGGGGGCTCCTCGGGACCTGCCTGAGGAGGCTAAAGGCTGACCCATATAACCTGACAAGTGCTTGGTGTGCCACATTTGAGGCCTTACTGTTGTAAGCTGATTTTGCAAAGGTCACTGCCTCTTGAATCTACTGTTTTTATTAGGCAAACTATTTTTTTCCACCAAATGTACTGGTGAAGATGAGGAAACCAAAGAGTTTTGAATCATGGGAACCACCAGGTCCGTGGCTACTTATTCAAATAGGCATGAATTTTTGTGTTGCAGGATTGGACTGAAAATCACAAGCAATATTAATACTTCTCTGTTATTTTGTTTTCAGTCATACTGTAAAGCTCGTTAGTACTCTTTTTTTTTACAGTATTTCAGTACTTTTGCATCTAGTCTGTGATGCTGTTCATCTTTAATTTTTTGAGGAATTGTCACTTTGGTCAGAATTTTATTTAGAGTCTCAGAGCAACTGCTCCCAGGTTCAGCAGTAAATGACAGCTATGAATATATTTTGCAGTGTGAACAGGGTGCTGATAAGCCAGTGTGTTGGTGCATTTGACTGTTTCAGAGCACAGCAGGGCTGCCTCCTTCCTGACCTTTTGTAATTGTGCTTTACTGCAGTTAGAATTCGTATCTTCATAGCATTTAATGTAAACTTATAGGTTTCAAAGTGTTTTATTAACTGTATAAGTGTAGACTTTACTGAAATTAAGCTTAACAATTAGAGGACAGCAGTTGAAAAGTAACCTGCACACAGTACACTGCAACACAATGGTAAAGAAGAATTTTTGGGGAAAGTCACAAGAACAATTATACTCTTCCAAAAAGCTCCAGAATATTTAATGTCTGCAAAAATAGACATCGCTCATTGAGATATCATCATAAAAGTCCACATACGTGTGCTTGTGTGCTTTTACATGCACACTCCTGTATGCAAGCTCTGAACTGGTATCTGGATTCTCCACACACACTCTCATATTGCAGATTTTCTTTCTTTCTTTCAGAGACATTGGTTCAATTGTCAGGTCACTGGGTTGCTTCCCAACTGAGGCAGAACTACATGAACTGCTTGCAAATGTAAGTGTTTGGATCTTTTTGTATTTTCTTACAATCTTCAACTTGCACAAGTTTGACCCTCCTGCACTGCTGTGTGGGAAACCTAAGCTCTTCTCCCAGAGGCTGGAAGTATCATGGAAGTGATTCAGGCAGGCGGTCTCTCAGGTTGCCCTGAAGAAAGACTTTAGGCTGGCGAGGTAACAACATTAATGGGTTAAGATAAGGAGACTTTAACTCTTTTTTACCCCCGAAGATCACTGTGCCACTCTGCTAAGGTGGAGGGGCGTTTATAGCAAATGGAGGAAAAATTGCTTTTGGCTGATGAAAAAGAATGTCCTAAACCTCAGTTGGATTATGATATCCAAATCCTAACCAACTTGCTTTTCTGACACGCACTGGTGATTAAGTAATAAAATTTAGTTCTTGAGCAGTTGTTTAAGTTATACATCAAATTCAAAAAAATATACAGAGGCAAGACCTGCGATGTTTTTTTGATTGGGTCCTGTTATTGCTATCTTATAGCTAGACCTCTCAACTTTCTGTTCTTCATGAGGTTTCTCCCAGTTTTGAGCTAAGTAAGCTTTTCTTACTTGATTACTTAAGCCTGTAAGTCAGAATTCAGACATAAAATCTCACAAGACCTTGCAGTCCTCCCGTTCTCCCCATGATACACAAGGGTAAGGAACTTCAATCACATTTCTCCGCAGTTTTTTCCTACACTAATTTTTGTCTCCTTACCTCGTGCTTGTAATAGGAATGACGGTGTGCTGGTGCCTTGGCAGGGTATGGTTAATAAATGGGAAAAAGAAGTGGGAAAAAGACTTCATATTTTTTTTGCAAATGGATGTGCTGCCTTAAGGAATGGAAAATGCTGGGGCTGAGAGGTGAGGGAAGGATTTTTCTCTTTTTCATATATAGGTCAGGATACTGCGAATTGCTCTCTCTTACTGTATTTTCCTGTCCCCAACAAAAATTTGGATGGTTGCAGTAGTAGTCTGTACTCAGTAGCCTTGTCTGGTCTCTTGTAGATCAGAATTTAGTGTAAGAAGTCTTGTGCAAATGACACAGCTGCGTCAGATGAAGAAGTGCAAGGTCCATCAGTGGAGAAAAATCTTCTAACATGATACTGCAGTCTGTCTGCTCTGGTGCTGTACGCTCAGTACCAGATTGTCCCAGCTCCCACTGACAAGACTAAATGAAAAGAGAAATTACGGTGCTTAATATAGATGATATTTTTAGTGACCTGCAGAGATTTTTGTTTGCAGCGAACGAACAGTGCAACTGATGCAAGATACAGAGCTGAGAAAAGGAAGGAGATGCTTTGACCACTGCCCCCTTAGTCCAGGGCAACCAGAAAAGTTTGAGGCCTGCCTCCCCCTCCCAGACAGATTGCACCTTTTTTATTTATTTGTTTTTAATATTTTCAGCATTACTGAAAATCTGAGATAAGTAATACTTAAAAAAGTACAATGCAAAGCAGCTATGAGGTGAAAGATTCTCGAGATACAACAGTATAATATGTATGCAGTTGTTGATTATAAAGATATCAAGTTAAAGTACTGATACTACAAGAAGAAAGAATACATTCCAGAGTAATGATTAACCTTAAAGAACACTGAATTGCAAGTTAAATCTCAAAGAAGGTTTCATGGTGCCTGTAAATGAAACCTTGGCATAGGTTTAGTACCAGAAGAACAGTGTCTTCTTGTAGAAACCTTAATATATTATGTTAATCACAAATACGTCTTAATTTGTATAAGATACCATTATAATTGACTATGGTAATACCATTTTATCTTAATCTAGTTAAAGTTGTCTCCGTTGGCCAATTTCTAACCAAGCTATTTCTCCAGTCTTTTTGCCCATTGTAAGCTGTGATTAATTTCTGCTTCTCCCTACTTCTGTCCTTTAGTCGTCTTCCTATTAGCCTTATTGTAGCTAAACTAGCGTATGTTGCCTTCAAATTACTCATATTTGCCAAATCAGCATTCATATAATTATCTCTAAAAATTTTCATATCCTGCTTCCTGTATTACCTTACGCTAAACGCTATACTTAATATCGTATCTTTAGGCCTACTTATAAAGTTAAAATACAGTGATAAGCCTAGAGATAGTGAAAGCTAATCCGAGGGTCACTACAATGCTTGGAGTTTGAAATCCCAGGTCCAGGGCACTGCTCTGTCACAGATCTCCTGCATAACTCTGGAAGATGGTTTTGTTTCTTTGTGACTCAAGTCCCCAGATGTTATGTGGATAATAATAGTATGGCTGTGAGAGCAGAGATACAGAACATAATGGGTGCTACGCTTACGGGAGCTGTGGATGTACCCAAAGGAGTGAAACAGCAAAACCTAGAGTATGAACACGTGTGTTATTGTAACAGTCACTGTGAAAAGAGGATGAATTACAAAAAAAAGAGGAAAACATCAATGGGAAATGAGGTGTAGAACAGGAATGAGCGTGAGAAAGATGATACGTCTACCTGCAAATCTGAATACTTACTGACTTAAGTGAGGTTAATACATTATTCACATATTTATTCAATGTTACAGAGAAGATTAATTTTATCGATTCAAGATATTGCTGGTCTGGTAGAGCCACTGAAATGGAAGCTGTTCTTTCCAGGTCAGAGGAAGCTGAGGTTGCTCATCACCTCGCAGGACTGGGTCCATTGTCAGAACAGCATGTTTCCTCCACAGATTGCTTTCTGAGTGCAAAATACAAATAGCAAACCAACAAAACAAGACAAATCTGGATGATATTCGTCAATGAGGGCTCACATTTCACATGTATTTGTTATGTTGAACTTTGAAGCAGTCATTGCTGGTGAGTTCTTCTGGTGTGAAAATTAGGATGACCTTCCACTGTTTGGATGAGCAGATCTAATTTTTGTGGCTCTTAGACATGGTTCATATAACTTGTCGTCTTCATGGATGTTTTGAGTCCTTGCTTTTGTTTGTACTGCTTAATTTAAGGCTTGTCTATCTTAATTTCCAATAAATAGCTACCATATTTCCTTTTCTGTCTCTGTGGACTTTTGACCTAACAATAGTTGAAGTGCTGATGTTCCCTGAAACATCCTGTGTACTTTTACATCTCAATGTTTGTGATGCATGGAATAGTTCCATGTATTGAGTAACTGTTATGTCACTCAAAGGAAGTTAAATTTTGCCAGGTATGCTTTTACATCTTTTCAATTAGTCGAGCAGTAAAACAAACGATGCCGTAATGGTAAAAGGTACCATTTCATTGATCATGAAGCATGCAACAGCTTTGTTTCCTTGCTAAAGACCCCTTCTGCTCAGCTCCCCAAACAGAAGGGGAAAAGTGCTTTTCCAAGCCACTTCCCACTCTAAAGCAGCAAGAGAACCAAAACCCTTCAAGAGCACTGGAGAAGAGCGTGCAGCACCAGTTGCACCTCTCCCTTTAAGCTACTGGATGTGTCAGGCATCATCCCCAGCTCAGACCCCACTCTCAAGAGGAAGATTTCGTACTTCGTCTTTTCCTGGCTCAGTTAGGGAGATTTCAAATCGGTGCCTATTTGAGTGCTCTTTCAGTCTGGGCTGTGTCCGGGAGAGCCTAGCAAGGTGTCGCTGCTGCCGTGTGAGACCACCAGGCACACATCCAGTTTCAACACAGACAGGAACAGGCTACCTCCATCAAGAGGGCTCCTGCTGAGAGTAAAACCTGAAATTTTCGGGGAGAGGGATGCAGTAGGGTAACAGGGAGCAATTTTAATCACATTGCTTGTCTCCTGTGGAAGTATAGGAATGCAGTGAGAAGGCGGCTACAAGCCTCCAATGTGTTAGGACTAATCTCTTAATTTATTTAGGAGGCAGAGGGAAGCTTTTCTTTGTGTAGCATTTTATGGGCTGCCTTGTGACTGTTTCAGACTGCCGTGACTCGGTCTGCCTGCCCCTCTGGTCCTTCCCCTGCCAATCTCTCTGGCTATGAAACATGTGGAGGCAACAAATTCCATCCTTGAGGTGTACTAGGCTGGGGCTGTGTCCAAACCAGCACATTAAATGTGCCCAGAAACATCCTTGGGAGTTGAAGCCAGCTGGCGCGCAGCAGTTCACGTCTGCCCTGGTAAATGTTTGATGCGGAGCGGCGGCACAAAGCGTCGCGCTGGGGAGCAGTCCCCAAGGGCCCAGCTGGGCCTGGTGGCTGCTGGGGGTGGCACAGCCCGAAATCGTGCCAGGGAACGTGCCGGTTTTGCTGTTCTGGGTGGTCACGTTACAGCGCTTGGGAATGTTCCAGGTCCTGCTAGACTTTGCTGGTATGGGTGCAGTCTGAATGTTTAAACCTCGGCTCAGTTATTGTGGGAGATAAGATCAGTTGCTGGGCGTCCAGTTCCTTTGTGTGAAGGGTTTCTAAGCACAAGAGGGCAATATTGAGTTGTTGAAAGTGTCTATAATAGCAGGCCTGTGTTTTGCCTGGGATATTATTCCTTCTTGGATTTCTTTCTGTTTGATCACAAGCATTTCACTCAGATGTTATGCTGCCATGTGATGTTAAAAACCTGATATAAATATTCAAAGTCTGACTTTGTAATTTTAATGCAAGAACCACCCCAATTTTCTGGTTTTCATATTAGTTTGTTAATGAGTCATATAACCTGCCATACTTAAGTTTTATTTTTAGGTAGAAAAAGAAGAACCGACCGGATACATTCATCTGGAAAAATTTCTTCCAGTGATGACAAAAGTACTACTCGACAGAAGGTAATGGAAAGTGGATTTTCTGCGTCTGTAGTTTATTCCAGATTTACAGGGTTGATTCTGAATAACTGTATCTACAGTAATTTTATGTAACTGGAAGGAGTAGAGATTTTTTTTGTTATTTAAACTCAGTGTACATTAGCTTGATAGATTTTGTTTCAAAATGACTTTGTATACATAAAATTATGTTGTACGGATGATATAAATAATAACAGCTTATAATCATGAATTGTGATAATGTGTAGCTTTTGTATTTTTAATGTGAATCAGAATTAACTTGCTATTCAACACGTTTCTTGCATCTGTGAAATATTTTATATGCAAATTAGGGTCATAACCATTACTTTCTCTGGACATGTGAGTTACAGTTACTGAGAAGCACAGTCTGTTACAATGTATTTTTAATAAGTTTTATAAATCAGCTTCGTGTTCATGTCTCAAAATGACTGCCAGGTACAGCTGAGTGTACACAATGAGCACTCTAAAAGACTGACGATCTAAAAGTCTAGAACAAAAACGCTGTTTGTTATTCAAGGGTACATAGGAGTCTTTGCATGTACACAGAAGCTTGTGCTATTTTGGTATTTTGCACTAAAGCAAGATTACTTATAGGGAATTTATCTTTCTTTTTAAAGATGTTAGCCAAGGCTTTTGGGAGACTCAGTCTTGTCCACTGCTGAGAAATTACTTTGCACACAGAGGGCCTTTGGTAGGAGGGTGTTCTACACATGAAGTAGCTGTAGGATTTCCCAAACCTGTCTCGCAGCATGCAGAGGCAGCAGGGTCCCCCTTGGGGCTGTGTTTGAGAGCCTTTGCGCCCGTGCCTGCCCACGGAGCAGCCAGCAGTGTTCGGGTCCCGCTGTGCCAGCACAGGTGCGTTGCCTTCCCAGTTCCTGTACCTTTGCCTTCTCTGGCCTTCATGGCACATTGCTGCTTCCACACTGATGTTCACCCTTCCACAAAACCATACCTTGCTGCTCCGGGCTCTCTCCTCCTCCACACAAGCACACATACACACACAAAACCTACACACTTTCCTCGGGCTAGTGCAGGCTTATCAAGACCCACTTTATCTTCTCGGGCACTGTGTCCATAGCTCGTTTATCCACAGGCACATGAGATTTCGATCAGAAAAACCACATTTGATATTTAGATAGTAAAAGAGTGAGACAGGTCTGGACAAAACAATGAAGGAGTTAGAGCTTCCCTGTCTTCTAAGTCTTTTCTTTAGTATTCACAGAATCACAGAATCACAGACTATTAGGGATTGGAAGGGATCTCAAAAGATCATCCAGTCCAATCCCCCTGCTGGAGCAGGAACACCTAGATGAGGTTACACAGGAAGGTGTCCAGGTGGGTTTTGAATGTCTTGAGAGAAGGAGACTCCACAACCTCCCTGGGCAGCCTGTTCCAGTGTTCCGTCACCTCAATCCCCTATTCTTGGGGATTGGTGAGGATCTGCTGGGATATGGAAGGTCTCCGTTGCTGCACAGGGCTTCCTTTCCACCTCTGAAATCAGGCCCGTGTGTGCACGTACACACGTGCTCTGTTCTCCTGTCTCTCTGGAATTGCTACTGGCAGACCTTTTCTTTTATAGCTACTGGTCTCCTTTGCTCGTTGTCAGGTCATTAGACTGTCAAAGTCGCACTAGGTGATCTGTTGCCTGCCTACCAGTGTAAATGCACAAAACTTGGTTTTCTTGGTTTGGCCATCTTCTGTTCAGTGCATTGGCTACGTGGAATGATTCAGTTATTTTTGATTCCTACTAACCCGCTCAGCCAGCCCAGGCATGCAGAAGCCATTCATCTGGCTCCTTAGCATGAGAAAAATTAAACAAGCATACAGTAAAAGACATAAGAGGTAAAGATATGGACAGTTCCAAAAGGACATCCTGGAATTACAAGTTTGATAGGCAAACTTAGTAAATTCTCATAGAAAAAAAGTTTTCCCTTTGCTTTAGTACTCGCATTTTATTCTTTCAGAATAGTACAGCCGCTTGGCAAACAGTGATTTAACTTTTCTGATTCAATGGTTTCAGCTACCGGCCTATTCCAGAAGATGTTCTTCTACATGCATTTGAGGTCTGTAACTAAATATTCAAGTACCTAATTGTTGGAAAGAATTGCTGATTCTTGATTCAATATGGTTAAACCCACTAGGTGTTATTATTTTTTTTTTTCTTTAAAGGCTTTGGATGAGAATAAATGTGGATATATTACTAAAGAGGAGCTGGTCAAATATATGACTGGAGAAGGTAATACGACTTTTGTAATGTCAGTATTTAAGTAAATAAACATTACATGTGCATCTGACACCTTGAGGTCCTTGTTCTGCATGCCAAAACTTGTGGGAGTAGATACATTGTCTTCAAACAGTGCTGTTACCGTGATGAGTAGATGCAGAGTAGAACATTTCACTGGTGAATAATGCCTGCTTGCAGACATTATAAAACAGAGATGATTATTATTAAGATTAATAATTCAGCCTTGTGTGGATATTTTATGATTCTGTGCACATCTCTGTGCTTCCCAAGAATGTGCCTTGTTTTCTGTGCTCCTGTAATATTGTAGTTTAGAATTCCGTGTTTCAGGTAGTTTCAGTGCTCATTAATTCCTACATTATCTTGATCTTAATTCTAGTGCCGCACACAAACAAAGAGATTCGAAGACCAGATTTAAGTTGTATATCATGTAATCCTCAATATCCTTTGAAGCGCCTGCTTTTCTTGCATGGCTGACTCATGCCTGCCTGTCTCAAGTACAAAACGATGTGCAGGCTTTGCGCAAGACCTGTCCTCAGATGGGGACTTTGCTCTCCAAGAGGGATGCAGTAGGCCATCAGCAGCTTTGAAGCTCCTGAAAGAGAAAAAACAGAAGCCTTTCATGATATAAATACAAGTGAAAGGGTAGCCAAATGAAAGACAATAATTCTAATGTACACATTAGAAGAATTCACTCTGACAAAAATGGTTGTTTCAAAATCTCTGTGGCAGAGGAACAGGCTGTTTTGGAGTCAGTGAACTGAAGGGAGATCAGAAGATCCAGCCCCTCTGTCTCCTTCACCATAGACCAGCTTGCTTAGTGTGTGGGACCCACATTGGCAAAAGTGAAGGAATTGGATCCTTAGTATTGCCCCTTTTCTCCTCTGTGTGAGGACTGAAAGAAGATCCTTACAAGGGAAAAGCAGGGCAATTTGCCAGCCTTGAAAAGAATATTTATCAAGATGAAGTGTAATTCTCTGCTGTCTTTTAGGTGAGCCTTTCACTGAGGAAGAAATGGAGGACATGCTCTCCACGGCTCTAGATCCAGAAACAAATACTCTTCACTACAGAGACTACATTTTAAAGCTTATTGTAGAGTAAAGTTAAGATCTTCCCCTGTAGTGTTTGAGGTGCCTTTTGGTAACAGCAGTGTAGCTTGACAGTTGAAATAAGTATTTTAAAGTGTAACAAAGCTCATCTTGGGGCCTTGTGCTTATAATTAAAATAAAATCTGTGTAGCTGTATTTCCTTGAGTTCTGTATACATGTTGAAATATATTCACACCTGGAAAAAGAGCTCTTGACAGAAATACTGTGTAAGGTCTGGAAAAGAAATAATGGATTTGGGTTTGAAAAATAACAGGAAAAATAATGTTAATGGAGTCAAGAAATGACTTTACAATTGCTTCTGAAAAACCAATGGAAAATGAGACCTATGAAAGTGGGTAATGAGTAGGTGAGTACCTTAAGATGACTAAAATTCTGAAGGCATGTTAATAAGATAAAGCTTTTATATTTAAACGTATTCCCTGTTTGTGTTTAACTAATAAGGCACCAGGTAAGTTACTACTTTTGAAATAATATCATAGATCAAATAAACTTTCTACAGCTTCTAATTTTTGTCAAATATTTGTGATTTGTTTACCCCAGGCTATTAAACTGGACCAGTTAGTTCCATTTTATGTTGCTCATCCATTGGCACATGGTATTTTGCTTCCATTTTAAACATGCAGGTAATGCTCAAACCATTGCCACAGTCAAATTTACAAACAGAGTAATCATTGAGAACACTGCCATTACTATAGGCAATAAACAGTTCCCCTTTCATAACTAGTTGGCAATTAAGGAGGTAAAACAGTTCAAAACTTAGGATCATAGGACTGGAATTTGATTTTCATAAAGTGGTGAAGCACCATTTTTTGAAAGATGACAGTGTAGAATACGTCTCAGCTACCCTTGCTAGCAGACCACCACAGGCCTCACTGCTCTGCTCATTTCTAGCTTCATCGTTTTCTTGACTGTTGCTGTACTGCTGTCCTTTAACTTGAGTTCGAGCCCTTTTCCCTTTGAGTTCTTGCCTTGTACATCATCTTCTAAGAAGTGACCAGCGGTTGCCCTCAGCTGAGGAGGTCTCAACTTGTAGGAGGAGATTCTGCAGTCTGGTCCCCAAGGGCACCATCTTGCACTTTCTGCTCCACGACTTCGACCCAATTTCTGGTTTTCCACTCTCTACCAAGTTTGGTTTCCTTCTGTACAGTCTCCTACCACTCCTCTGCCTTAACTGCATATCTCAGCTCTGTGTCACCAGCAGGCTTCATCAGCTGATGAAATCCAGGGAAGCCTGACCCACAGAGGCACTGAGTGCCTTACCTACCCTGTCATGCCCTTCTAGCGGCAGAGCGGAAAGCAGAGCACAGGGCTCCTCCTGTCAGGTCTTTTGCTCTACCCATTTGTTTCTCTTGAGCTGGAAGCTCAGAGGGGATGTTTTCATACACAGCTGCAAGGGACCTGCTGTGCTTCACGAACAAGAGATTAGCACGATCTAAGTGTGGTGATGGAAGCAATCTGAAGGAGACCATTTTTACTTTGCTCACGTACGTTGTTTTTCACTGGTATTTTCTTAAAGGATAAGGCAACAAAGAGTTAATGCAGATAAATAACATTTGCCTGGTTCTAAGCTGAGTTTCCATCTGGAAACCGCTGTTGCACTGGTCCTAGGGCTGCAAAGCACTCTTGTTAACACATTTATTGTGGATTTAATTTCTTTCATCAGTAAGAATGAAAAACAAAGGTAATCATTAGTGTTATAATGTGTGAAGATCCAGATTTTTTGAGATTAAAGCAAGAGCAACAAAGGTTCATTAAGAAAATATATTTTTATTAGCCTTCTTTAGTGTCTCTTTGAAAGCTGAAATTATTTTCCCTAGGTGAATCCTTGTTCTGTTTGATGTACAGTGTGTTGTACTGGATCTCCAACACAGCTGGTGTGAATACAAGTTTCATTCATATTCTGTGGTCTGGGAGCCACTGTCAGCCTCATCTTGGGTATCAGCAGGAAGATGCTTATTTCAGGAAATCATTTCAGAGCTCACAGTGCTCCAGACAGCACAATTTGTTTCTGGTGGTGCTACCTCAGGGGCCACCTCAGCTACTTCTGTATCAAAGCAGGATGCCCATGAACCACGCAGTTACAATTCATAGTGCAGATAGGATCTTAACATCTATCCTTTGATGACGTGTAATTTTTTTATCCTACAGTCCTCAAATGCAAGGGAAGAGGGTACTTTGGCAAGTAAAATTGGGATTGTGTCTGAATTTATCATACAGCAACTCCTCCAGTCCTTTTTTCTTATACCTGTCCCCAGGAAAGGTATGTGCAAATAGGCCAGAGAAGAGCAAGGTGCAGACTTCACTTTGGACATAAGCAACCAAATTCCATTGCCTAGAGAGTTTCCAAATTGGGGGTGGGGGACGTGTCAAGAACCAACCTCGGATTCTGTAGGATCCTAAAAGCGGAGTGCTGCCTGCCAGCCAGGATCACGTAGCAGTGATCTGAGTGGCTTGTGATGGAGCTGCCCCACGGGTCGCCCCAGGAGTGGCTGAGCAGTGCCACACACGGCTGTTCCCTTGCCCTTGGCTTTCCTGACTTGCCAGCCCATTCCATGCCCACCCATCTCCCCACGGGGGTGGTGGGCTGCCTAAGGGGACTCTTCTCAGCTCCCTGGGACGGGCTCTCTGAGTGCCCTGCACCTCTGCGCTCCCTGGGGATGGGCAGGGTCCCACACCCTATGGGGAGGAGGGGAGACTTAGGGAGCCATTTTGCTACAACTAAAAAAACCTCTTTGTTTCTAAACTTGAGGGGAAAAATGCATTGCTTCTTCCTCATCTTTGAGGTGGACAAATTGAACTGCTGATTGGTCTTGGGCTGTCTCTTGCTACGTGTCTCTCCTTGCTGGCTGTTTTGCCTCTTCCCTCAAGATCAGGAATCAGGATAAGGGAGTGGATCACACTGGGAAGCCTCTAGGGAGGAACCAGCCTAGCACCTGGACTAAATCCACACAGGGAAACAGAGCCAAGGCTTTGAAGAAACTGGGGAAGTCAGAGCATTTTTGACCTAGTTGAAGGAGGGAGAGGGAAGGGAACTCATTACCCAGATGTACAAAAGAGAACAAAAAGAAGAAGAAATCAAAGAAGCAAACTCTGGAAACCATCTACAAATACAACTGAATCAGCAGGCTGTTTACATCACTGCTGCAAGTTGTAGGCTGGACAAGACTTTACTTGTTTAAAACTTTAAGTAGGTTCAGTTGTGCCAGAGCATATCTGGTGTATAGTGGAGACCTTCTCAGTCTTATTGATACTGTGGAGAAGTTCTCCCAGCTGCTGAACTTGGGTTTGAGCGTCCCATTGCTTGTATTCCAGGTAATACCTTATGTTTTATGTTTCCCTCATCAGCTTTGGAGTTGCTTCTCCAAAACACTTCTCTGTCTGCTAGTGACAGTCCCATATATATTCACACCTGAAGGCTTCAACATTTTCCTACTGCAATGCATACCAACGTGGTGTTTGCAGTTCTCTTAGACTCTCCACTGACTGTGGGCAGAAACAGGAGTTGCAGGAGTTCCTCAACCAAACTGCGAAAGGGCCAGCCTCGGACCTGGGGCTTCAGGAAAGGAACTGGGCTGTTCACCTGTGCGCCTCCACCCCTGCTTTCACGTAGGTAAGAGCCTGTGAAGTGTTTGGGTTCTTGCCTCTTTTCAGGCAACAAGAATTTGCAATATTTTTCCTTCTTTCTTGTGTTTCAGTTTGTCTTTTTGTTACGCCGCATTTCCTTAATCCGGTTGCATGGTAACCTGTGAGGGTTGAAAGTGCAAGAGAGTTTTGCTCTGCCCCACACTGCTGATGCCCTCCCGCTTGCTTTGGCAGCTGCCCCTATCAGGGTGTCATTTTTCACCAGATCTAGACTTGCTGACACTGAAACCAGCGCTGTCAAAACTTTCGTCACAGATGATGGGAAGATCCTGGGCCTTTGGTTTCAGGAGGAGGGTGGCTGGGGATGCTGGAGTTCAGCCAAGGCTGGGATGGGAAGCTGTGATTTTTTAAGTCCTGTTATCATCATGTAAAAGGGGGAGCGTAGTCTCGACAATGAGGCACCAGGCTGGCAGTCAGTTTCCATTCTAGATTTTGTGAGAGCTATTGGGTAAGTCATATAATCTCTCCCTAGCTGAACTTTCCATCTATAAAGTCAGAGTAATTATAAGGAATAGCAGACAGGGAGTATCTTGCCTACCCGGACTGTCGACTCTTTGTATCACTAACTCTGATGTTTGCACAGTGTCAGATACTATGATGTTCTGATCAAAATCAGTGCCTGCAGACCTCCCTGACACTTAATTAATAAAGTTCTCAGCCTTCAGGTCTTTCGTTCCAGACTGTACATTCAGGTCACAACTTCTAAACAGGTCGGTCTACAGCAAGTAAGTTTGTTTTTCACTGAACACAGCTCTGTTTTGTAGTGTCTCATGCCATGATAGGTTTGATTGCACAACTAACTATTGAAACATCTGGTCTTATTGTTGGAGAGTTTTTTTGGGCAGGTCAGTACTAGGCATGGGGACTATGCTGATTTAAAAGCTAAATAAATATGTAGGCTGAAACAAAGCAGATTCTCCTGTTTAACCCATTTTGAATCCCTGGGGCCACTATTTGGCTTAGTGTAGTTCTGAAAGCCAAGAAAATGTTATTCATTATGCTCAAAAGATTGATCACAGCATTTATATCCTGAGGCCCAAATCCTGAAGCCCTTATTCAGACAGAGCTCCCATTGACTTCAAAGAGATTTCTGTCTGCAGAAGAGCTTCAGAAATAGCGATGGACTGGCTCACAAGGAAATGTAAAAACCTTTTCGTCTCTAAACGAAGCCTCATCTGTGGAAGATCTAACAGAAAGGTACAACCAGCTTGCAAGTTGTGTCATTGAAATGACCCAAAACATAAAACTGTAGAAGTAGGTAGTTAATTCTTGTCTACAGTAATGCAAGCAAGCAAGCTTCAACAAGAGTCAGCAGACAGAACTTTTCCATATTGTTCGGAGTACAAAAAGTAAAACTGAGGGATGCTACTGCATGGAGGTTTAAAATTACCCCTTCCTGCTGTTATCCTGGAATCACTGCAGCCTTAAAAACACACACGTTGCTTCTGTGATTTAATATAGTAAACCAATTATTTTTATCCTGGATGCTAACTGTTCATTTTAGAAGCCCTTTTAGAATCGGCTTCCCTATTGCAAATACCTGCCTAAATGATAGCATTAAAGGAAACTGTTAGAAATAAGATTTTTCATGTAGAGGAAAGCCTTTGGATATTTGCTGTCAATAGTAGTCTCCTGCCAAGATAACAGCATCCTTGAGTGGAGAACAAGTCCTAAGCCTTGCTTTATGGAATGCAGCCCTGTCTTCCTGTAGATACCAACCTTATGATTAAAACAGCCGGAGTGGAGTTCTCAGGTTTTCCAGGGGTGTCTTTTGGAACTGATAGTACAAGAATTGGAAGCTGAGGTCTTCCACATGTCCAAGATATCAAAGTTTTATGCATTACAATCGTTTACATTTTGCAGTTCAACTTTAAGGACAACTTTGTTGAAATACCTACAGGGTGTTTCAAAAAGATGAACCAAATTTCATGATGGCAGCATGTTACAATTACCCAAAAATTTACAAATGGTTTCATGATAGTAACCATTTTATAAATGTGTTATGTTTCTTCCACCTGCTGTACAGACAACATCAAGATGATAGTTGGTTTTGTATATAGTGATTTCAAATTGAGTCCATGTTTTTGAAATATCCTGTATTTGCATGGTGAAGGTGCACTGAGTATTGCAGAGACAAAATTAAAATTAAAACCCACCATAGCCAGTTTTCGTGTGGTGTTAAGTTGTTGCCTTGAGAAGCAATGCCATTCTCCAGAGCTCACTCAAACACAGTGGTGCATTCAAATTCAGCTCAACTTTGATGGAAAACTGAGAACTTGTCTCTAGTTCTTTGGGCTTCATCGAAGTTGCAGATAATTTTTAAAGCAAAATATGATGTTTTACCATCAACTGTTGAGATCAGTAGCAGAGAACTTCCTGAAGAATTGTATAACTAGGAGTGGGAAGAGAGCCCTTGACTCAACCCATTCCTAGAAAGAAAGAAACTGAAAAAGAAAGAAGAGCTCCATTGCTGCAGCAGAGCCACAGTTTGTTGACTTTCAGGATATGTTACAAGACATGTCTGTTTGCTCAAGATAGCTATTATTCAGTTTACAGAGGCTGGCCTAAGGTTCAGCTGTTGGAATGTCATTTGTCTTCATTGGTAGTTTCCTCTGGTGCCTCCTCATCTGGAGGCACAACGCAGTGCTGCTGTCATTCACCTTTTTATTACAGTAGCCATACAAAGCTCAAATCGGGAATAGCGGTGCTCTAAAAAAACCCAGCTATCAAATCTGAGAACATCTATGATGAAAAGCAGGGGACACATAAAATAAAACCAGTTACATACTCTTTTATAGTTATTTTATTGAATTACAGCATTTTACAATTTATATAAACAAGCTATGAGTTTCCTCTGTTCCTCCTTTGCCAAGACAGGTTTCTTTTTGGTGTCACACCAAAGTACATATTCTGAAAGCATCTGTAAAAATACACTGAAAACAGGTAAAAGGAACTATTGAAAGCATGTAAGCATTGGCTTTACACCAATGTGAAGAAAGAGGTTCTTCCTCTTCATTTCCTGTTGGCAATGTGCTGTTGAGCTAGCGGGAAGATGTCCTCTCAGAAATCTTGTGGCTCTGCGGGGTAGAACTGAGCTGCCATGAAGAAAGGGGCATGCAGAAATGTGTCCTTTGGATTTTCTCATATAAACAACTGAACTTTCTGTTTTCATCTTCCAAACTATGAAGGGATGCAATGTCTTTTAGCAGAGTTGTATAATACGAGATGCACTTGTTGGTGAGCTCTCTGCTTTCCTCTTCAAAAATATACTACCTCTCCAGAATAACACAGTGGATTAGTTGGGGTAAGGGATCTTTCCCAGGAACCTACTCTTTAAACCAGATAAATGAACACCAGGGACAGCAGCAGACACTGCAGAGCTAAAAAAAAAAAAAAAGGTAAGGGGCACGTCTCTTCATATGGACTTTTCTAATTGCCAAGGGCCTATTCTGTCTGGCAGAGATGATTTAGCAATACCCACTGAGAGACTGAACTCCAGCAGGCAGAGAGGAATAATGTTACCTCTTCTTTTGGATGGGATGGCAGAATTTTAACAAGGGATTCCCACAAGCCCTATGAACTCTCTCTGTAGCATCCTTATTTCAGAACCTGACCACTTAGTGTTGCGAGGGAAAGACCATTTAAGTGTTCTGAGAGTGGTTTATCCTCACAGACATTAGTCCCTAATTGCAGAACAACATAGCCACTTCGTAAGCCATGCCGGCTAGCCTTTGACAGCCAGGAACCATTGCTCCCATATGAGACAATGTTAGCTGGAAGCATACAGCGATAAAATGAAAAGAAAAACTGCTTTCTGTTTTCTCTGGATAACATGAAAGTTGAATATTATTGCTTTCTCCCTGCCCATTCTCACTGGTAAAGCAAAGGCCTTACAGGGATACAGTCGCAAGGGGAAATGATAAATGACAAACTTCAGACATTTGGGACAAATGTAGAATTAGAAAAAATGACTTACATGTTGAACCCATACATCTTTTACATGCAGAGTTCACACCCAAGATAGCTAATGTCAATCATGCTCTGCACTATTTTACGCTTGCAAAAAGGTGAGCTAAGGCAAAACATTTAAATTCAGAGAACAGATTCTTCATACACAAATCAAGATGGGAAGTAAAGTCCAATTCAATGACCAGGACTTGCTGAATAGAGTCCCTGCAAAACGGGAAGAACCAACACCTGCGTTCACAGACTGAGACACACAGAGAAACAGTGGCTGCCTGGGCTAGTATGAAAACTTCAAGGGATCAATAACCATGGAAACCTCAGCAAAAGGAATGCATCCTCAAGGAAATTCAGAAGAGGAAGAAATGATAACTGGAGAACCCTTGAGAGGCAAAAGTACATGTATTCCCTTCTCCAGAGATGCTTGTGGTACGAACTGTTTTTATTTTAAACAAAGTATGTTCTCACTGGTGCCTATAAGAAACTATTTGGTGCAAAGGTTTTGTAATATCTCTTTTATAGAGTTGTCATATTTCTGCATTTGTGAAGGCCTTGGTTTTAGAAGCTTATGGTTGAACACTCTGTTCTCATTTAAGCAAGAAATAGGAAATAATCTGCCTTCCTCACTTCTGGCAATAGCTTCAAAAATAATAAAAACAATCTGCAAATAAGTAGCTCTGGAAGACTATGGCACACCTTTCTAACTTGTATTTAATGTGTATGGTACTGTCCTTTATTGGAAGCCAAATTCTGATTAATGCTGTTAAAATATGGTTCTTATTTCTATAATCACTGAGGTCTATGAGGTACACCATCAGCAACTACAGGTAAACAGTGGTGGAAAAAAGACAAGAGCTTTCTCACAGATACACAGAAAGCTTGCCTGGCCTTTCAAACAGCTGGCTAAGAACCAGATCTATAGATCAGCTAATGAATGTATCTCAAGAAGCAAGAGAAGAAACAATGCATTCACTGCTGCTAAAATTTAACTTTGTAACTTACCTTTCAGCAATGAAAATTCATAACGAGGATAATAAAAAGGGCAACAGAGGAACATTCTTCCCCTTTCTGTATTGAAATTACCTGCTGTTTGTCCAGCACTCATGTGTACCCAGCCGAGACCAGCAAGTTCACTTTCCTTTTGTTATGCTCTGAACTAGATACAAACTGTAAGGTAAAACTCCTGCACTAAACTTCTGTTCTGCTGATGAAATCTTTAAGCCTTGCAATATTTGTTTAAGAACAACAGATAAGATTCTGTTTGCAGGGCATTTTTCAGATAGTCGGCGGATTAAATAAATTTGTTCAGAAGTGGCCGTCGTCAGTCCCTGCTGATGAATGAGCATTCCTCTGAACAGTGGCATTTACAGACCATCGCTGTGCCCCACCTGGGGAGAAAGCCTTGCTCTGTCTCCCTTGCAGCCACACTACAGCTGCCCCAGCAGATTCCCGTTGGTGAAAGCAGCCCCCAGCTTTCCGACTTTTACTTCACTGGCAATGGAAACAGGAGCTATATCCAAGTAATGATATTAATAACAGGCCAGGTTGCAGAAAGTCACACTACTCTTACTCAGGATTGTAGAGATAAACTCTCCACATTCATTACTACCTTCATGTTACCAATAACATCATTAATCTACTACACTACTTCATCAGGGGCCAGCTTTACTGTCCATTAAGTGTCCAGCTCACAGAGACGGTACAGAGTTTGTCATCATCCTTGACCCTCATACTGAGGCTATGTACCTCATACAGATGTACAGAGGTACCTCTAGAGACGCCAGGAAGTGGTCTCAAAATTCCCATCTGTCTTTGTCAGAGAGGCTGACAATTAGCATGATTATATTCAGCAAGCTCTCTATCTTTGGTGTTCTCATCACAGATTCTATTTTCATATAAATCTGAAGTCAATTGGTTATGTCCCCATATAGTAGCCTGCTCAGCAATCATGCTGAGAAGAAATTGCTCTTTGAAATTTATCTTTGAAAACTCTGTATAACTGAGGTACATGTACAGAATGTGATTTGTACAAGTAAGTACTTTCTGGCCCATTGATACCTGTACTGTTGAATTCAGAATTAGGCTGTTGTTGAAAGGACCTGTGTATTACAGAATAGAGGAGGAGTACCCGTACCATTTGGGTTGTTGTACTTGCCAACATGAACGTGCACAAGTGCAAATTATGGGAACCACAAGGTATTTAGCTTGGAGCCTTATCTAATAGATCATTGTGAAGTCTGTGTCTTGCTAGAGCAGTTTACTGGAGACAAAAGCTGTACCAGAGCCAAACTAAGGGACTATGGTTACCCTATCCAATGTCATGGGTTTGTGTAGAGCTCTCTCTCTCATTGCTCTAAAAACTGCAACCCTTAGTACTTCTTTTGGGTTCTCTTTCCCTATCTTGATTCTTGGAATGTGCCAGACATGTGCCATTAGGGAACCAACAGTGCCAAACTGCTTCCTCATGTTCTCCTACCTGTTCTCACACTGCTGCATCCAAAGGACATCATTATTCCCTACACTGGAAGTTCAGGGGCAAGCTGTGCCTTCAGCAGCAGTACTTGGATGGGTTAAAATTTCATATGCAAGAGCATACTTTGCCTGCCATCTTCCTCTTCCTGGAGAGAATGCCTCATTCTGCAGGGGTTCTGGTGGCGTCAACAGCATATTTTGGATGCCTGCTAATTACAGAAATCTGTAGATCCTCTACGCACTGCTACATTCACAGATTAGAAATGGTTTCCGCTTTTGTAGAACAGTCCTCTTCAATTACTCCTTAATTGGGGCCCCATGTTCCACTTTCCTGCATGGTCTGTGCTTGCCAATCTAGTTCATGGGTCAAAGGAAGCTATTTCCTTGTAAGCAGAGTTCATTAAGACAGATTCTTCATATTTATTCCCTTACTGACATCTTCAAGACCCTGAAAAGAGGTTGGGCCTGAGAAAGAAGAAAGGTATCCTGGGCCCTTTCTTCCAACAGATGAGATGTCAAAGTGCACCAGCAAACAAGTCTTATTAAGATGCCACATCCTGGTGCCAACCACTTGACAGGTGTCATGAATAAGAAAATGCAGACCCTGTTCAAAAGTAAGGAACTCCTTACCTGCTTGAAGAAGGCATGCAGAAGAATTTCAGGACTAGTCTTGTGCTCCGTGGAAAAAAAAAAAAAAAAAAAAAAATCTTCGTGATATATGCAAGTTATCCTCATTTATGAAGAGAAGAGCTGTAAGGTTCTTGAGTTATGTAAGGATTGCTGTTGTTGGTATCCCATATGGCTAAAGCTTGGAGAACAATCTTGAATACACAGGATGTTGAGTTTAGTTAACTAACCTCATTTTTGTAATCCATTACAAAACACCTCCTTGGCCTGCTTGGTCAAAGGGATGTGAATTGACCGTTATTCAAGACTAGTTTAGAGAACCATGACTGGCAATGCCTATAATTAAGAGACAGGTAAAATAACTACTCTAAGTATCTATAATGATTTCTTGTTTCACTTCTTAAAGTTTTAATATCTCCTTAGTAAGTCTGAATACAACTCTAATGCCTGATTAACCCCAGTTTCATTTTGTTAGAATGATATAAATAAAAAGAGCAACAGGTATCTAGGCAGGTAGGTAGCCTTTATAGTAACCAGTTCATCTTAAGGAGGGGACATATGTGTTTTTCTTTCAACGTAGGAAATGGTAAACAGAGACACACAAAGAAATACGCACAGCCACCTTTTGCCAGACTCCTGAATGTTGTCAGGACCTTCCCCTGAAGAAGCCTACAAGCTTGTAGCCTTCACTTTATTGTAATTATTGGTGCATTACTATTTGCATAGTGATTCCTAATTCTGAAGTTGCCATATGGCCCTACCTGCCCATTCTTTTCCAGATTGATTTGACTTATATGTAGCAATTTTTTCTTCCTGGTTTGTCAGAGACTTATTCAACAATGCCTCTTCAATGCACATGGACCCCCCACTGACCAGTTAGCATCTGAGCAGCTTCCTATAACACTTCCTTAAAAGATTACAACCTTCCTTTTGAAGTCTAAGAAAGTTTGTTCCAGTCAAGCATGTGAAACAATGTGAGCAACTGGACAAACCTGACATACCCAGTCAGTCATCTGTCTTTGTCAGCCAGAGATGTTTGCTTTCCAGGTAATTCTGAGAACCACCTTCCTGAGACATCAACCTTTCCAAGTGGAAATGGGGTGGCCCTCCAACAGAATAGGCTGTATTTCCAAACAGGTTTTCATGATGCAGCTTCACAGCTGTGTGCCATGTGATAGAACCATTTCAACTTTAGAAATTTTGCCAATACTCTTTTTGTTTTAGCAACAGAAATGTTTTCTCTGTGATAAAAGCATCAGTTTGAAGCCCAAATAAGATGAAGATTCTCTGAATCAACTTACATACATTCCTCTCTTGAGGGTGATCCTTACATCAACTCTCATCACCACCCTGAGGCAGAGTGCAGCTTTTCCTAGAAAAAAAAGTTAGAATCACTGCCTTCTTCCTTTTGTGTTTTAAGCAGGCCTAGCATGCTACAGAAACACTCAATTTCTCTTGAGATCTTCCACTCACTGCTACTGGGTTGTTTGTTTATTTGTATGTAAACAACCTTAAAAGAACATGCCTCCCAGGCTTGCAGTGTCTCCTCCACCTAGCAAAGATACCATCCTCATACAGACTAAAGTGTCTTGGCTCCCACTGCCAACAGGAACACAGATCAATACAAAACCACCTGAGCCCTTGGGATCCAAAGCGCATCCTCTCCTCAGGCTCCTGCCCAGCCCTGCTCTGTGCCTGGCAGTGAATATTAAAGTCCCTGCTGCTCCCAGCAGTGCAGGATGGTGTCCCTACGCGTTCACAAACATGGAGATCTGCCACCTCCAGGGCGCAGATTCCAGCTCTTTTGGACCAAAGGCCTGTTTCAGTTTGCAGTCTCATTAGAGCAGTAACTGTGTGAACATACTGACACTCAAGACTTCTTAGTAAACATTATCAACAAGTGCCCTCACCCAGCAGTTTCATCCAAGAATATTGGTCTGTGCTTTCAGATGGGACCAGCCTCAGCTGTCACTGCAGCACACAGCATTTTCATACAGAATACCTGACTGCTGTCCAAAACTCCTTGGTCACAGAACGGCAGTGTGGCTCTCCTGCAGCATCACCAGGCTCTCACTCTGCCTGTGTTAGGAGATTTGGACCAAATTAATTACTCTAAATTGATGTCATTGCATCATTGCAGATCAGACATTGTGCAATGAATACGATGGTGAGGCTAACACTGGTTAAAGTGCTCGATAAAGCTAATCACATGGGTGAATGTTTATTTAATATTGACAAAGCTAAACAACCAAATTAAAATATACGTGATTACAAGTACTCTGAAGCCCTGTCCATGCATAAAGAGACATAATGATGGGTCTGAAGAGTTGGAAAGCTCTGGAAAAGAGTGAGGAGCAGCGGGGGTAGACTAAGAGTGCTAAGCTCCTCCTGCACCAGCACAGTTGTTTGCAGAATATTCTTCTTTCTACGGTGTAGTTACAGCTGCTACATTAAATCGGCTTTGTCAAGCTGATGCAGCTTTATGTCGGAACATTGCTACCAGCTTAAAACTGGCTCTATGCAGTTCAAATTGCACCTGCTCACATGGGTACAAGCTAAATAGGTGTAACCAGTAAAATCAAAACAAATAACCATCCAAGAAGGTTATGCTGATTTCATTAGGCAATTTAGATTTCCATTTATGTTTGATTGGTAAAAATTTCATAAGCAGACAAGCTCTCTCTAAAGAAGAACCCATTTCTGCTGCACTGGGTGACATGGGATAATGCATTCCACTCTGGCAATGCTTTTCAGCAGTAGGAAGAAGTGCCTATCAGTTGCTGCCAGCCCACCTCTATAACTGTGTTTGTGTTGCTAGCTGGAAAGGTATGGGATTGTTTTCCTTTTGTTACAGTGATTGACAGAACAGTTATGGTTCAGAAAAGACCCACATCATTAAGGCAGCGGGTGGGGACATGCTGTTGAGCACAGCTGCCTCTTGCTTATGTTGCTTCTAGGGACAAAAGTGCAGCTTGAGGGGACAGACGGAGACTTTCCTAAAGCTGGGAGTATGCCTGTGCTGAAACCATGCAGCAATGCTTTACCCAAGCCTGCCTGTGCACACAGACAGGCTTTTGGAGTCATCTCCCCCACACTGACTTCTGTGCTCAGTGACAAGACTGCTCATTTGTTTAAACCTTGAAAGAAGCCCCTGTGCACAGCAAACCATGCTCATGCAGAGCACCAGACCCACGGTGTCCCTCTGAGGAACAGGTAAGCCTTACTCATCCCCTGCTCTGAGCATGCCAGAGCTCTGCTGCCAAGCCCAAACGTCCCTTGCCAGACAGACACAAAAACTGGAGTTAGCGGGTTCCAGTCGTGAATCCTCCCAAACACCCGATGAGTTATTCATGCAGTCAGAGCAGGAGAGCATGAATAAGCTGGAAGGAAACTCGTGCAAGACAGAGAAGGGCAAAGAGAGCAGCTCTATACCTTTTTTGGCCACTGACCTGTGACCACAGGAGATGCCAGGTCCAGCTGTGACTCTGCCTTCCCAGCTGCCAGCAAGCTGATGAAGAGAGCGATACAGGGACCAAACTGTGACTTCCAAGGCAATGATGAACTAGAGGCAGGTAACAAAGAGGTATGACGGAAATGGCAGGCACATAGCCAGTCATCAGTCCTCTGCAGTTGCTTTATAAAGAACATAATCAGCATGGAATGATGTACAGCAAAGAGAAAAATGGACCATTAAAATTTTTGGAAATCTGCATGCTGTAAGGTTCACTTTTAACCCTAAACTTGGTGATAAAAGAAATGTATGAAAAGTTTGAAAAGGAGTTGAAAAACAGTTTCAGATGAAAGAGATGCTGGCAGATGTGGAATGCCTACAAAAATCTGGGGAACATACTGACGTGAGACCTCTGACATAGCTTATCATGACTGTAATTCTCTGTTGTTTGAGTACCAATTTGAATTAGTTCACCTCAGGTGAGCTGAGGGGCAGAACAGAAATGCCTGCTGCTTTTTATATAGTACTTTATTTAAGGCATTTACAGATTCAAGACTGTGATAGACTAGTGCCTGTGATGCCAGCTCTGTTGTTGATCTGTACTGCTATAAATTACTCCTGCAACAACAAGGGATGCAGCATAAAAATGTGATGGTATAAATGCTTCACTGCTTGTTTCTCCAGGCTGCCTGTTCACTTTACTATGTTACCTCCGCTTACCCTCTTCCATGCCACCTGGACTGCTTGCCTGTGTCCCCAGCTCCTAGGGTGAAGCAGGCACGCATGCTGCGCTGTGTGTTTGCTCCCCTCCAGCAGCCACTGTGCCCCTTTTCTAACTTGGGCACATGCTGGCCTACATTCCTCCTGTTAAGGCCATTATTTGTTAATACCATTAATACGATCTTCTTCCCTCTTCTATCTAAAGATTACTGAGAATAATTATTTTGGAAGACGCATTTTCCTCAGCCCCTGAGGCAGGAGAGTCTTTCAAGGATGTTTAAAGGGAATCCTTTGCCCTCTAATATCTCCAGCCGGTGTCCCTGCACTCAGGGACAATCGCTAGCAGTGTGTCAGAGCCAGGTTCTAGCAGTTCAGGCTTCCCTGGGCCCTGTCAGCGTGGCTCTGCTGGCCAAGGCAGCAGGCAGTCACTTTCACTGGGGGCTTCTGTCACAACCCCACAGATGCTAGAGCATTACCCTGGATATGGCTCCACCAAGCCCAGCACGGCAAGGAGCTGATGGCTTTTCCATGTGCCCACAGAGGCAAGCAGGGTTCCTAGCTAAGAAGCAGCTTGCATCTTTCTCCTTCAGAGCCTGTGACTCCGGCTGTTGTTACTCCAGTATTTTCTTGCTCTGTTGCTATTCCGTGCCAGATCTGCATTGCCAGGGCTTGGTGCTTTGGATTTCACAGGTACTCCCACTTTGTTTCATTTTTCAGGCTTGCCTTTAGTTCCGGAGTTGCAATGAATTCTTATTGTGCCTGAGTAACAGAAAATGGGATTCTGTCAAATTTCAGCATTTGAATTTATGAACTTAACTGAAATTGGCTGCAGACTTGTCATTGCAGTGCATCCCACTGCATAAAATGACTGTAAACTTCTTCACGCAGCTCTGCTCTGTGAGTATATGTATGTGCATGATACCACATCCCGTATTACTTATGAAACACGTATCAATATTGTACTAATAAATAGGCATTGATTTTTACTGAGAACATAAAGATTTATGAAAGTAGGCAGTGCTGTGTGGCAGAAACTATGAAAGCAATTTCTAGAAAATCTATGGAATATTTTCCATTTGAGATACAGAAAAAATTTCCATTCAAAACAAATTCAAATAGGCAGCCCTTTGTGGAAATATATAACTTTATGGTATCAGGCAAGGGTGGGATTTAAAGGCAATTGGTTTGCAACAGAATGAGACTGTTTGTACAAATTTGAGCACAAATGGCTTATGGAAAGATTCAAGGAGGCTCTCAGTGAAGCAAGGAAAGTACAGGCTAAACACCTGGGCAATGGCCATGAGGCAAAAGGGCTACACTAAGCAACCAGGGAGACATACCTGTGTCACGCTGACTGTAAAACTCTGCTGTCACTTCGAGCAGGAAAATGTATATTTAAACTGTACTGATGCAGATCTGCTGGTAACAGCAGGATGTAAAACTGTAATGAGGAGACTTAGAGAATTGCCTGTTCATGTTACAGTACCCAGAACGAGGGACTGTGTCAGTATGTGAGAAGTACACATCTTCCAGTGTCAGACTTTTTTTAAGCTGACACACAAGTCTTGCAACTGATTTATAAATTGTGCTACAGCAAATACCTCAGCAGCCAGCTCATACAGAGGAAATGCCCAGTCTTAATTCTCCATGATACCACACTCAACAATTGTCAAGAACAAGCAGAAAAGCACACTCCAGAAGCAAAGTATATCCCAGATATTGCAAAAGGAGCATTACCTATGACATCAGAAGTACACACACAGTCTATACATCTGATTTCCTCTGGTACTGCACAAACTCCTAAATCCTGCAGAATACTTGGTCTGTGGATATGTGTGTTCTGTTGATGTGTGTGCTATACGAAAGGAAAAGGGACTTAATGTGCTCTTAACAGAATTTTTTGCTGAAACGGCCCTGTACTTTGGCAAGGAGAGGATAACAAGAACTGGAAAAGTTTTAGAGAAGAAACATATCAAACTGGAAAAGTTCTGGTGATACTACTCGTGGCTCTTAATAATTAGCTGTTTCTATCTTTACAATTCATTCTTTGTCACTATTACTACAAATGCCTTCAGTTTCCTCCCTGTCCCCCAACGGACTCCAGCTCATTAACATGCAGCTTTAAGCAAGTATCGGAGCTGTCATGCATTTCAAATCTCCCCAAGGAAGCTTTTTAAAATTGTAAGTAAGACCAGATACTGAGACTTATTAGCACCAAACTTGGAAACAAAGCTTCTGTGAAGGCAATGATGACTCTTCAAGTTACAGTTGCTGTCACCTTTTTTATCGTGAGATTTATTATAAATGTGAATACCTCAAAGGATTTCTTTGATGCAACCAACATTTCCGGCTCTCATAAACTGCTGTTTATTGATAGAACTGGGCCTGGGCCAGCATCTCAGATTTGAGTGGTGAGGCTCAACTTCTAGGTCAGATTTAATTGCACCCACACTGAGATATACTCAGAAGAAATCCACTGAAAGCGGCAGAGTGACAGTACACCATCACAAACGCACTGTAATGTGATGGAGAAACTGGAAGTTGGTATGCTAGCTAAAAGACAGGTCATAACAGTCTATACATAGAGGTGCAATATGTAGATTGAGATCAAGTCCATCCTCAATGCTTTGAGACTAGCTTTTGCTCAAACCTTTCATACTTACGCCTGCATCCAAGCCTTTGGCTCCTGTCCACTTACTTATAAATGTCTGAACAGCCCATTTCTTCAGCTGTGCCTGGAATTAAGAACAATTAGTCTAAGACTAAGGTTAAAGCAGATTCCCATGACTACTAGTTATGATAACAGAAGATGTAAACTTGAAATTCAGAGGTAGCTGTAGAGCTGCCTGTCATTGGCATATTGGTGAGTCTACTAGCTAACTGTCTTTCCTTAGTGACATGTGAGGTAGGAGGGGTGGTAAGAGGAAACCTTATCAACCTCTACACAAGAGAGCCCAAACGGATGGAGAAAGCTGTACTTCAGTCCTGAGAAGAGTCAGTACCTCAGTCTCTGAGAAGAGAGGAAGGTGTTAACCCAGGGAAAGGATTCCTAGGCAGAGCTTCTTGCTAGAGCGATACCGTAATGTCTTCTGCTTTGGCCAGCACAAAATAACAAGAACTGGGAAGATTTTAGCAGTATAATACCTCCAACTGGAGAATTTGGAATATCACAGTTTCCAAAAATTCTCACAATTCAATGAAGTTTCCTTGAATGACTCAAAATGTCAGTAAATACTGACACCGGTCAGGAGGGAGAGCTGATCCAACAGCAACAGAGCCATCACCCAGGCTTGGCCAATAAAGTCACGCAAGACTGCAAAGTTGAAGACGATCTCTCTCAACGCCACCTTCTTAACAGTTCCCCAAATGTGAGCAGCGAGAAAATGGAAATTTGTTACTAGGACTCTTCAGGCTCAAATGACAATTCCACCATGTCCGGAGGTCCTAATTTCCTGACTAGGGGTGTTCTTCCTCCTCACCGGTCATGATCCCGCTTCTCCACGTCAAACCAAACTCAGCCATCAGCTAAGGACTGAGAAAGCCGTGGACATCCTTCTCAAGATCCTGCCATGTGGATGGGATCCGTCTTTTACCATTGGGCTACTCCATCTGCCCCACCACCCTTTTGCCTGCGGTCACCTGCCCCCTGGCCATCATGTGGTGAGCACCCAGGCTGCCAGTGACTCCCAGAGCCCTGGCTGTGAACCCAGCTCATTCGGGCTGCTGCTTGCAGGCCTCGCCTGGCCGGGCAGCAGGCAGGAGGAAAAGATGAGCTGGCAAGTGAGCAGGAGCTGGCTGAGGGCAGGCACCCCCACAGGCTCTCACACTGGTAGGACCTGACCCTCCCAGGCGCAGTGAGGCAGAGGAACCGTGTTACCGTGCCCTGACAGCGAGGCAACGTCTCCTATCCTAAAAGCCCCAGGAGGAGTCCAGCCCTGGATAAAGCCCCGCTTTGACAGCGCTTTGCAGACGTGCCCGGAGGAGCCCGATGCCCCCGCCTCGGGTATGGCAGGCGTTTCTCTGAAGGAGACAGCGCCGCTGGCCGTCGGGCCCTGGCACCCCTTGCGGATCCCGTGCCCCGGCAGACCAGAGCGTGGCCGGGGGAGCGGTGGCCGCCTCCTTCACCCTGCCTTCCTGCGCGGCACGGCCGCGCGCGCCCAACCGCCGGGCACCAACGGCCGCCGGGCACCAACGGCCGCCGCCGCCCAACCGTCCCCGCGCAGCCGCCGNTGTGGTATGGGATTGGAGTAATTTAGGGAGGTTCATCTTTCCATTCACAGTCACAAAAGTGTTGCGAGGTAACATATTGGGATTTTGCCGCCGGCAGAGGGCGCCCGCCACCCGCGAACGCCGCGGCCGCGCCCACCCCGCCCCGCAGAGCCGGCGGCGCCGCTGGGCTGCGGTTCTCGCGGTCTCACCCGCTGCCCGCCCAGGGGGGTGGTATAAAGCGGCGGTTTAACGGCCAGCCGGTTCGCTCGCCGCACGGCGAGCACCAGCTGCAGCACGGCGGGGGCTCTGGGGACTCGGCGGGCGGCACCCGGCCCGAGCCTGCCGCTGGAGCTGGGGAGGAGCGCGGTCAGGGGCCTCCCGCTTCGGCTCCCGCGGGCCGGGTCCTTCCCTCCGCGCTCCCCACGCCGGGCTGCGGGGAACCACACCGCCTTTAGCAACGTTTTGTTCCCCTTGCTCCACCAGCCTGCTGCAAAGTGCTGCCTCGTTGACCCTGCCGGAGCCGTCAGGGGTCTGTGCGCAGCCTCGGGCCCCAGAACCTGCGGAGAGAGCGAAGCTGGGGTGCTGGCAGAGCTCGGCCTCCCGGTCCCGGCTGCGCCCTGGTCCGCGGTCTGGAAGCTGTCAGCACGCTCGGCAGGCTGCTGCCCCTTGCCCACAGGGCAGCCATCGTCTCCCGAGGTGGACATGCCGTTATGCACAGGGTGGTGATCGTTGACAGAGCAGATGTGGTGAGGCAGGAATAGCTAGCAGCTTGGTAATTAAAAGTCTGCTGAAAAACGAAGTAAATCTGCCAGTTCGCCACCAGAATTGCTGAGCCCAGAAAATGAGAAGTTACATACCGTGGTGTAAGTGGCACGTGGCTGCCTGCAGTTGGTGTCTGGGGGCCTGTGGAGTATACTGTTATGCCCTGCTGTAGGCTTGCAGCATTTTCCTGCATTACTTTGTCATCCCTATCACATCTGTCTGCAGAACAAAACGTGGGATCTCTGTATGTGGATTTATGTGAAACCCATTCACATGCAGTAGGAGCTGGGGTGCATCTCCTTTGTTTGCCCATTTGGTCAGATTTTTGGACGCACCTATGTAAATGCACAAGGCACTGCTGATGCAGCCTGGCTACCTTGGGTGGCATTGCTTGTGTCAGCTTAGATTAAAGCTTTCTTATCCAGATCAGGAATGGCTGCTCTGCTCTAATGTTGATAACGTAGTCAAGTTAAAACATAGCAGAGCATCTTGCACACCTTTACTACTGGTAGAATACCTGTCAAAACAGAAATGCACTGGAAGATTTCTTGCTCAGTGATGCAGTGAGCTGGTTTTGTTTCTTCATGGCTGTTACAGCCCAGGTACATTAGGGATGCTGGAAGGATGCATTTATATGGAAGTAACAATAGGAGGGTGGAAAGGTGGATGCAAGTCCCTTGTGTGTTCTGCTCTCTCAATTGCATCAACCCATTCGTGTTATGACCCTATTGGGGGACCTGGCATTTAGCTCTTTATTGCATCAATTTCTGAGAAAATCAGCAACTTGTTTTGAAGGGGAAGATTTATTATAGATGATTGTGCTATCTGCAGGGTTTGAAATAAAAAGGGATGTGTAACCAGCTACACATAACCTCCAAAAAGAAATAATGATTAGAAGAGAAAGATTAATAGGACACAAGTCTGTAGAATTTCACTGTTAAGAGATCAATTTATTATGCCCTTGACTGTAAGTTAAATTAATACACATAAAATTGCAACACATAAAAAAGATGCCAGTGACTGTCATAAATACAGCTCGCTTTTCTTTCCTAGTTATTTAGGGAGGATTGGGAACACTTGTGAAATCATGTTCATTAAAGCCCTGAATAGAGGCAACTAACCAATAACTGCGGTGAAAGCAACAAGATTTCCCCCCCGCCCGCCCGCCCTTTTCAAGAAGAGGGGGGAAATCACAGACGTCAGTCAAGAAATACTGCAAAATAAAATGGACCCTCCTGGCAGCTGAGGCATCGCGCAGACCCGCGGTGCGGCTCCGGCACTCTGCTCGCAGCCTCTGGCCCCGCAGCTCCGCCGCTGACCGGGGAGCGCACAGGGCTCCGCAGCCCAGCTCTTCCCTTCTCTTGCAAAACTGTCAGGCACAAACGGGCAGGAGGATATTGGCTGCAAGGGACGCGGAGGCTCCTCCCAGAGCCTGGATCCTGATGTTTTTGGAGGATTTCTTTTAACTCAGTTACAAACCTTGGTGAAGGAAACAAGTTGCCGCTGTAGCGGAGGCGGAAAGCGCCTCTGCCAGGGCGAGCGCGGCTCCTGCTCTCACCTTCCTAAAGCCACCTCGGATGCTTCGCCTCACTCGCGGAGGAGAGCGAGCCCGGCTGCCTGCCGGGGGGAATGCTTCTACTCTGGATGTTGCTGTTTCTGTGAAAACAAGGGTTTGAAGGGAATGAGAGCGAAGACAATGAGGAAGAACCGACCTGGAGAAAACCCCAGCCCCAAGCGTTTTCTCGAGAACTGACGGTGTTTTGTGGCTGAGCGATCCCGTCGGAGGCGGCGGAGGCTGCGGCCGGCGGAGGGAGCAGCCTGTCCGCCTCACGGGCCACTTCCAGGGACTGGCTTTTTCCTTCGGATGCGGACTGGGAAACCTGTGGGAAATTCTCCCGCCGCGCTGCGAAGCCACCATGAATTCAGTGGCTGGAAATAAGGAGAGGATTGCGGTCACGGCGCGGAGCAGAAAATACGGGGTAAGTTGTCGGCGGACAGGGGGCTCGGAGCTGTGTCCGCTGCCGTGCCGGAGCTCCCGCGCCCCTCGTCTGGCGGTTACCGGCGCCGCCGGCTATGGCTCCGCTCAAGTTCCGCGGTGCGGGGCGGTGGCTCTGGGCGACCCACGGGGGTGGGCGAGGCGCGGAGGCCACCGCGGGCGCGGAGCGTCCGGGCGAAACTTGCCGGCGCCGCCGAGCCTCCTTGGCTGACCCGCTGCTCCTTCTCCCGCTCCAGGTGACCGACCCCTGCTCCCCTACCAAGCCCGCCGCCCCCTTCTCCCCGGAGAGCTGGTACCGGAAGGCGTACGAGGAGTCCCGGGCGGGGAGTCGCCCAGCCCCGGAGGGAGCCGGCTCTGCCCTGGGTTCCTCCGGCACCCCGTCCCCCGGCTCCGGCACCTCCTCGCCGGGCTCCTTCACCGGCTCTCCGGGACCCGCGTCCCCCGGCATCGGCACCAGCTCCCCCGGCTCGCTGGGCGGCTCTCCGGGCTTCGGCACCGGCTCTCCGGGCTCCGGCAGCGGCTCCTCGCCGGGCTCCGACCGCGGTGTCTGGTGCGAGCACTGCAACGCCCGCCTGGCGGAGCTGAAGAGGCAGGCGCTGAAGCTCCTCATCCCCGGGCCCGCCAACAGCAAGGTGAGCCGGGGGCCGGGGCGGAACGGAACGGAAAGGGGGGACCCGTGTGCCGCTCGGCGCGGGCGCCGCCAGCGCTACAGGGTCGGAGCCGCCTGGGAGCGGCCCCCATGGCCGGTGGGGCTGCGGGCCGACTCTCCGGTGGGGCTGCCCGCCACCTGGACTCCCCTCTGCTGCTGTCAGCGCGAAGGGTTTTAGGGTTTATTTGGGTTGGCCCCTTCTTGGTCTTCTACTTTTTCCCATCCTCTCTCCCTGCTTCATGTGGAGCAGGGTACCTCTGCCTGTGGAGGGCTGCCAGGCTTCAGGGGGGGGCCTCTGTGACAGTCCCTCAAGCTTGCTTCTTGCCTCTTCCATTGCATCGATGGTGGTTTTGTGTTATTTCCTGTGTACTTGTTCCCAGTGAGAGGAAAGCAAGGCTGGGAATGCCACATGGAAGTCATTGATCCCTTCCTCTTTTGCTCTGTTTGATCTCTCCAGGATGGATTTACAAAATATTCTGAGACTTGGCAGCCACCTTAGTGGTAAGGTGTATATGGTCTGATGCCCATGGTTTGTACTTTCATTGCAGGGCCAGGTGCAGCAGGAATCCTTCTGTAGCTCCAGGTTCAGATGAGCCATTGAAATGTTGTGTGAGTCCAAAGGTCACCCAGGGAGGTCATGGCAGACTATGGTATGGAACCCAGATCTCCAGGGTGCCATCAACATAAGGACAACTTGGTGATGCTTCTTTTACAGAGGAGCACTAGATTCCCTTTCCTGCCCCCCACCCCCCGCACCCAATAAGGAGATTTTAAAATACTTGAAGCTGCTGGACCCTGAGTATTGGGTTGAATGAACCTGTGCCTAAAGATCATGCCAGCGTTTCTGAAATCTGGCCTTAGGTTTTAAGAGCTGACTGGTCATGGATAGCATTGAAAGTCTGCTTTTTGCCTCTATTGGGGAATCTGGTACCTCCAAAGGCATACTCTGATGTTCCTTGTTTTTGTTTTGTTTGGCATTGTTTTTTGTTTTCCCTGTTTGTTGTGCATATAAAGATTAAGGCTAACAGCCCTAAAAGAGTGACCAGCAGCCCTTGGATGACCCTCTGCTACCAAAAGAGTAAGCACTGGGCTCCTCCATAGCAACCTTCTGAGTGTTGTATTGTGAATGGGTCTACAGCTCCCAGAATGTAATACAATGCAATTTTGTTTGCACTGTTGAGTCCAGGTACTATCAAATGATAATATTTACTCTTCCACTTCAAAGAGTTTTCATTAGTGGTTACGATAAAGAGGTATCATGGAAAAGAGTTGACTGCTGAGAATGGGTCCCTGCTGTTGCTGTTGTGTTCTATCCTTTTTTATTTATTTATGTGCCATGAGAGCAGGAGTTGGTGCTCTCTTGAACAAAAGACTAAAGGGCTTGTTGTTTCCTTGTCTCAAGAGCTGGCTTAACTGAATTATTCATGAAAAGGAAAAGGTGGAACTACCAAAACTAATAGTCAATTTAACCATGTTAATACATGGTTGATTCACTGGAAAGTGACATTGTAACCAAATCTTCATAGATTTCAGGCTGTGTGACGTGGCAGTCAATACCAGCTGTGAGTATAGGTGGGCAATTACTGATAAAGATATGAGAGCCATCAGAATAACTGAGGTTAGGGTGGAGGGAGGATGAAACATAAACATCAAAGCTCTGTATCCCTTGCACAGTGTTTGAAATGCATAGATTTTTGCAGTCATGTAAAGATTTGTACAGACTTCCCTTATTGTAATAGCAGCAGTTGTTGCCTATACTAGCCTTCCTGAGATGTTACCCTCATGTTACTGTTAATGGTTCTGTTCTGTTGTTCATGTAGCTTAGCTGATGGTGTTGTACAGGCCTGTCTTTATTCATGTCAGTAGTAAGCTTCTCACTTTTCTTTTTTTTTTTTTTTTAAGCTCCCTTTTCAAACCTTCCAGTTGTGTGGTAGTGCTGTTTACAAAGTTGTTGTGCCTCCTTCCTTCCCCTTAAATCCACACAAGTAAGGTGGTCTTTGTGGGCTGTGGTGACCCTCTGCCCTATTCACTTTACTAAACAGTACTCGTGGACTCAATCCTGTTGAGGTAGTCCAGCCTTTTGCACGTAGTTAGTTCCCTTCCATGGATGGGTGCTACCTGTCTGATATTTGCAGAAGCATTATTTTCTATCATCCTTTCTGCTCATTTACAACCATTAATAACTTTCTGGACTTGCAATTTCTGCCTTCAGTAAACACTGCCCAGCACGGTGAGCCTTTGGTCTAGGTCGGGGGATGTCAAACTCATTTTCACTGGGGGCCACATCAGCCTTGTGTTTGCATTCAAAGGGCCAAATGTAATTTTAGGACTGTATAAATGTAACTACTTCTACACCCCTGGTCTAGGTGATATAGGATACAAATATCTTGGCTAGTGCCATTGGCTTCTTTGGATAGAGTGTGCTATGCCGGTCTTGCAAGTTTGTTGTTGTTGGCATCCATGGGGTAGCCTTATCAGTGCCTGCCTGGGGACAGCAGGGTGTTGGTGCGAGCTCTGCTAGCTCAGCAGGGAGCTGCATTTGCAGGGTTGTGCCACCCTAATGCTCCTGGGCTGCCTGCTGAGGGTGAGATGTACAGGGTCTCCTGCAAGGATGTGGAAACTTGCCACATGTCTGGGGAAGAATTTCTTCAGTTTGGATTGAGGCTGGAGTCTATCATGCACGTAGATGGCGTTTTTCAGGGTCCTGTGAGGTTTGCTCTTGATTGCGGCTATGGAAATAGTTTTTTGGGCGGCTGGAATTCATCCTGCCATGGACTTCAGTGGAAGAAGGAGCAAAACACGCTCCTGGTTCTGGGTATTCCATTGGAACTTGCAAAGCATCTTACAATTCAAGACTGTGGTGCCCAGTAGGACATAGCTAATTAGTGCTATGCCTTTATTAGATACATTTTAAATCCTCTGTTTAATTGTTCAGTCATCTTCTAGTTGGCTAGATCTAGCTGACTTACACAATGTTTTTTGTTGATGCTGTTGAAAACAGCCTAGAAATTTCATTAGCGTTATACATATGGTCTGTGGCACCTGTTTCACATTTATACTGTGTTTAGAAATGCATATAACCCTGGGTATTGTGTTGTGCAGAACAAGCAGAATATGAAGGTATCTTGTGTTTTGACACATCTTGTAGCAGATATGTGAACGTACGTTGATGTTTTCTACAGTATATAATCATGTGAAGATTTGTGTATATCTGCAAACTGTAATAGTATACTTAATTGCTGCATAAACAGACCAGGCTTTATGCATAAAGCTATGTACTCAAGCTTTTCATTTGATACAGAAAAAGCCACACTTAACGTAGTGTAAACTACTTCTGACTAGCTCATTGTTAGTGTTGAGGTGCTGAGCTTTCAGTTTTAAATAGAAGCATTCTCTCCTAATACATCAACAGGATGAAAACTTGGTATTTGGTTTGTTTTTTTATTGGTAGCTTTTTTCTTTTTTGTGAGGCACAAAGGTGAGGAATATATAATTATAGTTCCACTACTTTAACCGTCTAAAATGCCAGGTTCCCTGCCAATTATAAAAAGAAAAATGCTAAAAGCTTGTTGTTACTTTTTCTTGTCTTGTGATACAGATGTGACTTAAAGATTTACAACAATTATCTACATGCAAGTGGTTAAGTTTTATGAGAATGAAATCTTATTATAACCTCCATGTGAAGCATGCTTGTAGGAAATGACTAGCACAAGTTGTCATTATAACTGCACATTGCAGTTTGTGACTGGAAGAATCCTGGAGCATTTGGTGGCTATTTTTTGTGGGGTTTTTGTTACATTTGCATGGATAAGGATTGTCTTGAATTCTTTTTTTAAATTTTATTTTTAAGCTTTTTCTTGCACCATATTTTCAGAAGTGCATCAGACAAAGTTCTAGTATAGAAGTTTTTGGGATCACACTCCCTATTTATTAGAATTTGTGTGAAATCTGATTGCCTTGAGTTCAAACCTGTGATATCCTCTGGCTTCAATGGAGTGCTAACCTCTGAGGCATCTGATTAAAAAAAAATCATTAACTTTAATTGAAGAGTTGCTATATTTGTGTATCAACTTATATTGTGTGTAAATAATCAATTGAATGCTAATAAGAATAGTCTCAAGCTGGTGATTATATATTTGTTAGTATGGGATTCAAAAAATCGTGAATACAGCCTTTAAACTGAGAGGTAATTTGAATGTGTAGATGTGAACGGCTGCTTGGGCATGTTGTGATTAGGTCAGGAAGTAAGGATACTGTTTTAAATGCTGAAGATGGATAGCACTGGTGTCGTTAGGTGGTTTATATTCTGGACTATCCCCTCGCTAAAAAGTCTGTGTTTCTGAATATCAGAATTGGGTAGATACTGGTGTAGCACAGTGTGTCTGTGAAGGGGGGAAGGGAAGGATTTGTATTGAGAGTACAGTTTTGTTTTCCTTTTTTTTTCCACATACTTACTGACATTCTATCTAATTTTTGCTTGCATTTTGTTGAGTTTATCCTTTTCTGTTTCAGAGGTGTTGAGTAGTCAAAGACTTGACTAATAATTATTAATAATGAAGAAAGTCTTGAAGCTGATCTAATGAAAAATAGGTTCCTGTAGCTTGTAGCTACTTTAGAAACATTCCCAGTAGAGACAGGACAGTAATGAACTCTTCCTCAGCTTAGCAAGTGGCAGAATAATGGAATTTCATTTCTGTCCAGGCCTTTAATTTGTGAACAAGCATGGCCAGTCTGTATGGTGACTTAATTCACTGTGCAAAAATCTCAGGCACCTAATCATTTCATCCCAACTCATTGTAATGCAGATAGGATTATTGCATTAGAAATGTGATTTTAAATAGCCTGAGGCAGTAATTTGTCAGCATTTGGAAGGATTAACTCCATTAAAGTTTAGGCAACAACAACCATTCTTTTGTGTTGCATCACAGGTCACAATATCAAACATTTAACATAACTAATCTGTGGATTTTCTTACAATTGTATGTTTCCTGGCAAGTTGGGAAACCACAAGCTGCTTCGGTTGCCCTGGAATTACAGCTGCTTACAGAGGTCCAGAGAAGACAATCATATATACCTTCACCTCTGACGAATTAATGTAAACTCTTTTCTCAGAGCAGCTGGAAGTCTTGCTGCTGCAATTCACAGTGTCAACGTGTGACATGATATAAATATCTCTTTCAAGCTCACAAATGTCTTTGAGGTAAAGATGAAGATACCGTATATTAAAGACTACTTTTTAGGAAGCTGTCAAAACTGTTAGTTCTGCAGCTTTCTTCATGGGATCAAAAAGGCATGCCATTACTGAGTGCCCTGGAAATTAGGAACAGGCCTATAATTATATTTAGTGAATTGAGACTATGGTGTTTTTCCTATCAGAAAAGAAAATAATTCTGGAGACCACAGACAGAGCTGTTGTGGTGGGGGAGGAAGTATTGACACTATCTGAAGTAAATCTCTAGGGAAGAGCAATTTTTTGATCAAATTGGGTTTTTTTAATAGAGGTTTGGCTGTGCATCTGAAAACATTGTTCAGAAATAGTCAGTGCTTAGTCTGTAGCTGGCCTCTTCATGCCAGTCTAGTGACAAAGTTCCTTCAAGATGCTTTATACATGCCATGAATGCTGCACTGATATCTAAAATCACCTTGTGTCTTTAGATAGTCTTATTATTTTCTTAGAAGTAAATGTGGCAACAGTCGTACCAGTCTTGTATAACAAGCATAGGATTTTGTCCTATAACTTCAGAGGGGGAGGAAGAAGAAAGGTAGTCCATGCTGAATTCCCTAGACAGTCTTAGAACATGTTACATGTTAACCAGTACGGACCATGGACGTGTAATGGCATTCACGCCTGTGTCAGCAGATTATTACAACAGTGCAGTTCTCTGCATGTAGGGTTGAAAGACATTTGCAGTTTTGCCACATCAGCAGCACATAGCCTTTGACATCATATAATTGGGGTGATTCCAAGCACTGAACTTGCTGCTTGCCGTTGCAATAAACTTGACTGTCATGCTCTACATAATGATGTGGTAGGAACTGCAGCGTTTTGTGACATGTGATCCGCATGTCAAAAGCGTGAGAGGTGTCCTAAGTTAAATTGCTAGCTGAGATCTTAGCAAAGTGTCATGCTGTAGCTTGAGAAGCATGCATGTTAATAAAATGTGAGGAATACAAGCATGTGGGCTTCCTCTTCCCATTGGATAAATACTCTGTTTCCCCCAAAATAAGACAGTCTTATATTAATTTTTGCTTCAAAACGTATTACTTTTTTTACATGTGTAGCTGCCTGGACACTATTTAAATTGTTTTTTTAAAATGAACTGTAACTAGGGTTTATTTTTGGAGTAGGGCTTATATATTAAGCATCCTCAAAAGTCCTGAAAAATCATGCTAGGGCTTATTTTTGGGATAGGGCTTATTTTCAGGGAGACAGGGTAAACTGTTGCTGAAGCTGCAGTTCAAGAACTATCCCTGATTGCAGAAAAGCAGGTTGCATGTTGACTTTGAATTAAGCAAGCTATGGTATATAACAACATGCTGATAAACAAAGCAGTATCTCAAGAGTGGGAAGCTCTAAAAGTGTTTTCCATAGTCTTTCCCATTATTGGACCAAATTTGGGTTGCACTGTGACACTGATGGAAGTCACAACAATTAATTAAGGTATTGCTCTTCTAGAAAGCAGTGGTAAAGTAATAACTGCAAGCAGTCTGCTCCAGTCACACACTGAAATACTGCTTTTCTTTGGAAGCTTCAGCTGCACATTTGAAAGACATGGCAATGTTTCATCCAACAGTTTCTGTTAACATGGTGTAGTCATTGGAGCAAGATTGTTTTAGATGGTCATACCATGGCTGCATCCTTGTTCATAAGTTTATAAATCTCAAATCCCCAGTGACTTATGTTGTTCGGTTTTATTTTCAGTTGCATTCTCTGCAACCTTTTACATTAAACCAGGGTTTAAAATAAAATAACTATGAGCATAATGGAGCTGCTAAGAACTGTGTTTAGATCTTTGGTTTTGAAGCCTGAAATATATAATCAGACACCTTCTTGGTACAGTTGTAAAATCTTGTAGCATCTACAACCAGAATATGCATTTGCCTATGCTTCTTTTGCCTCTCCTCTTCAGATGATACAGTATAGCTTAATGTTTTGATGAAAGCATTTTTGAGCTTTTTTCCAAGTAAATGTGTAGACCAATGCAAGACACTTAATAGGGCAGGGGAATGTTGACTGGACTGTCCTGAACTTGGGATGGAGGCTGCTCAAAAGATCCTGCAAGAAATGTCAAATACTGAAAACTCTTTCCCTTAATTAACTTGAACTACTGCTGGTTACTTATAAAAAGGGCAGAGAAGCTGGGAGGGAGAGAGCAGAGCCCTGGATCTGAACCTTGTCCGTCTGGTGATATACATGGAATTGGCCCTAGTGGTGGGATTCTGACTTGAGTGAGATGAGTGGGATTTCTTTTAGGCCACAGTTCTGTCTGTTATATACTTCTAACCAGAGAATCCTTGCATGCATTTGAAGCAGCAGACATGCTGCTCAGGCTGAGCAGGGCTTGGAGATCCTGTCCCGTTCTGGGCTTCCCAGTGTGCCTTTTCTTTCTCCTCTCTGTATGAAGGTCGTAAGTTAGCATCCCTGCAGGTCTCCTGTGGGAATACACATTGCTTGCTCCCTGCTTCAGTTCTTATCAAAATGATAGCTAGTTCAAATGCTTTCAGTAGCACTGCTTTCTAAACTCAGTTCTTTTGATTGAAAGGTGAGGGAGTGACTAGATATGCTATTACAACAGCAGATGTGAGGAGGCAGTGATCTCTGAAAAAGGTACTGATGAGAGCAGCATAATGCAGCCGACCATAACCTCAGCTGTAACTAGTACAGAATATAGGGAGTACTTTTTAATTACTTTATGGAAGAGAAAGTAAAGGAAAATATGATAGTACCTATACAAAAGAATTAGTTTTAAGAAACTGGTGTGTTAAGTTGCAGCTTGGATTTTTTGTTATGGTATCAGAATTCAATGTATTTTATTTGAAATAATAGAGTGTAGTAAGGCTGTTAAAAGCCACTTACCATTCCAAGATTGATGTGCTGCTTAAAATTTATTTTCATCTTCAACTGTGTTTACTTTTAGCTGTCACTAAGACCTATTAAGTTCAATCTGTACTATTAAATCATATAGTCTATGGTTGATCTTGCATTTCTCGTATATTATAAAATATTCTGTGTTTTGTAGGAGGGAAGTAAAAGGATTGCAGTTTGAAGAAACCTTCAGACTGATAGCCTCTTCTCCTCTCCTCCTCTTCTCAGCTTTCCTCTGAAACTGTAATCAGTACTAGTCTCTGTGCACCAAAAAAAAAAAAAAAAAATTAAAACAAGGTTGCCAAGGAAGTTCTATTTGAGAGAACTGAGGGAACTGATGGGGTATTAAATTGGACTTGGTGTACAATTAATGATGAAAGCAAAGCTTCCCTCTCCTCAGAAGGAACTGGACTCTTCTGTATTCACATAAGGAAATCCTGCATTGGTATAAGAATTTTGTGTTGCGTATTTAAACTCATCGTGCCTTCCTATTAAACAAAGTAGGGCTGAGTCTGCTCACTTTGTTGCACTACAAGTAGGAGACCTTAACTTACAGGCCCTATGGTATTGGATTTGTTAGTGGCTGATCAATTATATTATTCAGTGGATTTGATGGTTCAGGGAAAGAGCATCAAATGCCTTTTAAAAATTATTTTATCCTAGTAAAAAATACTGCAATCCAATGTGAGCATGGTTCTGGGAAATATTTGAAATTCGTTGCTGGTGGTTTGTGTCAGAGGAACTGTGTATGCTGGAGGGGAGGATATCTGTATCCAGTACTATATGACTGGTGTAAAGCATCCATCCAGCTCTAGTGTCTCTAGGAAAATCTTAAACTGGGAATACATTCTGGTTTGGCTTCCAAATTACCTTCAAGTGGAACTTGTTTTGTATGTGTTTTGATTTTACAAACATGTTTCAATCTGCAGATTTTCTGTGATCTATTAATAACAAACTTCTACTCTAACTTTTATTTCACCGTGCCTCCTATATCATAAATATTTTGACGTGATCATTTATTTGCACCTCAGTATTCACAACAGCTTCTCTATTCCATGGATTTGCACGGGAATATAATTCTATTAATACTCGCATGAATGTTTGAGGAAAAGCAAATGAGAGGGAACTTTGACATCCACCACATAAATATTTTCTTTTTCTGAAGAAAAAAGTGAAAATTCACAGTGGTTTGTAGGTTTCAACTTTGTTCAGAACTGTCTGAGCAGACCCACCTTAGCAGTGGAATTAATTTTCCTCAAGCTGTGTGTGTTTCTTTTCCTCTTTCTCTCCCATGCTCATAATTAACTGAACATAAATGAGGGTTTGGGAATACAACCCATCAATTTCTGTGGGCTGCTGTGTGGTTCTGTTGGGAATTGCCCTTTCCTTTTATCACAGGTGTACTGAAGATATGAAAGAGATTCCTGCAGTGCTGAAGATGATGGTCACTCTGGAGCCCTTTGCTAAAAGTGGGGCAGAACTTGGCCTTTGCCTGATTGTGTTCTGGCTCCTGGAAGAGTCACTTTGGCAAACTTCTGTTCTTACCAAAGCCAAATTTGGACTCGGTTACACACGAAGTGACTCAGGAGACTGGGCTTCTGCCTTCGAACTGAGAGCCAGAATGATTGTATGCTGCTGTTTCAATTGGACAGTTTTATTTTTCTGTGCCTCTCAGTTAAATGAACCCCTGAACTGCAGAGTGCCAAATGCTGAAAGAATTACCTGTTTGCTCCATCCACCTGATGGACTCCAGCAGAAAGCCTAGTGGGCAATAAGGCAGTCTTGGCTTTAGGCAGATGCTGAACAGCGAGAATAGAAGTCATTACTCTTCATTTCTCTATTAGTTTCACTGCTCATTTAATAGTGCTGGGCAAAGAATAACATTAATATCCTCTTCAGCAGCCAAATGCACTAAATTGGGAGTTGCGACTCTTGTGTTTTCCTCTTTTCTAATGGGTATCATTAAAATTTAACAAGTCGTCTAAATCGTGTTAGTATTCCCAGGGTTAATATTGCTGGAATTACTGGCAGTGTTCGTACAGGAAGAGTTAACAGTGGTGGGGGCCGTGGCTGGCATTTGTTGCTCAGAGGGGGGTGTCGGGACTGGAAAAACCCTGGCACCAGAAAGGTATAATGAAGTCTTTGGTGACGGGGGCATTTGCAATACACATGCATATTCTTTCCTATTCACCTTTACCTTTTCACTCTCTCCCCCATTTTCTCTCTCCACTAGTCCTCAAGCTGTCATTTCAGCTCATACTTGTTAGACTTCTAATGGAAATTCTTGACAATAGGCCTGCATACATGTGAACCTAGAAGGAAAGCATACTAGCGCGCTAGTCGGTGTTAGTGTCAGATTTGATTGTTAGACCATAGATGGCTTTTACTGGAGGTCGAGAAGGCTAACAAAGTGGGAGATGCAATTAAAATGGTATTTGTTAGAGGGGAATAGCTAGCTGTCTGGGCAGACTGAACATGGGGAAATGATGAGTAGCTGGAAGGCCATTAGTGATGGCTTTGTAAGCAGCTCTGCAGCATAGGTGGTAAGCCTAAATCCAGAGCTGCTCTTTTAGCATGCCTAATAAGACTTCCTTTTTTTCCTGTGTGTCAAATCAATTTTTGAATAATGGATTTGACAAAAATTCTGTGGATTTTGGCTTAGAGGGGAGAAAGAAGTTATGGCAAGTGGGGCGGGGGAGAGAAGAAACTGGCTGAAGGGAGCTTTGCACACACTCTCCCATCACTATGAAAACAAAACTCTGCAAGATTTTGCAGAGTTGGTTTTAGTAAAGTTATTTATCCAGTGTTCCTGCAAAGAGGCTATTTGACTAATATGACATGGGACAGGCAGATAATTTAAATGCCTTCTAATTTTAAATGAACAGTTGGGATCTAGTTCTTCTAAGTTCTTGATAAGAGCTCTGATATTAAAAAATCTTTTCAGAATTGCTTTCCCTACTGCAATCATCTTTAATTGTTAGACGTATCTGATCACATCTATCCTTTAGCCTTTTCTTGACTGGTGAACTTTTGGGTGTTCGGCTTTAACATCATTAACCACTTTCAAAGTTGCAAGGGCTGGGAGTAGGCACTTACAGCAAATCAGCCAGTACGTTTTTGTGTCCTAAAGGACATAAACTGCTATGAGAAGAGGAAAGGCACACTGTGAGAAGTATAGGGCTTTGAGAGAAAGCATATGGGCTATAGAGATAGAAATGAAGGTGAGCATGAAGGGTGCCTTTGTTGGTTCAAGCAACAAAGGAACAGTGCTTCCACGGGAAAGGTGGCACACTGGGGAAACAGAGTGGAATGTGTGTTTAAGCAGTGATCTTTAAAAGGCTGAGCTCACTGCTGGTGTCTTTAAAACTTTACAGATTTTTTTTTTTTAAATTTTAAAAGCTATCCCTGTTGCTCCCCTTGCCCAGTAAACACCAGCAAGCAGCCGGAAGGGTAGAAGACAGTTACACCAAAGTTGCCTTTGGTTTAATGCACTTCAGTATTTTTCGTTCTGAAATCAGGTTTTTGAAAGACTAAGGTACAGGTGCAACCTGTGATCTAAGGTTGGAACTAGATTCTTTTTCTTGCATCTCATTCATTTGTTTCTCTTTTGTTTACCAGTCACAAGGAACTGTATGTTCCATGCTGTCAATTTGAGACTTGGTATAAAATAGGGGCTCAACTTGTTACTCTAACAATGTCACCCAACATAGCAAATAAATGGCATTTTAGTGTTCCAGCAATATGGTAGAACTTGACGTTCTGGAGCATAGTTAGGTATCTGAAGGTAAAAAATGTTTAATTTCCAGATTAATTTTAATTCTTAGTGTTGATCTTACTAATTCTGTATTATTATTTTACTGAGTGCTCTGAGGGCATGCTATTAAGTGGTAGTACTTGCTCCAAATACTTCGAAAGCAGAACAAAAAAGACTTAAGGTGTGAGAGGAGAGCTAAAGGTGGTGGAGTATACAGGAGGGCTGAACGCACTGGCACTGATGGCTCTAAATGAAGCACTTTGCAGACTGAAGTGCTTTAAATTGCCAACCTCCTTTGTCAGTCCTAGTTACTTGGTTCTTTCTAGCTTGATCTGCCACTGTCTTGCCTGTTTAGTATTCCACTTAAGTATAACAAGAGATGAAACATCCAAGGTGCCTGTATCCTCCAGGAGTCAGCTCTGCTGATGTGAGGACTTGTGTTTGCTGTTTATAAGCAATGAGCTAAACAGGGGTATAAAGAGGAGGGGGAGAAGGGGAAGGAAAACTGTTGTGACTTTTCTTAATTTGCTGTTCATTTTATCAGGAAAGGAAATAATTTCTGTCCGTTTCCTACTCCAAACATATGCACTTTGGATAATAGGAATCGTTTCAATAAGCACACACTGCTAAGGCCCAGATAAGGGCTATTTCTGTGCCTGAAATACCAAGGACCAGAGCGTGCTATGTGGGAAGCTGGTATGGAATGCTGCCGAGGAAGCAGTGTGTAGTAATGTGCATGGGTGACACTGATAAATGGCTCCTCTAAGCAAGCATCTGCAGCAAATTGTCAGACTGAGACTTCCCAGCATACCCTGGACCTCTGCATGAATGAAATCTCTGTTGTGCCATTATTTACCCACCTCCATATGAAATGAGAGGATAGGATTCGTTGCTTCAGTGCAGCTTTTATGAGTTTGCTCTCTTTATATACATATATGTATATATGTGTATGTATTTCTTTTTCTACATTGCGTTCTGCAGCAATAGCTACAGAACTCCCTGTATCCTCTCACTGGTCAGCCATCCAGCTTTTTGAAATGGGGCAAAATGTCTTTCCGGGTAAAGGGCAGGTCTTTTAATTCTGGAAACCTAAAATGAGATGCATTCTATGCATTCTGTTCTTTGGCTAGGCACACGTATAATTAAGGTAAGTAATAAGCATGGTTTAGTTTTTGTTCTTTTATTTCATTGTGGTTGTTTTAGTAGAGGTTGTGGTAGCTGGGAAAGAAAAGGGAAAGGTATTTTCCTTTTTGAAGAACCATGATTACTGTCTTCAAAAGGCAGTGAGACAGTCTACAAATCTGTGTTGCACTGAAGCCTCTCATCTTTTCCTTGTTACCACTGGACATCACTGATGCGTGAAAAGTGTTGGACTTGGTCTTTGCCTTTCTTCAATGTGGTGGTTTTTGTTGTTTGTGTTTTTTTTTTTTCACTTCTTTAAGGCTGTTATCTAGAACAGCTTTTTATTGAAACTCTGGTAGTTTAAGCTTTGATGGAAAGGTCTCTTGAGAGCAGGGTAGAATTTCTGGCCAACCTAGAAAATCCCAATGTTTGGTAGTGTATACTCCCAGTACATGGAGATCCACGTAAGTTCCCTGCTCTTCTTAATTCCAGACAATATGACAAAACTCAGGGCTCTGAGAAATGAACCTCTGTGGGTTTAGCTGCAAGGATATAAAATGGTAACCTCTGACAGAGCAGCAGAAAGGTAACACTGTGTGTCAGGGCAGAAGGACTTGCCATACACACAAAACTTAGCTACCGGATTACACTAACAAGCACCTTAGCCAAAGTTTGTCTTCACTGACAATGTAAAGAAATCCAACAGGGGGTCTGGGTGCAGCTGACATGTGGGTATATGTCCTGTCCCACTACCCTGCTGTGGTGTTGGTGGCCGCAGCTGCCTGCTCCACCTTGCTGCTACAGCTCTTAAATTGTTGTTTGACTGTTGGAGCCCTCAGCTGCTTGCTGTCTTAGCCTTCACCCTCAGGCTATTTCTGTCTGTCTTGCTGGCTTTTAGTAAAAAGCTCTAATATTTGATTGCGTGTGATGTGGAATGGGACTTTCCCCACGGAATTTTCCATAGGAAAAGACCTTTTCTTAATCACTCAGTAGAAGAGGACAGATGCTTACAGAGGTAGAGTCAAGTGGTTTGTAACATTTAGATGCTTGTGGAAGTAACAGGACTTCACACAGTTGCAAATATTCACATCAATGTGCCCATTACTGGAGTGCATGTGTACATCCTGGTAAAATGTTTGATTCTTCTGTTTTTACAGGTGACAAGAGGAGATATAGAGCAACTTTGTGAACCAATTGGTTGCATAAAACAGAGTCTGGGTTTCTTACATGCTTGTGCTGTTGACTAATGGGCTTTTTCCTTTCTTGCTAATGTTGCCCATCGCATTCTGCAGCAGCTCTTGTATGCTGGCTTAGTATTGGCTCTTCTGACTCTGTACAGAGAGGAAGAAGAGAGTTGTGGTTTGCATTTCAAAGCTGTTGGCCTTAAAGGGATTGGAATATGGCAGTTGAATATACCGTAACTAATTACCCGGTTAAGACAAAAAGTCTTTTAGAAAGACCTTGACTTCTGATTCTCCGATTGGTACCAGATGCTGGCTGTTAGTTTAACCAGAAAAAAAAAAAAAAGGAAGAAATTGCTAATGGGGCTGGGCGTTTTTCTGTGATTTTTTTTTTTTTTTAAGAGACTTTATTAATTCTCTTTTTTCTTCCTACCTTGGACAGTTCATATCTATGAATAATTTAATTGTCCTTGGCTGTCTGCTGTTGTGAATGGCACGCTGTTAGATGTTCTGTATTCATGTGGTATTTGTTAATGTTTATTTTGTATTCTGTCTGCCTCTCTGCCTTTCCAGAGATCAAATGGATGATGCAAGGCTTGACAACATATAAATGCTATTAAGCTGTATCTGAAAGAACAGAAAAGGAGCCTTTGTCACTTCATTAGTTAGAACATTAATTGGAGTAGATTGTTCAGTGTTCTCACCAGTGGAGAAGTAAATATTTATGAAAGGATTTTTCTACTTTTTGAAGTTTGTCTTGAGAATATGTCTAGAATTTATAAGTAGCAATTTGTACTGGCTTATATGGTCTATCAAATGTGTTCCCCTCTGTGTTTCCTATCTCTAGACATTATTTGCTACTGTCATTACTTATCAGGTTTAAACCATAGAAATACTAGTTTTCAGATTTTAATTCTTTTCCTCATCATTGAGACTCACATTGCTTTAGCTGCTCTTGTCGTGATACTCGTCAAGCAAAGCATCTGTAACTTTTCTCAGATTACATCCTCTCTGATCCAAAGATAAGCATCATTATTAGTATTCCAAACATTTATTTAGATCCTGTCTGTAATTCTCATGACCCTCAGGTTGAGACTCTGAGAACACTAAGCAGAAAGCACACCTCAAGCTGCTTTTCTTGTCTGCAGTTTTGCCAGGTGAATGGGAAACTAGGCTAAGGCTTTACCACAGTTTTAGAGAGTGATCTCAGGTGCGAATGTCCCATCTGAGAAAGCTTCATCTTTCAGAAAAAAATGTACTAAGAACAAAAAATAATAATACTTGCTATTATGGGTAAATCACTTAATACCTGCTTTCCTGCTGGCTGTTACATTAATAGTAACTTTTTGAGGCAACATTGAAGTTTTTAATCATCCACAATTAAAGAGTGTTTCAGTGTATGCTGTTGCTACAACAGCCTCCGCTTTTGTAGATATTTTGGCCGGGTTCCTCAGTGCCTCTCAGGTGCTGTGTATCTTCTTGTGGTGCCTACCAGAGTCTGCCACATGTTGCTAGGCTTCATAAAACTGTTGCATAGCCCTGTGGGCAGCAGAGAGGCTTTTGAAGTGCTTCTGATTCAGGGTGCACCTAATGCAGAGGATGGTAACTTTCTATGAAGCTGATCCTGCTGTTGCTGGACAGCTGTAGTGCAGGTATGTGCTTGCTTTGCTTGGCTGATGCCTTCACAGTCCAGTCCTGTAGCTCTTGTTCCTGGCTGTCAGCCAAGCGGCTGTGGGTTCTGTGACTGGGCATCAGCTCTGCAATGTCTCCTGGGGCAGGCGTATTTGGAGACACTGTTCTCACCATGGGCAGCGCTGGATGTGCTGCCTCTTTGTCTGCGGAATGGCTTGTTAGGCTGCCTTTAATTTGAACCATCTGTGGCAACCTGCATACTCTGTTGTGATACTGTTTTATGTCAGAGCTCCAGTGGCATGCTGTGAGTGAGCTGGTGACCAGCACAGGAATTAAGGTAGAAAATCTGCTGCAAAAATATTGTAGTGCGTGTACAAATAACTGGAAAATAATTATGTTCATTGCAAACTGTACATCCTGCACCAGACTTCATCTTTGCTTTTATTCCAGCAACCGTAGTGACTCTGGTGAAATTACAGGGTGTAAAAGGAGGGTTGAAATGTATCTGTAGTTGTTCCAGTGTTTGTTAGAGGCTTCCGCTGTGTTGGGTGAAGTGGTATTGAGTTTGCACTTCCCTTCATCATTGTCTGTTGAAGGATCCTGTTGGGCAGACTAAGGCTTGTTAGAGCGCCCAAACATGGAGTTGCTAATTGGTTACAGCCCTGTGCTTTCTTTACATACAGCTGTTCTCTTCCTGGAACCAACAAACACACTGTATACCTCTTTCCTTAAAAAAAAAACAAAACCTCTGTACTATTTAAACCTCTCTACCCCCTTTTCTACTCTCTCTTGATAACTTTCTTTTCCCTAACTAGTGACTCACCTGAATAGGATTGCTGATGGCTCTGTGATTATAGCAATTAACTCTAACCCTAAGGAAATGGTTTGCTCTGTTGCTTGGCAGCCAGGGTCTACAGCAGCTGGTAAAACAGAATGGATCAGACTTTCCCTGCATTTTGGTCTTGTTATTGATTAGCAAGAAAAGTAACTTACTGTGAAAAATCCGATCAATTTTCAGGTTGGCCAAGATATTTCAAAATCTGTTGCCTTGTTTTTCAGAACTGTTGTGAATTCCTTAGAACTTCTAGCCAACAGCAAAGACTTTGGTAGTTCTGTAAACAAGGCTTCTTAAGCCTAGCTTAAAGGAATTGAGAGTTACAATTGAAATTGCTGTCATAACAATTTTTTCTTCTGCATGTTACACTTAATCTTATAGTGGTGTTTAGCCAAACCTTAGTGTTGTCTTTTATTTGGTGGTAGAGAATAATGAAAATATAGTTTTAAGTGAAGTTAGGGCCTTGAGAATTCACTATTGTCTTTAGCAAGCTTGCTAGCATGTTAATAATTAAAAGCAGATGTGTAAGCAAGGGCCTTGAACACTGAACAAAATGGGAGTGAGCAGTGCATATGTTGGTATCCCAAAGCGGGCCTCACTCTGGGTACCAGGTGTTATCAAAGAGCACCTCTCAACTAGCATCAGAGGTGATAATGTGAACAAGCTGTCTGAATTGGGGTGACATGGCACAATTAAATCTTTATAGGGCTAACTGCAGCCTGCTGAATTGGCTGTATGAGAGGAAAGGTAGGTCTGCCTACAAACAAACACGGGGCTAATAAAGCTACAATTTGTTTTTGTACCCCCATTGCCCCTTTTAATCATTCTTTTACCAAATGTCAGCACAGATGGAAAATTAAAACTAAGCTCAGCAATCCAGTTCCATGGTATTGGAAAGGTATGTGATACACCCATGCAGCTTCCCTGGGCTGGAGTGCTGCCAGGCTTGATAAGTAAATGTTTTAGATTGGAAGGAACTCCTGGAAGTTACATAGTCCAGCCTCCTTTTCAAAGCAGGGTGGACTTCAGTATTAGATCAGCTTGTTCTGGGCTTTGTGCAGTGCAGTTATGAGCATCTCCAAGGTAAGAGATTGCACAGCCTCTCTGAGCTCCTGTTGCCTTGCTTCTGCAGCCCTGTCCTTCCAAGTGCCCTGTCTCTTGTGTCAGCAGTTACTTGTCTGACATCACGGTGAGCTTGTTGGGAAGCTAACCTGGCAAAACCAACCCCTTGTCCAACCCTTGGTACTAGAAAAAGGGAGATCAATGTGCAAAATGTTACTCAGTAAATCAGACCTTGTTTCACCTATGTTTTCCTTCAGTCTGGAGGTATTTGTGTTTTCTAGAGCCAAATATCTACACCCAGCTGAGTGATTAAGACATGAACTGCTCATCTGACATCAGAATATTTGTAAACACTACGACTACATATAGCTGCAGGCAAATTATAATTTTTTTTAATCCACAGTTTATGACTGCATGGTGAAAAAATGTACTCATAAACAGAAGAAAAAATAAGCTAGTCTTTTCAGATATGACAGCCTTAGTTATTACAATTCTGTTAGCATTCCCCGTATCTTTTTTGGTAGATGATAGAAAAATAGGCAGAGATACTGATTTCATTAACAGATTGCTTTCAGATCAATTCTACTAGTAGGCAGTGAATATAGTATAGCAATGCAAGAAGACAGACAAGTGTGCTATTGACAGTAGTAACAGTAGTGAATTTAGACTTGTGTGGCCATGAGTGACGACTTAGTGACAAATAGTAGATTAAATAGCATCTAATTGAAGAAGGCCTATAGGAAGGGGAAAGGTGCTTGAAAACCATAAATGCATCTTGCAGACACATCTATGTTCCAGGAAAAGATGTGATTTAACCTTGCTGAGACAGAGGTGTTTGGGCTGGGCTGTCCTGGTGTCTGTCTCCTTAACAGTCAGTCCAATACAGAAAGCTTCTTTTCCAGAACTGTACGACATGGAGACCTTCCACGTTGAGCTGTTTTACCTAAGCGGCAAAATGGTATACTGCAGGGTGCACTGACTGTGTGAGGGGGTGTGACGCCGAGTGCATGGGGCTCTTCTCAGTTCTGTATTTCTGGTCAGCACAGCCAGTGAGCTGCTAAGCTCCTCTGAGACATGCCTTATGCTTCAGTATTCTCTTTTGTCCCTGCCATGCTACGGCTATAAGTGAAGAAGAATATCTGCCTAATGAATCAAATATTGCATCTGCATTGCAACACATTCATATTTGAGTGCTTGCAATTATAACAAATTCAGCACTATTTCAGCACCATTTCTTAATCTGCAGTCACTGAAAATTTCTGTCTTATCCCTCTGGTGCTCAGTAAGGCTAAAATCTGAATTGCTGACTAGAAAGTATCAATAGCTCAGCAATTTATGTTCAAAATATGGATGGACATGTATTGTGATAGTTGAGGGCTTTTGCTAGAGCACCATAAGATTTATTTAGCTCATAATTATAGGGGAGTTACTGAGAAAAAAAAAACCTGTTAGCCACAAAATAACACATCCTGGTAATACCAGTTTTTCCCTGGGTTGTGAGTTAATTGTGGGATACCACTACGCTTCTCAAAATTATATCCTGGGCACTTTGCTGTGCTTCAAAACTTAACTTTATTATAGCTCTCCAGTAGCCACAGACATTAAGCTGATCTTGTGGTCCTGTAGGCTAGGATTTCTCTGCTGAAACTCATGGTGTTCCACTGATACATGGAGTAGATAGGAAGTGAAATTGGATTTCCATCTTGTGGTTGTTGTGCTGCTAATTCACTTTCCTTTCAGCTGTGGTGGATAAAAAGAACTACTTGAAAGTCCCCTGACTGTGACTACTGATCATACTTTGGAGTTTAATACAAATACAGGGCTGTTTCTACCTGTTAGAGGTATTTCAACAAGTTCAAGGAATCCTAGGAGTAAACATTGCTCTTTCTCTTGTGTCATCCACTGCCCTTTTGTTAACACTTCTGCCTCATATACCTGGTCACTGTGTCTCAGTCCTTTTTGGAATTGTAGCTAGTAATATTTTTTACAAGGTTACAAAACCAAAAAGGTTCCTTTGCAGAAGCTTCTTGGTAAAAATAAACCCACTGTCAAATTTTAAAGAGATAGTGGGACTAATCTCAGACCTGTGAGCCAGACCTGTGCTTTTGAATTCTCATGATGCTGAGCTTGTTCTACCCTTGTCCCCTAGGGGCAAATCTTATTGCAGCTGCCTAATGGACCGGTATAGTAACTATGGACTGACAAGGTAGAAATGAGCTCAGACAGTGGCTTTCCCTCTCTGAGTGGAGATGGATGTGCCTGCAGTGGTGGGAGCACTGATGGTGGGGCAGAATATGGGTGCTAGATGCCAATTTTCTGCCTGGGCAAATCCTCTACAGGCTGGTCACCTGGGTGTGCTGGCAGAATCAACTAGTAGCGTTCTGTTTCCACAGATGGCTACTGTCCTGCCCTCTGTGAGCTTGGCAAGTATGAATGATGGGAAGCGGGGGGGGAAAACAGTGTTTTCATTGCCATCAGTTTCTAATGTTTTCTGAGCTGCCTACTTGTACCAATGAGAATCATACTTAATAGGAACTTTCCCGTGTTCAGACGGGATTTTTTTTTTTTTTTAATTATTTGAAATGCATTAAGTCTTTTAGTATCTGGACTTAGTTCCTGTAATAAATACCTTAGTTCAGTTTTGAAAATACACTCCAACAATTCACAAGTATTAATTAATTATCCTCCAGTCTTTCATGTGCCCTGGGGAATATATGACTAGAGATCAAAGGTATGGAGGGTTGAAATGACTTTTCACAGTCACAAGGAGCCTGATAGTTCAATTCCCAGGACCTATGTTTTAATGACAAAAAGCAATGTGGCACAGTGAATTGTTGCTAACCTTCTATGTGGAAGATGGAATTAACTTTCTTGCAGTAGCACAGACATATCATATGGCCTTGAACAGACTATGCTACCTAAAAGTTATTTTTACCTTTGCTCCTTTGCCCCGATTCCTTTCTCTCTTTACTAAGACTGTAATTCTCATTGGGAAAAAGCTGTCCGTCTTTGTACAGTGCATGGCATAAGGGATCTTGATTTTATTTTGTTTGGTTGTTTTTGTCTGTTGCCTCCAAGTGCTACCAAAATATAAAACACAAAACAAATGTGAAACAGGTTTTTTGTGTGTTGTTTCTTTCAGGTTTTACTTTCTTTAATGTATTTTTGCATTGCTACTTTAGCTCTGTGGATGTCCATAATACTCTAGATTGCTGTAAAGCAATCTACATACCTGAACACAGAATGACTTTTTCCAGTCTTGTTGCTGCTCTTTTACAAATTAAATGCTCAAATAGCATTCTCTTCCACCCTCTCTCACTTGCCTTCCTCTTATTTTCGATTACAGAAGAATCAGGTAGATTCTGTGTTGCTAGTCCTGCTCTGCATTTTTTTTTCCACACTGGCAAATTAATCTTGACTGTAATTTACTGCTGGACCAGGACAGACTCCAGCCTACTGTATCCTTGAAAGAAAGAAGTGTGTGTTAATATCACAGACACATCTTCTCTCTAAAGACTCTGTAGTTTTAAGCAGTCTGGCTGTCTGTGTAATGCTTGCTGACACTCAGAACTTTGTCTTCTAATTGTAGCAGGGGAAAATACAACCCTTGCCAGAGTCAGTGGTGGGTCAATGGAGAACAAAGGCAGTAATCAATTCAAGGCCTAATTAAAGGCAGTGGTGCCAGGAAATGATAGGGAATTCAACAGCCTGACACTCAAACTTCCCTAATTGGACCAGTGTTGTTTATAACTGCCCTGTGCCCCACTACATGTTGCCCTGGGTATGATAGCAGCATCTTGCCTTGTGTTTAGTGTTTTGCTTTGCTATTGAGTTCAAGGTAGAGATGGACAGAGGGATCCATTAGTAGTGGTTGCTGTAGCTTTATACTCTTTCACTTCACTTTTTCTAAACCTCACTTACTGAATGATGGTTATAAGCAAGTCGATACTCTTATTTTAGTTATACTCTCTTATAAAAAGAGTATGGCTAAGAGGAACATGCCAGGGCTACTGCTGTTCTTATGAAATGAGAGAGCAAATAAGGGAGATGGTACTTCTGGATGGAGAAGATGACTTTGGTTCATTAACAATTTCATTTGAAGTGTTGTGGTTTCTTCTTTATGAGATTAAAAGGAACTCCCTCTGAAGAACTTCAGGCCAGAAGATGAGCTTAAGCAGCAAGTATTTGTGACCAAGAAAAAAAATACCTTTTAAATCATGTAGCTGTGTGATAAAGTGTAGCAGTTGCCACAGGAATCTGAGAAAAATCCTGTGAAATGGTTAGGAGTTCTCTGTAAGTGTAAATAAAATAAGTATCTGTTAGCTTGAGCTGTGCAATATGTTCTAGTTAAATAACATTTAACTGAAGTTCTGTCATTTGTGCAGGAAAGGATCCTGCAGAGCATCTTAGGTGCAGAAAAGAAATCCTGATGGAGTCTCCTGTAGCTTGGCAGAGAAATGTGTTTTGAGTGTCAGATTAATTTGTGGTACTTCTGTGGAAAATTTCCCCTCCCACACTTGGTATTTTACTGTCTGTTGGAGACTTCTGTACAGTAGTGAGAAATAGTTAATTATTTCTGAATTTCATGTTGAGAAAAAAATGCTTGGGAATAAAGTTGAATGAGTGTCTGGAAAAGAATGGGAAGATCTAACTTTTTTTTTGACATGAAGATCTACAGTTCGGGTCATGGAGAAGAGAAGACTTTGAGGGGTAAATCACAGTGTGACAAGGAAGAATTTGTAGTTCATAGCCACATTCAGGATTTGATTCTGACTTTGCAACTGTATCACTTTTGTCATTCCCTCCTCAGCTATACAATGTCATAGTACAAGCTAGTCAACCATAGGTAATTTAATGGACTTCAATGGAATGCTGCTCGTGTAACATATACCGAAATATTTTTGAAGGGCTGGGACATAGGCTAGTCTGTGGCATTAGACAGAACCCTCCCTGTGTGCCAGCTGCCCATCAGTATCAGTGCAACATATGCTCATTCAGTTTGCTTAGTAATGTAAATGCCATGTACAATGGAGACTGAGATGTTTCCCTGTAAATGTAAGTTGAGATATTTTTGTTTTCTTTTCAGAGAAATTGCAGGAATATAACCACATCTATCTAGTTACTCACTGACATAGTTAAGTGAGCTACCCCTATGACTCTAATTCCCAGGTATTTTTTAATTGAGAGTTGGATGTCACTGAGTAAAGGGATTCTTCACTGTGAAATGGTAAGACCATTATAAAACAGTATCTAAAATACAGAGAAATGCAAGGTACTGTATTAGTGTTATTAGGACTTTTTTAATCCCAGAGACATATAAATGTTTCAAGAAGAAGTTAATTTTGTAGGTAGGTGACACAGATCAGAGGGAACCAGATAGTCTCTAGATACAAATGAAACCAAGTCTCTAGTCTTTTTGGCATGTCCTCCACACCTGACTGCAGAATGAGCTCTGTGGATGAAAGGATATTGAAGCACTGAATAACTTTTTTTTTTTTCCTGGTAACAACTGGTGGTGATGACACTTCTAAGCACTTTTAAATTATGTAAATCTTAAAGCAACAGAGCAATTCTTACCTATACCAACAACTTTGAGCAGAGTTTTTTTCTAGTACCTAATCACAATAATGAAAGTTAATCCAAGTTTGAACTTCAAACCATTTCCAGAATAACTAATAAACACAACTAATGAGTTGGCTTTCTGTATATGTCAGAAACAGTGTTTCTTTTTATGTTACTTTAAAAACTTGGAAATGTCTCAGTTGCCTGTTATAAGAGGTGTGGAAAACTCTCCACAGACTTGCCTGTCTCCGAAGCTGCCCAGCCTCTTGCAAATTATGTACCTTGCAGAGAAGCATTATTAATTTCAGTGGACTGGCCTGTGGCACAGTCTGAATCTGTTTATAATCTTTCAGCACTCTGATATTGCCTACACCCCTAACGAGAAGGATCAGAGGCATGCAGAGGGGGAGGGAGTGACCCATGTTTCAGAGCAATAAGTACTTTGAAAAAAGAACAGCAACTGCTTCCTTTTGAACCTTTACCATTTAACTCAGTCTAGTGGTATAGGTATTTTACCATTTTTCACAAGTAAAAAGTTTGAATAAACAGATCTAATCAAATGGACAGCTCTTAAGAAATGGGATGCAGGTATTTTGGATCTACAGGGTGTTCTGATGCACTAAGTTCTTGTTCAGATCCCTTTCCTAAAGAAGGGTAAAGAATTGGGAGGGTGGGAACCAACCCAAAAATGCAATGAAATAGTAATGTTGTATTCTAAGCTGTAAAAGGCTGGTGCATCATTATTTATCATAGATTGAGTTTATTAGTATCTTTTTGTGTACTCTGATAGGTTGCCATGTACTGGGGCTTAATAGCATATCGGTGCTGCAAACAAGATATTTAGCTACAGATCTAGCTGAGCAGCAAGTTTATTTGAGTAGAAGGACCAGCTAAATTCAGGACTTTTTCTAGCAGGTCACTACTACACCTCTGCTTCTATCTGGCAAGTTAAGGTTTTTCCAGCCTCATTCTGTTTTTCTTTAGTGCAGTGTGTAGCAGATGAATTTGAATCACAAAGCTGGCTGATGTACCATACAGACTGCAGTGTGAGATACCTGTTTGTCTAAATTCTCCTAAACTTGGTGCAGAGAATAATGCTGACCGGCCAAAACCAAGATAAGTAGTTTTTTTACATAGACTTGAGAGGGTTTGTCAACTGCAACTGGAGAATTTTCTCTCACTTTTGAGTGGATAACATACTACAATCGCAACTGAGTTTCTCTGATGCGCGGTGGTTCAAAGGCATACATATTATGATTAGTGCTTGTTATAACACTTAAATGTGAATTAAATCAGAAAGCCTTCTGATGGAGTGATGATTTGTCATTAGCAGTCTGCATCCAAAAGTCATGCACAGTATCTATTTGATGGCTGTTATGGTTTTGTGGCATTAGGAAGACCTGTTGTTGCAAAGAGACCATAGTGCTTTCTCCTGTTGCAAGGAGTCACCAGTTGCATTTCAAATTGCACTTTGACTGTTTACATGAAAGGTTTGTGTTGCAACTGAATTTTTCATGGGCCACTGGCTGTTTACCCCTTTTCTGGCCCTGAGTGCAACAGGGCAAGTGGGAAGTTTTCAGTGGCACAATGTGTTAGGTGAAATACAGCACAAGACCAAGGCCTTTGCATGCCAGGACTTCCATGTTGGAATGACATTCACACAGGGGTATTAACTTATGCCTACTTTCTTCTGAAATTTTACTTTTAAACTGGTGTAACTGCCAAAATCGGTATCTCCTTTCTCGTGTGTATTCAGATTTCCTCTACATGCATCCTAACCTGTAGCCATTGCTGAGCTTTCAATCTCATCTGATTCTAATAACATGTTTCTCCCTTTGTGTTTGTCATTAAAATCAGTATTTGTTGACACCTACCCAGCATTCAAAGCTGAAGTTCATGGGTGTGAGTTATGAACACTTGCTGTCTGTCAGACACAGTAGGGCATTAATTAAAGGGAAATGACAGACTCCTTAACAATGTTGTTATATTTTCAAGGCCAAGCTTTATGTTATGTAGCCTGTTACATGAGATCATGTCATATTCATAATAGGGTAGGCTAGGAGTAGAAAAAATACAGCTCATAGAAATTGTTTATGAAAGTTTGTACACAACGTCCTGTTCTTTTTTTGCTTCATTAGTACTGGTTGTCTCCTGCTGTGTTTTACCTTTTCGTGCCTCTCAGGCTCTATTGTGTTGGCTGTTGTATTTCATTATTTGCATCTCACGCTAAATGCTAAGCATCTGTGGAAAGCAGAGTCCTGTTATGATATGCACTGTGTACACAAAAGAAAGGATAGCTCTCTGCTCTTAGCAGTAGCAACAACATTTAAACTAAGCAGAAAGTCTGAGGGTGCTGCTCTGAGTATTTATGCTCTTGCTTGTAGCATGGGAATACTGATTAATCATGTTATGTCAGTGGCCATGCATCTAGTCAGCTTTCTGTTCTGAAATATTAGGGTTACATTTCTAACACTTCTAAATGCTATGCAGCCCCAGGAAAGGGGTTACCAAACCTAGCATATGGTGTCTCCCTATGTTTCTGGAGCATGCAGGATGACCTCTTGAAGGATTTTAGGGTTGAGACAATGAGACAGGGATGTGAGTTTCACTGACTTGCCATGTAACTCTCTGCAAATACTAATGCCCAGGTTTCACTGTCTGAAGTGCCACAAGCAAAAGACCCATTAGACAAGGGTCCTGGGAAACTTCAGTACTTTTATGTTTTCTACAGAAATCTTCAGGTGAAAGATGTTGTAAAACTTCAACGTGCTGTGGTTAAACAGTATTATCACTCTAACTTATCACCACAATTGTTAACAGCATAAATGGATTTGATGGTTAAGTCATGATGAATAATTTGGCATAGTAATAAAAAAAAATCAATTCTAAGTTGCAAACTGTAAACACAGCTGCTTGTTCTGCTTTTATTGCAGAAGCAAGTGAGAGAGAAAATGCTATTATATTGGTATAAACTTTCCCACGAAGTCCCTGAACCTTCAACAGGTAAGGCACTGGAAGGAAAGAAAATGTTCCCTCAAACATCTCCACTCCTTTTCCTCTAAGGCAGTTGTTTTTATGATTGTCGGGAAATTTTAGCCTGCAAGGTTATTCACCACCTGGATCATTATAACCCTATAACCTTTAGGATGTTTCTACACAAAGCTGAAAGGAGGTAACTTTGGTAAATGGCCTATAATTCTAGGTGTCTTACATCTTTCACCCTCCCCTGTGCTTAGTGCTCTATTCTGTGGACACAGCTGGAGAGAAGCCATTGGACTGAGAAAACAAAAGTGGTAAAATGCTCTTGCAGGTTCTTACCCTGCTTTTGGATTAGCTAAAAGTGGCAAGATAACCAAACCCTTGTGTTTATATTGTGAAGGACTTTTTTTTCTGGTGATTGTCCTTCAGTAAATGTTGTATATGGCTGTAGCTCTGATCCTGCAAGTGCTTGAACTGGGCAGGCTGATTCTGTGCCAATGTGTCTGCAAAGGTCAGTAATGGTTCTTTGGTATAGGTAAGTGGTTCTCACATGGTAAGCATGACTGACAACCTGGCATGCCAGCAAGCACTTACCTGGCATTCCCCTGTCCTTGCTGCAGTGCCTGTTATGCTGTTAGTGCAGTGTGCTTCCCTTGTAGCAGTTACACCGTTCTTGCTGGCTTTGGGCTAGCTGTAAGGTACGGGCTACTCCCCAAAGCACAAGGGGTGCTGGTCTGTATCCATATGCATATGCCAAGTTGGTGCCTTGTGTTCAGAGGTGGTATAGTGTTGTGGCATCTGTTTTGTCACTTGGTATGTCAGTAAGGTACATGGTGTATATGATATGATGCTAATGCACAAGCCCCTCTCCTGCTTTTCACTTGTGTGTGATCTAGTGTGTGGTATTTCAGCTAATTCTGTAGTCTGTGGCCATTGTAGCATGACTCTGTGCAGCCTTCTGAAATCTATTGTACAGTGTCTGCGTGAGGAAACCCTTGATTTGTGAATCTGAACAGTTTATCTAGTCTTGGGCACACCTTGTCCTTAATTCTTTGTGGTCACTTGGGCTAGAGCAAAATGAGTGCAAAGGGGTGCAAATCTTTATTCCATGTTTTATTTGACACAGTCTGGTCCTAGTGAAAATGTGTAATGTGCAAGGCTCCAGGGAGCACAGGGTGCTCTCACCTTGAGCTGATTCTGTCATCAATTGTGTCATGTAATTACATTGGATTTGAATATTCAGACTTGGATTTTCTGTGTTATTTCCTTTCAAACACCTGCAGAATAGAGCCTTTTTTGCCTGAAATCAGTGCTGTGCTGAGCTTAACACCAGTGTCTGCTGTTCAAATAATGTATGGAGGAAATCTTAAGGCTTTAAAATAAGTTTTGCTTGGATGAGGATGTCAGCATTTAGTCTGGTGGATATAGCTATAAAAGAAATACTCTGGAGGAAAAGTCATGTGAATGGGGATGAGTTGCCTTTGCTGTTTAAAAGGCTATTTCATATCCAATACGTTATCTCTGTTGAAAACAGCATTAAGTGCTTTATTGCTGTTATGGTGTGGGCAGTACTAGAAAGGAACTATGCAGACTGGTAGAAGTGAGCTTTGACTTGACTTGCTGTGAATCACTAATCAGGTGTTGAGTGTGGTCCTAAATATTGACACCTTTAAGGACACTAAGCACTTATGAACTCTGCCTTAAATTTGTGTAAACGTACTTGGTATGGAGAAGTCAGAAGCAATTTGTTATCAGGGTAGGCATGCATTTGAAAAGGGTTCATTGATTTGAGGGCAATTCCTAATCGGGCCCAACACTGAGTTATATTTCTAGTTCAAATGCAGCTGTATGTTAGTAATACCGAACAAATCTTGTTTTCTGGATGTTTGAAAGGAGTAGGTGATCAAATTGTACATGCACTCCACTTCCAATCTTCCCTGATCAGTAGAACTTCACCTAGCAAGCTCCTCAGTGGTGGGCTGACCTCAACTGGAAGGTAAGCCCCCAGCCAATTGCTTGCCCCTCTCCAGCAGGGTGGAGATCAGAACTGAAGGGTAAAAGTGTGAGTTCAGATAAAGACAGTTTAAGTGAAGAAAAAAAACACACTCCTCACCTCCACTCCCCAAAAAAATAAGTGATGCAAAAGCAACCACTCATCACCAGTAGACCAATGCCCAGCCATTCTCTAAGCAACAGCTGCTTCCCCAGTTTTTGCTGCTGAGGATGATGTGTTACGGTCTGGAACATCCATATGGTCAGCTGTCCTGGGACTGTCCCTTCCCAACCTCTGTCCACCCCCAGCCTGCCCAGCAGAGTGACAAACAGAGAGAGCCTTGGGGAGCTACACAGCCATTGCTGGAACATTGGCGTGTTGTCACCATTGTTTTGGTCAGCCATCTAAAACCCATATAAGCTGCTGTGAAGAAAACTATCTCTACCTCAGCTAAATCCAGTACACCCTGCCATTTGACAGGTCGAATGCTGGATTTCAGAGTGCAGTAGCCTGATAGTTTAGCTGAAACCTCTCTTGGGAAGAAGGAGAAAACAACAGTTGAGACTGCCAGCCTGCCCAAAGCAGTGCGCTGTTAAGAACCTGATTCTCCCTTGTATTTTTGTATGGCTTTTTTTAAAGTTAGCAAAACAGAGAGGAAATTACGTACCAAATGCCAAAACAGATGTAGGAGATGGAGAGGAAAGGATGCAAGGCTCTATATTGTGTGTGGGTTTGTTTTTGGTTTTTTTTTGTTTTTAGCGTGTTTTATTTGAGGTTGCTTGTGGGTACACATTGTAGATACCTGATTTGCACAGATACTAAAGGCAGAAGGCACATCTAACTTCTCTTCTCATGTCCCTTTTTGAATATTGGTTTGTGACTTACTCTTCTTCCTGATGTTAAGTCTTGTAATTCAAGTGGCTCCCATCACATTTCTAACCCTCACTGTTGAATGGTAACTGAAGAACTTGCTACAGAAGGGTATCTTGATCTGTCGGTCTGCTCAGGTACCACTACTTGTTGAAAAAATGAGGCCTATGAACACTTATATTTGGAAACACAATTTTATTTTTATCACCAAAACTACATGAACAGGTATGAGTTAAAAAAACAAGGCCAAACTCCACACTCAGTTAATCTACTTATCCCAAACTGCTTAAAGCATCTATTTTGGGTGAAGTTTTAGACTTACTAAGTTTGAAAAATGTCTGAATAACAAAACTGTAATTGCTGTTCTTTTTAATAACAGAGAACTAGCTGCAGTTGCCCAGAAAATACTGAGTGTGCCTCTGGGCTTTCTCAACATGCAAAATAATGCTGAACTGTAGCCTGCCTTTAAAAACATCAAATGCTATTGCTGAAGAGCCTATATCCTTTAGAATAGGCAAGAGGGCGTAGGAAAGGAAGAAAAGGGTCATATTGCCTACAGCAAGTCTTGTGCTTTAGGTAGTGATGGACTGGCAGGTTGTCAAAACACAGGCAGACGCTTCTGTAATGTATGAACAACATGACATCAGAATGAATGAACAGTGTTCTGCTTTTCCAGCCTTCTCCCACCCCCGTCGTGTTATTAGCTGCATTGCATAATTTGTGTGTGTGAAACATTTTATAAAGTCAGTATGGTGCTTGTCAAACTACCTGTCATTATCCCCGTAAAGCAGTTATTCTGTCTGCTCCTGCTTTGGTCTGCTCTCCTCTCCTAGGGAGATACAGCACAGCTGACTTGGATTCTGGTTTCAGTTGCTGCCTAAAATTGTCCCTTTTGAAAAGCATTGATTGACTTTTGGTGGCAGCATCAATTGTAGAGCTGAAGATGGGTCTATTGATATATCAAGACTTCAGTGCCCATGCACCAGTGAGAGATTGCTGGTCGCGCTTTCTTCTTCACTTGAATGAGTCTAACTTCATTGAGTTAATTCAGTGCTGATAGGAGAGATGAATCTCTCCCTTGATTTTGTATGTCCCTTTTAATTTTGTTGTTTACTTTCATATCTCTAATTTTTTTCAGTTATCTTGTAAAAGTACATGTACCTTTTATGCTTTTGGTTTTCTTATTAGGAAATCCTCTTGAATGAATTTGCAAGCATGAGTTTAAATTCCTTAAAAAAAAAATTTAATCACTGTTAAGATCTGAAAGATGAGATCTCACAAAAGTAGCAAGTGACAGTTGAAAACTCCCCACGTTCTTTCATGTGTTGGGTTGTATCTGTGTGGAGGGAACTGATGACAAAGTCTGGGAGGTTTTACTGCTGATGAAAAAGTGAGGTGCAGAAGGTGAGTTTTCATTTAATGTTTACGGGCTGTTCTAGGACCTCACTTAAAAACTTGGCGGTGTTCAGTTGCAAATATTTTTCATGTATCTATTTCACTATAAATTATGCATATCATCTAAAAAGCAAATATTTTTACTTTTTCCTGAAATTGAAATTCAGTTGTTCAATTCAGGATGGCCTGAAGTTGCAGTTCTGAACTGCACAGAGATGAGCAGTTTATATTGTAAAGAATAAAACCTACAGCAAGATACACAAAAGAATTGTAGGAAAAATTATATCCCAAATAAATGTTAATCAAATTTGCCAGGCCTAGTCACCTCCATTTATCCACTGACAGGTTTCGGGTGGCCTACAGTGTCACAGGCGCTCTCGAACAGCTCTTGTCAGTGATGTGGGTAAGACTCTGTGTGTGCCCATATATGTGCAGGAGGTAAAGTAGTAGCCAACTACCCTTATTTGAGTTTATGTTTATTTCTGCTGCTGCTATTTCTGCCTAGGTGAGCATAACTCCCTGCAAAAAAGGGTTGGAAGTGTTTCAACTGAAGAGATTCAGTGTATTAAAATCATAGAGATAACTGGGCTGTCACTGACCCTGTGCCCGTGAGACAGATGTGTGCCAGCAACAGGCAAGGAGGAGGTAGGATGTGAGGGTGTGCGTAAGGTCAAGGGGAAGAGTGGGCTGTGGGAATCTTCAGGAAGGATGAAGGGACTGATGGGGTTATGTTGCAGGTTGCCTGGAAGCATGAAGTGAAGCATCAAGATAGGATATGTGTGGGGAAAAATACTGTATTTGGATGTAGGGTGTGAGAAGAGAAGATAGGACATCCAGGCACTATAGGGAATCTTTAGCTGCAGGTCTGATGTGCTGGCCTCTGCCTAGATTGCTGTGTCCCAGATGAGCTCTGGCTATAGGTAAAAACAGACAAGCAGTGCTTGTGGCACAGTCTCCATAGTAAGCAAGGCAATGGTGTTTGATCTTGTTGGCTAACTAGGTGTACCAGTTGCAGGAGAGCTGATCATTGCTAATGAGCTGAAGCACTGTCTCTCCAAACATGCCATTACAGTGACTGAGAAGCTGGGGCCAGTTGCTCCCTTGTGCTGCTGCAGAACAAGTGTTTTACTCGCCTCTTGCAGAGCAGCTTGTCAAGGCAATTCACAAATGGGTGTGCAGTGCTGAATATCATGAACCAAACCAGAAGATTAGGTATAGGTGTTCTTGAGAGTAAAACCCAGCTACAATAAACCTCTCAAGTGAAAAGAAGGTCTGGAAGATGCTTTCCCAAACCTGCTAAAATCAGTTTACAAAAGTGGCCCATCACTCTGCATGTGCTGTCCTTGGTCTTTCAAGAACATTTACCAAGTTCATCTCTGAACTAACGTTTCCTTTTGCTAGCATGTGACATTTCTGTGTCAGTGTGGTACACATCCAGTTCTCTCCTATAGACAGGATGATGTTCTTGGCAATCTGTGATACAATTATATGTTGAAGCATGCAGTGAGGGACTATTTTGGGCCAGTGATAAAATGACAATGATTACACATAATTGCTGAAAACAATTTTGAATTTTATTAATGAGATACTCCAAACAACATCTTGTAGACTATTGTCTCAGTTAACAGCCAATTCGTAAGAGTTAAGTGTTGTGTAATTTGCATTTATTTCCCCTATTTATACTGAAATGACACTTGCTGTCCATAATTACCCATTCTCCAGATACAAGTTGTTGCTTTTTAGTTGCTGTTTCTCTTAAAATAAATGGAAATAAACACACAATTTAGAGTTGTATTGATTAGTCTTATCCAGGGTGTAAGTAGAGTTTTTACTATGCATCTGTTTCCCTGCATTTTGAGTAGAGTAGCTGCAGGCACTAAGAATAATTCTAATAAAGATTTTTAAAAGTGCTAAGGTTGATCATGGGGAAGTGTTTTTTAAATAGCATGAAATGGTGTTAGGAAATATCTCTGGTCCTGATCCAGCAAAGATTTACATATTTAACTTTCTATATTGTATAATCATTGTGACTATTTAGGGTAAAGAAAAATGACAGAAGGATGTGGCAGTAAAGAAAACGAAGGGAACAAAGCAGAGAGGAAAATTTCCAAATTGTCATGTTGATTTAGGGTGAGATTTGGCTCTGCTCATGGGAAGGACAAGCAAGTGTGAGTGACAGTTACAGTGAGACTGTTGGAGTTCTTAATTGGGTTGCTCGCATATAAGGTGAAGTCAATAACATCTAACTCAAAAATCTGTCAAGGATTAAAAAGTTTAGTTCCATGTCATGCATATAATAAACATTTTGTCCCCAAGCTTGTAATGGCCTTACTGTTTCAGGGTAGGGCAGAGGGATAACTGCTGCTGAATCTTCACGTGGTTCTTCATTTCAGGTAGAAGGACTCAGCAGCACTCCCCACCACTCTTTTTTTTTTTTTTTCTTTCTGTCTTCCTTGCAGTGAAGGTATAGATATAATCTCCTCAGGGGCATTTGGTCTGAATTGGTATGAGAAATGCTCCTCAGTGATATGAAATCAGCTCAGCTGGGTCTACTGACCCTGCTTTTGGGAAGAAGGATGGATCCAAGGCTTCCTGGGGTCTCTTTCAGCCTGAGGGGTTCTAGTGATGCTGAATCCAATCTGAGGAACAGGAATTAGTCTACCAGGTTGTATGTAATGCTGCTTTTTGCCCTTTTTTTTTGTTTGTTTGTTTTGTTTTGTTGTTGTGGTGGTGGTGTTGTTCTAGCATTGCTTTAGGAAGCTTTTCAGGTTGAAGTCCTAGTAGTCATCTGGGATCAATATGCTAGGAAAAGCAGTTCTCCAGCAGGTCAACAGCGATGGCTTTTATGTGCATAATTTCTTCCCATAAATATTTCAAAATATTATAGGTGTGAGGAAATACATTCTATTGCATAAAAATGAAAGGAAGATTAACATTTCCACCTTTTTGTGGCTTTAATCATCAATACTCCTTGTTTCAGGATAGAGGAAACACTGAGGTAAACTTACTGTTCTGGGCTAACCCTTTGCCCAGTTGTTACAGATTTAGGAAATGGTTGAGAGATTTCTAGTGGTGGTGTTTTTTGTTTGTGTGGTTTTGTTTTTCTTCTTTTTTTCCTCCTTCCATCAAATAGCTTATCTACTTGGGGAGGTATTTCTGCCAGTTTCCTGTAGGTGGTGTTAAGTGTTGTATAATGATGATTTATCTGACTGCAGGGGAGATGAAGAGGAATTTCAATTAAGTAATTAATTTTTCTGCTGTGAAGTCCTAATGCTTAACAGATACCTACCCAGGTAACCCATCCACAGTTTTGATAGTACTCTCTACAGGGAAAGACCATGCAGTAAACTTCTGATACAGATCTGTCTCAATTACTGAGCTTTCTTCAGATTTCTGAGTCTCTTGGTAACTGAATTTGCATATACTTCTACAAATCATGTGTCTAAATAGTACCATAAGGAATAGTTTATGGAATAACCCAACTGTTGGCTTAAGGAAATAAGTGATGATATTCAAAGACTTTTTTTAGAAGAAATGCTGTAATCTCCTGATTGCCAAGCTCTACAGGAGAAGCTGATACCTTAGTTGCTGTGGAACTCAAAAACTGGGTAGTATAGGCTGAGGAAAAAGAAATAAAGAGCATCTTCCTCACTTTCTTCAGTGAGGTGCAAATAGGGTACATCACTGTAGTTCTGGTGAACAGCCATGCAGACAGGTGAATTTCTTGCTTGTCTGTGGAACTACAAGAGTGTTTCCACAGATGCTACTGAATGCAATTAAATATGGAAGGTACATCTCCTCTTTCTTTAAGCCCTCCTTTTGCTGCTGCTGGCTTTGCCTTTGTGCTGACTTGCTCAGGAGGAGCAGAAAGATGGGGTTCAGAAACACATTGCTCAAGATGAAAGTATTCCGTATAGTTGTTACAACTTTGAAGCTGATGATAAAAGATTTGCTGTGATTATTTTTTTTTGTGAATGTATGAATAAATTTGCTAATTAATTTCTTACTTGTAATGTCTCCTAACAGTGAGTTTAACAGCTCCTGGCTCTTCCCCACTCCTTTTAACAAGACTTCAAGAGCAAGTAGATCTTGAATGAGCAAAAATGTAGCTATTGTAGGGTGGAAAGAATGGATGGAAACACAAAAAGCTTGCAAGTCTGACAGTAGGGCTCAGTTGATCAAACTTCGAACTTATTAGTTTAATCATGGTTTCCTTCAGCTTTTCCAAAAGGCTGCAGTAATCATAAAAATGAAGTATTTCTTTCAGCTTTGTGTGTAGCAACATTGGAAAGACTTCAGTTCGTTGGGTCAGCTTTGAAGAAACAATGCTATTAAACAGGCCTGTAATCAAACAGACCTGCAAACAGTAATCACTAGCTAAGAAATTATGGTCTCTTTCAGGCACAAGGGATATCTAATGAATCCCTGAAGCTATGGGTGGGCTAAAAAACACCTGCTGTGATATCTGGAAGATGACACCTTAGGTGTAAAGGGGCAGGAGAGCAGGGGGATTAATCTTTTATTAAAAAAACCCACACACACTAAAAAACAAACAAAACTCCCCCACCAAAAACAAAAAAACCCACCCCACAACAACAAACCCCCAAATGACAACAAACAAAGAAACCCACAAAACCCAACCAAACAAACAAAAAAAAAAACCCAGACAAAACCACCAAAACACCCCCACACAAGCAAAAAAAACCCCAAACCCAAAAAACCCCAAGCAAAACACCCCAAACCACCACACAACAAAAAAACCCCAAAACTCCCAAAACAACCATAAAACAGCACCAAAGCAACAACCCCTCCTAAAAACAAACAGCCCCACAACAAAACACAAAACATAATATTTCTTTAAGTTTATTGTAGAATTCTCATTAATTTTTCTTTTGCAAAGGTCTGTCTGCCAGTTTTTGAAGGAAGAATCAGGCCCAGATGCTAACGTTCGCAGCATAAATATCTCTCTATCAAGCAAGCCTTGAATTATTTTTATTAACATTAAAGGCTATACATAGCAAACATACAGTTATGGTGCTTGTAGGGGAAAATGGTAGTATTGTGCACAAGAGACCTCTTTACACTTACCTTAGTATGAAGTATGGGTTGGAGGCTTTCAATCTGTAGACTAGTTTTGACTCTAAAACACATGTGCATACTTGCATTTTTTTTCTTATTTTTTCCCCCTAAGTTTTTATGATGAGTATCCTCAGGAGGTCTGCAGGTGCCAAAAAATGGCTTGTGCCAAACAGGAGTTAACAAATGTGTAAAACATGAGCCTATGCCTTTTCATATAAAATCTTAGTTTTTTTGCTTTCCAAGAGTAACATTCCTGGTCATCTAGTGTAATGTCTCCTTGTGAAAGTTGCAAAGTGTTTGACTATGAAAGATAGTCTTGCAAATAAAAAGATGTTTCTATTTCAGCTGTACTAGTGGTTGCATGTGAATGTGAGACAAATCAGAAAAAAGGGAGGAATTTAATTCTTTTTGGGCAGGTATGCGCTATTCATTCTGTAGTATACACCTTATCTTTTTTGTGTCTGTGTGTTGAGTGTTTAATACAGTTCCTTGGGGGCCCAGATTTGTAAGTTGAGCCATTACCAGCATTGGTATGAATTTGGAGTGAGGTATGAAAGTGAATAGAGGAACTGGGATTTTGGGGAATATACTCTCCTTAGTCTTTGTACTGTCTCACACAAAAAGCAGTATTTTCTCCCAGATAATCCCATTATACTCCTTTGTTTGGGAGAACAATTAATGGCTCGTTTACAAATATTGGTGTACTGTTACTTCTTTTAATTTTGCAAGAGTTACATGCTCTCTAAAGTTTAAAAAGATTGGCACTAAGTACGAGGGTACAGCATCTGAAAACAAAGGAACAGCCCTCGGTGGAAGCCATGTTGAAGTCTGCTATTCCAAAAATGGACTGGTACCAGGTAATGAAGATGTTGTAGGATGAGCAGTAAGACACCTAGTGTGCCACCTGTGGCCTGCAGCTGCAGGTTACCATATCTGAAGAGCATAAAATACTAGAGTTTAAATAAAAAAACCTTAGTCACTTTTTTTTTTTTTTTTTTTTGCTATATAGTCTGTGGGGGTTTTTTGTTATTTTATAGATTAAACTATTGAAGTTTGGTGTGTGGCTTCCCTCAAACTGCAGATTCTATTGAAGGCTTGGGTTTATTATCATGAAGTGTCCCTTCCCTAAAATCTTGAATCACAAATCTTTGAGAGCCTAAATCTGCAGTGGAACTGACAGTTTGTAAATAGGTTCTCCTTTTACTTATTGAAATAGTTTTTCCTATTTGCCTTGTAGCCATGACATTGCATACAGAATGTTTTCCTTCCTTCTTCCTCTGCTTTACGTGCTGCCCCAAGGGAGATGTGGAAAAAGAGGATTTGATTACCAGTGAAGGAGAACTTGACCTTCATATGTTGTACCCTCTGTAACCGATGGTGGTGGATAATGGTTTAAGCATATACTTTATAGTAGCAAGAAGTTCAAATCTTGCTTAGGGAGGGAAAGCTATTGTGCTCAATGATTGTTTTGCCTGAAAGAAGCTTGATGGTTTTGTCCCTGCTGTTTCGTTTCAGGAACTGTAACTCACGTGGTGGGATAGAGTAATATGAAAGAAATCCTTACAAAAGCTTTCCAGAAGCTGACATTTCATGCCAGGCCTTTTTGTCTTGGTAGCAGCTGGTTTGCCAGCTTGCAATCTTGAGCTCCAGGTGTTGCAGCAACCTTCTTCTTTCTGAAACCCATCCTTTTATTGTCTATCATTCCTCTAGCTGGTGCTGTGTTTCTTAAGATACAGGAGTGGTGCTAATGCTAGCTGTTACCTAGATACTATCGCCGCTTGAAATGAAGCTTTGTGACATCAACTCCAAGTGGTCATTAGTCTCTGTGAGGTAATGTTCTTTGCCCTAGGTCACCATCATTTCTGTGAAAATCAGTACATGGAAAATGGTTGTGCAAGCATACTTTTATATGCCCTTCACAGCTGTTTTGATGCCAGTTTCCACCACTTCATGACACTTAATGTCTAAATATCTCTGGAGAATTAAAACCATCCTGGTTTCAGAAGTGTGATGGAACTATTTATGTCTGAGTATTTCTGTTCAGTGATAGTAGCTCTCTTAATATGTGTTTGGGCCTAGGCAGTTATCTGCTTGTCGATACAGGGATCAGCTATTATTAACTTTCTGAAACTTATATACTCAAGCTTTTTTAATAAACCATGACTCAGTACTTAAGTCAGGTTATTGTTACTGTTGCCTGGTAGAATGATTTCTAAACTCAAGCCTGTCAAACATTGTGCTTCTCAGAGATAGGAGCTTGAAGAACAGCATCAAAGCAGCAGAATGAGAATGGTAGAGAGTATTTGACTCTTCTCTAAATGCTACTAGGCTACTGCTCAAGCATTTGTACCTCTTCTGGAATCTGAGGGTTTTTTCCATTTACTGGATCAATCACTTTTAGTTGGAGAAATAATGAAATGTCTTTATTTGGAAATGGAGAATTGGTGTTGCATTTTAGCCCTGTCCTTTAAGGTGCCATAATGTTTCTCCTGGACTGATAAGTTCCACAAAATATGCAAGTGTACTCAGCCTTTCAGCAAATCACTGTTAAAAATATCATGTAGTACTGGACCCTGAGTTAACCTTTGTAGCACCTTGCTTCACGTTTTCCTATCTCGATAGTGAATTACCAAAGATGATTGATCAAGAATGTCTTTTCAGCCAGCTGTGTGCTTCTTCAGCACTTCCTCCGTCTGCTAATGAAATATCATGTGTTATAGCTTAATTATATTAAGTCAGTTAAGTTGTGCATCCACTACTTTTCTGCTATTGTTTAAGCCATGTATTGACTGGATTGTATTTGCTCTCTGACTGTTGTTATTCTCTCTGTGATTCTAGGTTAAGTTTCCTTCTTTCATTTCAGTATCTTTATGGGTATCAAAGCTATACAAACCATACCTTCTCATCACTTCTTTTCTAGAGCTAGTAATTCAGTTTGTTCTTTTGGGATTCTACATGTCCTGCATGAGTTCTTAAAAACTACTTTATTCTTTAAGTGTTCTTGGTATATCTTATTAAACCACACCAGTCTAAATGTATTCTGTGTACCTACCTATGTTATTTTATCTTTTTTTTCCCCTATCTTACAGATCCTAGTTCTTAACTCTGATTAAAAACAATGTGAAGCCCAGGGTAAAAGTAATTTAGTCTGTGCTGTGCCATTGGGTATTTCTCCACATTCTCTGTTGGTTAATAAGACTTTACTACAGTAATAGATCTGTCTGTTCTTCATTCTTTCACTTGTTAATCTAACTTCCTTATTGTCATTTATTATTTCACTTGGTAGTTGTGACTCAGTGTGCCTGTGCCTGAGCCTTTCTGACTTTTGTCTCTCTCTGCTCATAACAGTCTCTTTATAGTTTCTTTTATCAATGTATCTTTGTTTGCATTTTTATACTGCTCCATTTGTGACTTTTAAGATCCTGAAAGACTGCTTGATGAAGCCTTATTGAGCTCCTGTTATATCTTGACTTTCATCCCCAGAACATTTTGCTGGTGGGCCTTTTAATGCTACCCTTCTATAGAAAAGAGCAGCTTTTCATTTTTCACTTCTGAGTTGCTTCCTATGGGATCACAAACTCCCTTGCTTTTTTTTTTCTCCCCCTCCCTCTTTTCATACTCGTTGCAGGATCACTTCAATCTAAAAATACCTTTTATGCATAGAGTCTGGCAACTAGAGGCATTTGTTGCAAAGGGAGTTACAAATGTGATCACTAATTTTGATATAATTGACAAAGTAGGGTGACTAGAAGCTGGGGGGAAACTTGAGCCCGGAAGGGCTCATGTTACTCGAAATCAGATTAAATATCGAGAAGGGTAGACACTCTCATGCATCAGGGCACAAACTAACCCTTAAATGAATTGGTATAAAAGAGATGGATGGACCATTACTGTGATCAGATACAACTATTCCTGTGCTTTGTTGATAACTTGAGGGATGGCAGAGTGGTGGATGGTCTGTCAGAAAGAGGGGAGCAAACAATTGCTTCTTAAACTCTGTCAATATGTTTGTATTTTTGGGATGAGGATTAAATAATCATAACAAACATCAGTATTTCTACTGGTGGTGTTAGGGAATTATTTCATTTAAGTATGTGTGAGCTGCATATAAGTTATCAGTACCTCTAGTGATGGTGTCCATAGAGAGGAATTTTTTTTCAAGGCTGGTGGAGTTATTTTAAATCTACCTTTGTAACAATTCCTTTGGCTTATAAGTAAAATATACACAACTATATCTAGAAAATACGCATGTGCAGTGAGCGATATAGATGCAGTAATTCAGTAATTTTCATCTTGCAGTCAGTCTGAAGTTAATTATTTTGTCAAACGCTTTTCTGCTTAAAAAAGTACCAACAGTCTTTCAGCTACTTGTGTGTGTTGTGGTGTAGTTTTTTTTCTTTCTTTTTTTTTTATCTGTTTAAATCATGTTCCCATAGTATGTGAAGTGGTTTTTTTTTCCATTTTAAGATCTGTTAGTTGGTATATAGTACATCACGAACCTTGGAAACTAGGAAATCGCTTTCCGCAGGAGCACTTTTTTGTTTTGGGATTTGTGTTTAATTTTCTTACCAATTAACAAAATGGTTTGCCTATATTTTTAACGGCATTGCTGTGGATGAAGGGGTGTTATGTTTCTTAAGTGTGGTCTACTGTGAGGCAGACAGACCACTCATTTTGAAAATGTTCCAGAGAACAAAAGATGTTCATACTGACAGATCATATCTTCTGTAATTGTAACACCAAACTATGAAGTAAAACTGTCCCTCAAGGCAAAGCATTTTATTTTCCTTTGAATGAGTAACTTCTTTATTAAGATGTACTAAGTGGCTAAATCCAGATTGTACTGCAGGCAAGTAAAATTGATTTATCACAGCTGTTTGGTATTGGTTGTTTTATATTTAGTGGAATTATCTTTAGTTTTAGATTAAGGAGAATATTTTGATAGGAGCAGTTGCATGAAATACCAAGTCCTGCTCTAGAATATACAGTGTGTTGTTTTTAAACTCTTTCACTCAAGAAGTTGTGGTGACTGAGAGATTCTGACAATGGATGCTTGCAGGAATGAGCAAGACATACAAGCAGCATGTTCATACCTGTCTTCATCAGAGCTCTTATACTGAGTAAGGAAAAAACTTGATGTTCTTACGCAGACACTAGATCTTCTTTTGGGGAATGCAGACAGTTGTGGTCATGCTGAACTCTACTTATGCAGTCTCAGTAGGGGTGATCTGGTCAACATGGACTGTCATTAGAAAACATGACAGTACTTTTCATGGACTGATATTAGTTGTTTCACTGAGAGTCAGAAATGAGGCGGAAGGGGTGAATTGAAGAAGGTAAAGAAAGGAATTCTGTTTAAGGCATGGAAGTGATTGAGAAATTATGTGCTTGTGAGTGGTTGCAGAGGTGGGAGGCAAAAACGTTCTTTGTGTCTGCGTTTATGGCTGTACATGGGATCTCGATCTGGCAGAAGAAGGGACTGAAGCTCAGGGAGACAGTGGGCACACACGAATTAGAGGTAAGAGTTAAAATCAAAAGAAAGTAAAAATCCGGCACCAGATGGTCTAACCTTGTGCAATGCTACTCAGTCATCTCACGGGAACACATGATGCTGATTAAGCTTAAAACTGCAAATAATGATATAAATTAGCTGGCTAGTGGTTGACTGTTTATGATCCCCAGCTTTGCAAGGTTTTGTTACCTCATCTGACAAACATTAACTCAGACAATAATGTCTAAAGCTTTTGGGAAAGGGTTTAAGGAAAGCCAGTGGTAATGTTGCTAATGATTTCTCCTCCTCAGTCCCAGCCCCTCTGACCCCAACCTTCCCCTTTCTCTCTTTCCTTTAGTTCTCTGTTACACTTGCTTTTACATGTACTGTAGCTCTTGGCACAATGGAACTGCTCATGGGTTTTCATTCTATCTGTGGACTTAGGCTCTGGCTGCTTTGAGTTTGGTTTGGGCATGGCTTTGTGACTGAGCTATGCCACCAAGATTCAGCAGTAAAACCTTCTCTGACAGGCACTGAGGCTGAGGAAGGCACAGTGATGGTCAGCCTCATTTCCTCCATCTGTGAAAAGCTGACAAAAGGGTAGAATGAAGTATTACCTGTCTTGTTTTATAGTGATTTCAAGCTGCTGAAGAAAGGATGGTCTTTAAGAAAGGATGGTTCAAGTGCTAATTCAGGTTTAGCACTTGAACAGTACGTAGCATACATACCTGTGAGTTTAGCTGATTTCTCTAAACCGAAATACAACTAATGATGATAGTTTGTAACCCTTGGTTCTAGTCTAGCAACAAAGTTGTCTAGGGAATGATGAGATTTAAAGTCCTTATTTGCAGACAACTAATACAGCCACCTCAAATATTGTTGTAAGATCTTTCTAAAACTTGGACCAAAATCAAAGCATGCAGCACAGCTAGGGTGTTACATGGGAGCCTGTTAGTTCTGATCTGTGTGTGCTGAGTATCTTGCTATGTAATCCTCTCAAACATCTGAGCAGAAATAAAGCCTGGGTCATCTGGCTGACCAGGAATATGTCCACAGCAGGTTGTGTAGAAATTGGGAATACCACTCACTAGTGAATACTAGTAGGCTACAGCTTAGCTCCCCATCCAAGACATCTGTCTCTAGCCCACATGTAGTGTCTTTCTCCTTCATTCCTCGGTGGGTTTCAGGGGAGAAACAGTAATCTACAAAGCCTTCTGAATCAATTTTTTGTTTCTTCTCCTCCCCCTTCAAAACTCTTATTTCCCCAGTAGATGTAGACGTAGCCATGTGGTATAACTACAAAATAGATTGTAGTCAATTCTGCCATCTGCTGATGATCTTTCCTGGCTGCTTGCCACCATGCTTGTGATATGTGGCTAAATCCAAATTAGTTGAGGATACTTGTAGGATTTGGCCTGTAGGTAAGGAGAGGCAAAATGTGTCCTGGCTTTTGATAAAGCAATTATTTTTTGTGCTACTAGAATTATTTTTCATGTTGTAAATCAAGATTCAAAGGCAAAACCTGCATGTATTCTTGTTACAGTTTTAACTATGTCATATTAATCTCTTAATTACTGCTGATTGTGGAAAAAATGGAAACTGGACAGTGTTTTGAATCTGAACATCCTCAATTGCTGGGGAATATAGGCAATAAGAGGGGATTCAATTTGCAAGCGAGTTAAACCTTGCCTGTATTGGTCTCAGGATATACCAGACTTGTTTCTATTACAGCTTGGATACAGCTAAAATTTGGGCAATCTGTTATTTGTATGCTGACAATTCGGTGAGGTGGCCTTCCAGAAACAGGAAATCTTGCAGTATTTGTGTGGGGTTTTTTTGTGGGGAAAAAATAAAGAACAGAGTGGAATTGTATCCAGCTCTTGGTTTGTATCTGCATTCCTAGTCCTTGTCTTGTCCTGGGTCCCCAGTGCTTTTCTGAAGGCATCCCAGCACCAAAGCCTGCCTCTCGGGCCAGTCTCTCCCAAATCATTGAACCATGAAGAAGACAAAAATGAGAAGAAACCTGCAATGAGCCTGAAGTAGATGACTTACGGAACATGTGATAAAGATACAATACTGTAACAATTCACCTCCTGTGTGTGTGTGTGTGTTTTTTGTTGTTGTTTTTTGTTTGTTTTTGTTTTTTAAATAAAAGAAACTGTTACTGTGGCTGCAGCAGTCTGGATGGAAATAGCTGATTTGAAACTATGTGATGTCAGTCCTCATTTTTTAGGACAGGTTGGTCACTAGAGGAGAGAAGAGAGGAAAAAGTGACTTCTGGTATATTGCACATCAGGCTGCATTTTGAGGGGTTTGCATCTTCCTCAAGAAGAGTCATTGGTTAGAGCAGAAGTTCTACCTGGGACATGTTTCTGGTGTAGCATTTCCTACACAGTGTTTCTAGTGGTATATTTTAATATTTTCAGTGGCTGAATGTATATAGAACATAAAGTAAGCAAAGAAATGTCCACTGGAGTATTTAAGACATGCATGCTGCTGAGTGGGATGTGAGAAGGATTTAAAAGAAAAGGGGAGTATGGTGATATTTTCATAACAAATTATACCCAAGGAATATGCTTATTGAAGAATCTGTCCGTGAGATCTGCTTAGAAAGTGATATCTTTTAGTCTTGAATTCCCATATCTTGTCTTCCTCACTGCCATGTTATTCTTTAAAGTATCACTGATAACTGCAGGTAACTCCTGCCTTTGGAGAGTTGAGGCTAAGATTAGACATGCTCCTTGATGCTTTTTCTTTCTTTTATACACACTGCAGTTTTACATCAGAGGCACCTGGAAACTCAGTGACAGGCCTGGCAGATTCTTCTTTCCACTGGATTCCTCTACAAGTTATGCTGTGACTTGGCCTCAGTTTCTACCAGGTGTGCCTTAGGTAAAGCTACCAAGTATTAGCGTTGTAACTGAAATTCAAAGAGGATCTGGAAGTTGAGGAAGTACAAAGAGGAGGAATGTTTCTCCCCAAGTGTGGCTTTCCAAATACACTTTGTGCTTATTGCTTTCCAGTTCTAGATACTCCCCCTCTTCCCTCTTCTTCCTTCTTCTTGACCGGAGAGGCAGAAAGTTACACATTTATTAACAACAGCTCACATTCCCAGTGAAAAGATCATATATGGATTGGGGTGAGGGAGGGGAGAGAATGAGTGGGTATGAACTGAAGAGGTTCTTGGGCTCTGCAGTAATTCGGGCTCTGGCTTGGATTACTGCCAGCCACTGGGGGTTACAGTGCTGTGGGAGGAGAGAAGGGGGAGGGATAGAGATTTATTTAGCAGTTAATTCAAGTGGTTTGTAAGCCTTTGAATGGTGAGCAATCAGCCCAGTAGGGGAGCTCTTCCACTGTGTCTTGTGATGTGCACTTTTCTATTAAGTGTTTATAGAGGAATGAAAGCATGTTGTGTTAAAACGCTGTGTGCTTAACAAGCAGTGTGTCTGTTAGCTAATCTACCAGACATGCTGTGTTTGGTTGGAGAAGTACAAGAGGTCAGCATGGCCTTTTGTTTTCTTCATGATGTTGTTTGAATTCTGGTTGACCTCCATCCTTTTATGAAATAACTGAAAAGTTAAACCCAAAAATTCAGCAGCTTTTCTTAAAACCTTAAGTGGTTCACTGACACAGACATTGAGAAAGAGGGCATCAGTGTCTCCTTACCATGCCTGAATGTCAGCCACTATGCATAACTTCTTTTATTTGAGCAAGCTTCTAAATACAGAATAGATGTTTAAAGTGGCCTTTAAATAACTAGGACTTGTGTCTTTATTTATTTCTCATTTCTCTTTTCAAGTACAAACTTTTAAGTTTGCCCTATTCTCTTTTTGTGTCCATATTCTTGGATTGTGTCAGGAATATTGAGCTTGGGAATGAGGTTGGCAACAGGACACGTTAACTGAAAGTATTAAATCTTAGCCAAAGGTGCTTTATCTAACATTTTAGTTGTACAGTCATGTTAAATGACTGTAAATAAAATAGAACGTCTTCTAAAGTAGTCTGATCTGAAACATCTTCGTTTCTTGACGGATGACTATGGCTGTCAGGATGGTTTGTGGCAAGATGCGTATGTGGGATACAGGAGAGATGCAATGTCTTTATGAAGTGTTGTAGTGGTGAGGTGCTATACAATCATACAACCCCAAAGATGGTTGATATGAGTTTGGAGACACAGAGTAACAGGAAGAGTTCTCTAAGAACTTAAAAGGTACAGTGCTAGAAGTGAAAAATAGTAATTGGATTTTTCCTGTTTTGTTTTGTCCTACTACATCTTGAGATCTCCTTCCTGTTATAAGCAAGCTGTATTAAGGAAAGAACAGTGGTCAGCCCACCACACATCTGTGCCCAGATGGGGAATTTCAAACTATTTTCCTAGACTTATCTTCTGTTGGCTGTGACCACAAAGCAATTCTTTATCTATAAGACTGGTGTTTAAGGACTGGAGAGGAGAAAGGGGCTTAGTTTCTGGGAGAGACCTATTTCTGCCGAGGACTTGCCCCAGTGCAAGCTGGTCTTCCAGCTGTGCAGCTGCCAGGACTGTGTGTGCTGTTGGGGGAGGAAGAGAGGATGACTTCTCCTTACTCGAGATGACAGGCTTCTGTTTTGCTGTGGGAACTGGCTGGCAGGTCCTGAAAAAGTGCAAGTCCCTACCCAGAGGGACACCCTTGTTTCTGGGACTGTGGCTGCAGCACAGTCTCTGTACTGGTGCAGGTAAGAATTGCATTTGACCCAAATGTTTTGAAAGTTCTACTCCTGGTTCCGTGAATAATATGCGGAATCTGTTTTAGTTTAGATTACATATGTGAGGGAAATGTCTTTCTCTTGGAATATTTGTTTGTTCCTTGTGCAGCAAATGTTATGTTCTGACTAAATGCTAACAGCTGTTGATAGTAGACAGGTATCAAGCCTTCCACTTGTTCCTGTACAGTGGGAAGGTGCGTTCAAGGCTGCCACACCGAAGTACCAACCATATGGTAAAATATTTACCTCTTTCCAGCTGTGTTTTTTTAAGTAGTATCTACTTTTGCCTTCAGAGTCTGTTTCAGTCATAATGAATTGAATGTTTCATAGAATTAAAAAAAGAAAAAAAAGGAAAAAGCTGTTTCAATACAGCTTTCCAAACAGTAGGCACCAAGCCCACTTCTCCTTCTTTTATCTGTAATACTGAAATACTTTATACAAGTCATTGGTGTCAGTCATGTCTCTGCACTCTTTAGCCTCTGGAGAGGTTATTATTAAAAGTCTTTTCAGCAGACATGGCAGAAGCTGTTGAAGTACGTTTTTCTTACAGGTAAATTAATATTTACCTGCAAGAAAGTCAGGCCAGCATTTCTGAGCCAGAAGAGTCTTGGATGTTAATAGCAAGAGTTGTGAAATATGCAGCCAGTCTCTGAAATAATTCCAGATCGAGGCTGAGCATATTGAACACTGTATGTAAACAACAGTATTTGTGTTGGAGCTGGATCAAAGCTCTTTCATGTTTTAAATGGCTAAAGAATGAGCAGGTTAGCGACTAGAACTTAACATTGGCTTTAGTCATTTTTAGATCTGCTAGATTGGCAGGGAGCCTCTTTCCAAGTTTCACCTGTTCCATGTGGGGCTACCAAACTGCAGGACCTGCAGGTTCTGCAACAGAGTTTTCAGGGTAGCAAAATATGGTGTTCAGCAAATATGATTCTAGGGATTCACTTGATGAAAAATAATACTTTAAAATAAGCCAAAATACTTTTCAAAAGTTACAGCTGATCTTTTGCTGTACTGAAGAACTGTCTCCTTATCTTCTTGCCTTATTTTTCTCTCTTTGCTGATCCAATAAATTTTACTAGCTACGAAGTGATTTAGTTTCTTTAATAACCTTTTCTAGGGGACTTTCCTAGCAGTGCTTTTAGAAATAGAAATAAATGAGAAATTTTTTGCAATTCAATCACTATTTACATACTGAGGAACTTGGATCGATGGCAATTGCAGGCCTTGCGTAGTCTGTATTGGCTAGCATGTTGTGCTGTGTGGCTTATCCTGTTATCGTTCTCCTGCTACAGAATAAATGGTAGTGGCATACACTTGGGTCCAGCAAAGCAGTGTGAACTGTTTTCTTATGTGCGTTGAGACCTCCACATCTGAGGCTGCCAGCAGAAGATATTAATCCGTGTTGATCTGCCTTGACCGGAGGTATTTGTGCAGGGCAGTTGTGCAGTGCAGCCTCCCATTGCTGAGGCTCCGGATGAGCCTGGTGGTAGAATGGAAGCTGTGGAAGTCACATAGTGCCTGTGCACACCTATGGATAATGCCATGCAGATCTGGCATCAAAACTGGGACTAGGACCTGGGGTGATGTGTGAAACCTGCAGTGGACCCCGAAGTAAGGTGTTATATAGTGACTTTTGTTCCCCTCTTAATAAGGAATGGAAATAGGACATGTGCTAGGTTAAACTGCACACAGTAACTCCATTATAGGAGTTCTTTCTAGACTAAATGCTTTACCTGGGCTTTCTACTTCTTAAATCACTCTGGCATTGGCTTCCCCTTCAGAGAGATTGCTCTCCTTCAGTCAAACCCCAGAATCACCATAGCACCAATCCATGGATCTTTTTTTACACTGTTATTCCACACCCCCCTCCTCAGGTTTTCCTTTCTTAAAGTTCTAAAAGGAGAAAAACAAATTATGCCAAACAAGAGGGGGGAAAAAAAAAAAAGGCAAACTGAAGTTGGGTTTGTTGGCCCTTTTTCTGAACCAAACTTGGCATGCCTTCTGCCTTTGAGAAATCTACGTGTCCTGCAGAAGTCTAGGCTATAGTTCTGTGTTGTTTTGGTTTGGTTTTGTTTTGTTTTGTTTGCTTGTTTTTTTAAATCAGCAAGAACAACCTGTGGTACTGTAACCTGTTGGTGCTAAATGTAGATATTAATGATCAGTTGGCCATTGATTATACAGGACAAGATTTAGTCCCTCCTATGTTAGGGACATTGTTATTGACTGCTAAGCCTGTATAGCATTTTGATGTGATGACTTTGTTTAAAAAAACAAACAAACCCAGAACCAAACCAGTCTTTGCTCTTAAGCCATCCTCTGTTACTAGATATATCATTGGGGAGCATCAGGAACTAGTTAGTACACCAAATGCCTGCTGGCATTTGAAAAAGCAGACCACTCCGCAACAGTTATCATAGGTCTAGATCACCTCTTTCTAAAGTAAATAAGATGGCTTTGCTTTCATTAGCAGATACTGGGAAAGGTCACAGTGGAAGTGATAAAGGGATGGTTTTTAATGGATTTTCTTTCACTGATACTTCTATATAGGTTTTTAGAAAGAAGAGAAGAGGAATGTTTTAAGTCAGCCATAACTACCAGGTTGTAATTCGGTGGGAAATGCCACTGACTGATCTATTTCTTTACACACATACTCTATGCTTGGAACAAATCCTGAAGATAAATTTGACTTCCTGAAGGGAAGTGTAAAGATCTGAGGGCCAATTTACAGGGCAGCCATAAAATACTTGAGCTTGTGGGGTTTTAACTGTACTTACAGTTGTTCAGAGATATCTACCAGGTGGTGGCAATGTCTTATGTGGAAAAGAACTAGCCAATTAAAAGTGTCATTCATGGCAATGCATAAGATATTAATATTTGTTTAGACGAGTTGCTGTTAGTAACCTTTCAAATAAGGGATCATGAGAAGTAAAATAAAATATGTTGGAGGTCTGTTTCATCTAAGTTGTGTCTGTGAGTTTTATGTATATTTTTTAAAAGCTGAGACCATGCTGAATGTATTATGTTGTTTACAGACAACACAAATACCCACTTGCATGGAGCTTTATGTTAGATCTGTTTGATAATTAAGTACAGTTTTGTGCTTGTCAGTACTGACTCTTCTCAACTGCTGGGATGTGAGAAACAGGATAATAAAAAGTTGTTTTGAAGTCAGTTATTTGAAACTACATTGTTTCTTTCCATAAGTTTCAAGAGTTCAGAAGTAAGCAAAGTCATACACAAATGTGTTGTTGTAATGCTGTATCAATTATTCTAAGTAACAAGCTGGAGGAGAAGAAGAGATTGAATATTTAAATGATGTTTTCCATGCAAAGGAAATTTGTGAGAAGTTCTGGTGACAAAGAGTAAAAGGATGTATTTCTACTGGATGTTTCTTTTGCAATACTATTAATTTATAGCACTTAGCTTCACCACTTCAGAAGAAGAGGAATCCTTTTCCTCATAGAAAGAAAGGGATTCTGATGGAGCATGTTGTCTTTACCAAGGGAGAAACTGGTGTATAATGAATTGAGCTGTGTTCAAGGGTCTCCTCTAGTTGAAATGTTCAGTCTGCTCAAGCTTGTTATAATAGATTCATAAAGGTATTTTGGCAAATAATTCTCTGAAAACTGGTGGATCTTGGGTGCTGACAGTTTTAGTGGGGAATCCATATCAGAGGAATATCAGTGGGGAATCCATATCAGAGTCTGGGTTTGAAACCCAGATTTGTGGCTTGTCATCTTCTCTTCGGAGGTAACCAGCAAGGGGCTGCCAGCACCAGCATGGTGAGCAGGGGAGGTGTAGGTTCTTTAAAGAGCATGTACAAGAAACCATGTTTTGTAGTAACAACTCAGAAAGCTGTTTAAGGCTCTGGGTACAATCTCTTAGTATAGTAAAACCTTTATTTGAGGAGAAGAAATACGAACTTCCAAACTAGTAAGATGTTTTTTGCTTAGAGATAGGATTTCTTCCACACCAGGATTTTATTCATTTATTTTCTGGTCCACACAATAGATAATGTGTGAAAACTTTGTGTAAGAGAAAACTGTCCCCTAGGTAAAACCTCAAATCTATGACTTAAGATTCCTTGCTTTTTCTTGCAGAAAGTCTTAATCTTTTTCAGTTCCATACTTTAATATTAGTGATCGCATTCATCAAAGTCTTTGGCACATTAGGAAGTTACTACATGTCATCTGCTTTGCAGTGATTTTTGCACATGTTCTTACCAATGCATCTGTCTTGTGAGAAGTGCAGGTAGGGGATGAGTTAAGTCCAGCAGTGTGAGGTACTCCTAGTACTCCTATGAAAAGAGACCACAGGAGAACTGATTTGTGGTTGCTTTAGGTCTACCCTTTAGTAGCTTCCCCCTTCTCCAGTAATTTGTGATAATATGGTGTCTTGTGTGGGGCTAATAATCTGGATATGACAAAATATTAAACCTGAAAAAAAGTTACTTAACTGGTGGTTTCAGGGTCTCTTGGAGTTTTCTGACCATAGCTGGAAATGTTTGGCAAGACTGGATTTCTGTCATTCCTGCTTTAGTGGCTCAAAGTCTTTGAACTATTTATTGGTGTGTTCTTGTCCCAAACAGGATGGTTCACAAGTGACTGTTTATTGCAGGGACCCGTGGTGTCCCCTGAGTTGTGCTTTCCCATGTTGCTGTGACTTTTGGTTTCAAGCTCTGAATCTCTGTTTCGTGTGTACCAGGCAAGTTCCATTTTGGGCTTTTGTTTGGACTTTTCTTAACCTTTCACTTGACCTTCATGTGGGCAGCTTGACTGGGCTTCCAAACTGATTTTTGGGAGTAGACTTCCCTAAGAAATAGATGAGTTTGACTACGATGCGTCTGAAGTCCCCTGATTGGGATAGCAAGCCTGGGGGGAGGGATCATACTATGAGAATCCCGCCAAAATTATTCTTGGCAGAAAGTGCCTGTATATGTGCTCTGTGTGCTTGGTAGAAAAATATTTATTAAAACTTCAGCAAAGGATTCTACTGAGTTGTTATTATAATGGCTTTGGCAGATTTAACCTTGAAGTTTTGTGTCTGAGAAGGTAAGGTTAATTTGTAGGACTGAGAGAGACTTCAGTGACCCTTATCTTAACTCAGCTGTCAAAAAGACAAATTTACCCCTTTCCAAAATCTTTCTTATCATTCATCACTTCTGGTTTAGTCTGAGAGCACAACGACTTACTTTCAGTTGCCTACAAACACATTGCCTGTACAGGATAAAGAGGCATTTGCCAAATCATTTTGGGAAATCAGCTAGAGACATAAGTTAATTTTGGTAGCCTTTTGGCTAGTTTTACAATCAAGTGTCTTTTCTTTTATTCCCAAAATTGCAAGATGCTTACAATACACTGATTTACTTAAAGCTACAGTAGTTCTTGACCTGAATGAAGTATGTCAAACAAATTTGTTTTGTTGGAGATTGCAAGCCCATACCCTTTCCTTCAGAGCCTAGGTCTAGTAATAGATCTAGGAGCAAAAATAACTTTGGAAGTTCCATAGCTGGTTGAGTGTCCAGCATTGGTCCTTCCAGGCTCTTGTTCGTTAGTTGTTTGTGTCTGAAGTTACATTGTGTTTAATTTTCCCCACTTCCGCTGTTTTTCCCTTGTTGGTAATGAGCTGCGTTCAAGAACAATTCTTACTTAGAGCTGTATACTGCTTAGATTTCTCATGGAGCAGAAGTGGGTGAAGGTGTGGTGTGTGGTTTGGGTTTTTGTTGTTGTTNCTTTAGTACTACATAAATTTACACTTTCAGATTTATTTCTAGCAGAATATCAGATGTTAGTTCAGATCTTCCTGTTACTATGGGTGGTTTCTTGGTCTTTTTACATTTTAAAAGTGTATCTGATGATATAGTTCTACTTCCTTGCTCCTCTGGTAAGGAGGCAAGCTGGTAGTTGCTTTGTTTGTTGCTGTAGTCTTTAGCTATTTCTGAGCTAATAGACAGGAAAGCTGGAAGCAACAAAGTTTAAGTATGTGGGGAGTTTTACCATGCTAAAACCAGTGTAAGAAGAAAATGAAATATTAGAAATGTAGCATGAGTATATTTGCTTCTAACTTGAGTAGCAAGAGTGTAGTTTGGGCAAATTACTTGCTATGCACATGTGTTGGGCTTTTGATGCATTGGAATGGTAGTTTGGAAAGGCAGTTTAGAAGAAAACTGAGATTATTCAAGTTTGAAAAACCAAGGTGATGTTAGGAAAAATGATTCTAAAATAAGTTCAAGGGAAAAAATCCAACCAACCAAAACAAAACTAAACCAAACAAAACAATGATACCCCAACCAACCAAAACCCACAAAAAACCCTAAGCAACCAAAGAATGAAATATTACTGAATTATAGTGCTGTAACTTTTAAGCTACTGCCACAGACTGCAAGTCAGTCTATGCATAAATTTTAGTGCAGCACTCTTCATATCATTTATGCAGACAGCTTTTCAGTCACCCAGGTTGATTTCATTATCATGGGATAACATTCTTGGTTCGTTCCACTTGCTCCCAAATATTCCTTTTCAAAGTTCCACTTAGCCTTACAGGTAAACAGCAAACTATGTTTCATGATATCTCTTGCACGCTTCATGCTATACTGATTTCGCTGAATCTGCTTGCACAGATAAGTACTTGTCTGTTTAGGAGCTGCTGTAGGTAAGCCTAGAGCATGCAGCACTTCTGACCTCCGACTTCCTCTGATGTACTTATTTGGATGTGAATATGAAGTTCTGGAGTCAATAAGCATTCTGGATGTGGTTTAAAAAAAAAGTGAAGACTCCTGCTCTAAAGTTTAACAACATTTTAGAAAAAAACCTGAACTGCTCTATTTTAGAGGGCATGATGTGTTCTAGGAGACTGCTGGCACAGTAAAGATGCAAAGCTCAAACTCCTGTGTTAGAAGATAGACCAGAGACAATATCTGTGGGAGTGGACAATCAAGAGAGCTTGTGTGGGACAGAACTTCTCCCCTGTTACTGAAAGGCATAGGTGGTTGTTTACCACTCTTGCACAGTGTCCTCCCTTGTAACAAGAATGAGAGAATAAATGTCAAGAGCTGCTGCACCAATGACTTATTTCCTTCTCCATAGTTCCAAGTGGTTGCTTTTGGCTTTGCTTCTGTTTTTCATTGTTTCCCTTCTCTAGTATTTGAATACATGTGCTTGTTCTGTTTATAAACTCTTGAAACTGGAAAATATCCTATGTCATAGTTCAGAGGCCCTAACTTGTAGCTGACAGAAATTTAAGAATAAAGGAGAAATAATTCACACAAATTTGCAATAAGAGAAATATTCTGGGCTATTATTGTTGAAGGGTCGTCTCAGGAAATTGTCCCTGGAAGAAGTTTTAAAGTAGACAAAATCCACAGCTTGATGTCATGATGACAAGTACAAAAGTTGCCAAGTCTTCAAAAATTGAAATGCTGACACCATGAATACCTACATCCAAAATATGACACTTTAATTTTAAAAAATATGTTTAAAATTTTGCTGTTTATCAGTGTCTGTGAGGACGGGGGTAGAGACAGTGTTTAGCTCTTCTGGAAGTTTGGTACAGAAATACTGAAATAGCTATTACCACCTCCTGGTAGTGTCACCACATTCACTCCACAGAAGCTCTACAAGCCTTGCAGCCTCCCTGCTGCCCTCCCAAAGCTTGTTGAGATCTCAGGAGGGTGAGCAGCCACTGGTGGTTCCTCCTCCAGTGAAGGGCAGGGCTGAAGGGAGTCATCTCAAGCCAGTTTTCCTTGTCCTGCTTCCCTGGGCCTGCTTAGCTGGGCAGAGGAGAGCAGAGCATTTTCTCCCCTCCTGCAAGAAGGGAGAAATGCACTTACCAAAACATTGACAAACTGCCGGATTTCTCGTAATTGCAGTTTCTAGGGCCAGATATTTCTAAATGAGGTATGAGCTGGCATGTGCTGGAGCTACCCAGGAAGATTTTCTAGTTGGTGTCCTCAAAATGTATATATTTTTTTTTCAGTGGAAAACATTGCTGGGATATTTTTTTTCCCTACTGGACACGTTCCTGCTGAATACGTACTCAACCTAAATCAGAAATTTATTTTTGTATTTGTGTGGACTTTTTTTCTAGGTGGGTGGGTCAGAATCTGTCTCTCCTGGGATCTAGTGGAAGTCTCCACTGCTTGTGGTAGTTGGGCCATCTCCCCTCTTACCCCATGGTTTCTTTAGTGCCTGAATGAACCTGGTGCTTTAGAGTGTCTCAAGACAATTGGGCATCAGTAGTCTGTTCAGTGAGTCCAGCCTATACAGATAATTTAAAAGAACAAGAGAAATCAAAATAGCCACATTTCCCTTAGGATATAAACTCTGAACCCAGATTTCCCATCAACTCCTAAGCACTGGTGTGCATACCATGTGTGTCCTTGTGTATATGTGTGTTTATAAAATTATCAAATAGATAAGAACAACAAGAAAAATAATATATATTTGTAGTCTGAGCAGAATTACCTACAAATGGAGGATCTGGGGATTTTTTCCTATTTGTTTCCCATTAGTGGGTGTTTTCAATGAAATACTATGTTCTACTGAAAACCTAGCAGTTGAGTTTTCATGTGCATACCGGTAATCCACTCAAGCAATTCCTCATTCACCTCATCAGACACTGTTCCCTCCTTCCATTTAGGAAATTCAGTGTTCTCTAAAGCCCAGATAGGGGTTATCAATCATGTTCAATATTAGGTTACTTGCAGAAGAGAGTCATTACCTTTAATGTGTAATAACTGTGCCATGAAGATAATATAATAAAGTCCAAGAAATGTAATTTAGGAAGGCTTCCTGCTCAAGCTTAAAAAAAAAAAAGTTATAATCCCATCCTTAGGGTCACAGAAAATCTTGTTTATTTTATTCCTTCTACTTTGTTTGTGCCTTTTGGGGCTTCTTGCAGAGCAATGCATCATCTGCCTGGGATGGCTCTCAGTGTGACTCTGCTGCATTCAGCTGTTTCTCTAGAAACACTCAAGAACACTTTCTGCTGGAGTGTAGCTGCTGTGCTAGGGCTGCTGCAGGACAAAGAGCAACCAATGTGTTGGATTGTGATTGTAATGGTCCTGCTAAAAATCTTATGATTTGATGAATTGCAGGGAATGGGACTACACTGTACTTTTGACATGGGCGTGAGTAATGCCTAAAAGGAGATACTGGAAAGCTGGAAAAATAAGAAAACCTTTTGTATTCAAATGTGTCCTCAAGGAAGCAAATGGCTGGTTTTGGAGTGACTTCGGTGGGAGGGAGGCTCAGGGTGTGGAGCTGCTGTTACTGCTTTCCTACCTTTTCCTTTGGCTTTGTTCTCCAGCACTGCCACACTTGTGTGCCTGGCTGTCCAACCACAAGAGAAAAAGATAATGTCATCTTTAGAAGGCGGAAGAGTAATGAGGAGATAAGTAGGTAAAGGAGACTTCTCATAAACTTCTGTATCTTGGGAAGGGCAGTGTAGCCCAGTCATTTCAACGAGTCTTTTTTGAGGGGTTCTCAGGTCTGACTGGATTTCTTGGAATATTTTAATGCAGTGGTTAAAAGAAAAAGGTTGTAGCGTGGTGGTGTTTGGTTTTGGGTTTTTTTGTGTGGTTTTTTTTTTTTTTTTAGCAGCAGTGTCAATAGCAGTTTCCAGCTGTGTGGTTTTAGACTTAAGTGTTTCTTCACTTCTACAGATGTGGTGCCCTTGAATTAAGGGGATTTTTTTTTTTTTTTTCCCCCCTCAGCGTGTTGGAGTAGTATTCTGACTTAGCTGCCATAATCTTTGCCTTGTTTACTTTATTACCAAACATTTACCTTTTCAAAATGTTTAGTTATTTTTAATTTTATTTCATTACTTCTCCCTCTTTTGGGTACCTCCCCACTAGGCTATATGCCATTCTACTTACTATTATGTAATACAAAACTGAGCAACATCAGTTTCTGATAATTTGATAAATTCAGTTTTCCATGGGGGAGTTTTCAACAGGATTAGAGCTTCCATGAACTATTATCTCTAGATAATTCTGTACTCTACAGTTAGCATGTGTGTCTTTGCTGTGATGTATTTTGATGGTAAGGTTTTAACAGGGATCTCACTCTTTTCTGTTGGAGTGTGTTTTCTCCTGTTGTTGTCTCCAATTGTATGTATCTTGAAGAGCAAAGCAACCTTGTTACGTAAAAATGACTTTATTTGCACTTATTTGTTCATTACCGTTAGGTGCATATAAGTAAGTGAGCAGTCATGCAAAGTAATAAAATCAGTCAACTGAACTCAAGTCCTTCTAGATCTAGAATTATAACTAAGCAGTTAATGGAGTTTACAGTACTCGTCTTCTGTATTACTAGCAGAGGTAATGATCAAGGTTTGAGAGGGAACCAGGGTACCACTGGGAACACTTGGTTGAGGATTTTATTCCAGAGGAGAACAGAAAGCGTGACAGCTAACCAAGCTTGTGACCCGTTCCTACACAAAGGCGTTGGTCAGGTTCTGTGGCACCAAGAGGCCTGAGGTAGGTCCCACTGGGAAGGAGTGGAGTGGTGGTAAAACTTCTAACAGTATTTTGCCACATCAGCTCACTTAATATTTGACCATGAAACTTGATGCTTCAGCAGACAGTATGAGGAGTTCTGCTTCTTTAACCATTTTACTTCAGTTATTGTATGAGTTTGTAGTTTCACTGGATGTTTGTCTATGCATACAGTTAGAAAGATAATGGAAAGAATTTGCATTCTGTCTCAATGGGAAATGTCTTTTTCCCCCCAAACTCAAAAAATATAGATATCTGTTAAAAATAGAGGCAGATGAATATACAGAAATTGCCCCTGTTCCTTAGTTGTATTTCTCCCCACGTGTGCAGCCAAAACTTGAAAAGGACTTCGTCTGAATTATTGTCATGATATTGATGTTCCACTGTCTCTGGACACTGAAATAATCCAGTAAATGTGCTCTCTGCTTAAGTGCAACTTTAATTTGAAAATCATATCCATAACAGTTCTCAGAAATCCTATTTCAATTTACTAAATATGATTGCTCATGCTGAAAATGCTTTAAAAATCAGTCCAGTCAGACAGCAGATGCTATTTCAAGTAACTTCTCTAGCCAATCTTTGTTACTCAGCACGGGTTAGAATGAGAGTCTGTGTACATCAAATATAGTCAACACGCTGATTATTCTGCAGAGTAAAAATCTTGACAAAACACTATGGAATAAATTCTGAAAGAAAATAATAGTTGATATACCCTAGAAAAATGTGAAGTAGATTTGTCAAGTTATGTCTGTTGTGAATTAACGTCTTGGCTTGAACTAATAAGACTAAATTATCTAGAGACTATTATCTAGATAAAACTTGTTGATGCAGTCATATCTAATTTATTAGGTATCTTTTTTTTTCTTATACTGCACCTATTGCTAGTCAGCACTAGTTAGATGTTTCTTATTTTTCTAGCCCTAAAAGAAATTTATCTGAAACTCCAAGGGCCAAACTTTGCTTCTCACTGTAATAAAATAAATGTTGCGTAAATAAGAGTGAATCTGCTGTCTCTCTGTACTCTGGTGGTTGGCTATTGGATTTTGTTTAACAGGAAACTGCATCTGAGTAAGAGCACTGGTGTTTGGGAAGATGTTGCCATGTGATGAGTCTTGACCCAGTACTGAGGGAAGGGGAGTGAGTTAGTGTGTGTGTGTGTGTACAGACAAATCAAGATAACTCAATTTGGCAGCAAATTGAACAGGGCTGTGGCTAGTCTGTATTTCCTTTAAAGATGTTCTGAAATTTGTCTTAACTGCTTGTTTATATTCACTGCCCTTACTTGGCATGAAACCAAGGCACTGTAGCCTCAGTCACAAACTGTTTCAGTTTGTCCTGGGCTTTGCCTGGGTGCAAGTCAGAAGAAGATGCCATCCAGTGTATCCTGTAGCTGTTTGGACTAGTGTTGATTCAACTGCTGTTTCCATGCTCAGTTTTTCAGATTTCTTATCTTTCATGTAAAGTTGTCAACTAGCTGAGAGAGCTCTTCTTTCTTAGAGTAAGCCTCTGCTGGACTGGTTGGAGATCCCAGTGTTTAGATAGCTGACTGGTACTGAAGCCCACAACAGCTTGAATGGGAAGCAAAAAGCCTTTAATGAAGCTACAAGTTGGTAGGAGGTGGTGTGTAAAAGTTTAATGTGAGAGTAAATCATGCCATTCGAATAATGTCCCCAGGGAAGTGGTGGATTCTCCAACACTGGACCATTTTAAGATTCAGCTGGACAGGGTGCTGGGCCATCTTGTCTAGACTGTGCATTTTGTCAAGAAAGGTTGGACCTTATGATCCTGTCGTCCCTTCCAACCTGGTATTCTATGATTCTATGCACCAAAGCCCTCAACTTCCTGCATCCTGATTTTCATAGCATCTTTCTGTGGAAGTGTTCTATCAGCGGAGAGTTCTCCAAGGTGACTTAACGTAATCACAGACACCAAATGATTATTAGCATTACAATTTAGGAGTAACATCTCACACTTCAGTACTCCTGAGAGAAAGAAGTTCTAAAGTGTCAAAATAGCCTTGAATTGTATTCGTAACTGGATATCTTTTCCTCTATGGTCACTCATTTTATCTCTGACTTTAATTAGAGCTAGGAAAGAAGATGTATGTAACCAGTTTAGAACTAAAACCATTAATAAGAAGAATGAGATTAACTGTACTTTGTTAAAGAATGCCAGTCTGGAGGTTTGACGCTTTGTGGTGTTGGACGATTTGCCCACTCTAGTTTGATAATTAGTTTGCTGTGTTTTTAGTTTTTAAAATTAAAATAACTTGTTACAAAAATTATTTTGAGGCAAACCTTGTAAATAACTCTTCTTAAAGGGCTATGTCTCTTGTTTTCTTCAGGCTGTTGCCTTTCACTTTAAAACTGCATAGTAGTGGATAGTGGGCCTTAAGATTATTTTTTGTGGTATTTTACTTACTGTGTGTAAACCCACAGAACAAAACCAAGACTTGTGTAAAACTAGATAGCCCTTGTATTCGTGTATGTGTGTCTGTGAGGTTTTGCGGTTTCCTCTGAAATGGAAACTGGACATGTAAGTGTATGTTCTACTTCTGTGACTTGGCAGCAGAGCCTGTGAAACTGAAAAATCATTTTTTTTTCTCTGAAGGGAGACTAGATATAGGGCTCCTACTCCTTTATTCTTTTAATAACGTTCTCCTTTTGTTTTGCTTTAAGAAAACGATTCTGTGGTCTGTTTACTGTGGCCAGAACTTCAAGCAAGGAAAGATGGAGGACTAGTAAAACATCCATCTGGTGCTCACAAACACAGTTTGTTTGTGATAAAACTAGAATTACACTAACAGCCTAAAAGTATGTTGACTCAAAGAGGATGTCTTTTACTTTGGACTTTTAATGGAACTGCAATGACTTGATCAAAACTAGTTTAGTCCCATCGTTTAAATTTCTCTGTGCATCTTATGGTTTCCTTTTGCTTTGAGTTTTGTGATAATTTTGCACAATGCTAGTTGAGATCTGCACTGGGGATGTGGGTACAACACAGTCTAATATAGCCACTGAAATTGAAGTTGAGCTGGTTGCCTGATTTTTATGTTAGATATCTATGGCTAGACTTCTGTCAAATATATACACACAGAAAGTGATTCTGCTAAACAGAGTTTATTGTTTTTATGCAGGTCTGTGTAAGGTTTTAGTTCATTGTCTTACGATCACAGAGCTTAAACATACACAATATGCATAGTTAGACTGGGTAGTGTTAAATTAGTCTTTTATTTTGCTTTTGTTAAATTTAAATTTGACAGTGGTTTCTGAGCTGTGGCTCACAGAGGACCTGCTGGTGTTTAGAGGGGAGCAGTACAGTTCTGTGGCACTGACTGTTTCCAGCTGCCATTCACATTAAGAGAAAGCCACACACATGATGGGCTTGTGTAATGTCAATCTGTGGTTCCCATCATCTCTGGGTTGCTACAAAATTGTGGTTTGGAGAGGTACAGACTTTGTGCAACAGGAACTGGTAGGGGTTGTGTCTTCAGGTTCCTTTCAGTAAACCATGGACTGTCCAGTGGAAGCCTTTTGGAAGCCTTGAATTGGTGTGGTTTGTATTTCTTATGGTATGGATTAAAAAAAAAAAAAAAAAAAAAATCCTGTTTCACTGCAAGATTTATTTGAGCCGTTAACTGCTGTGATGAAGGTGATCCCTGAAGTCTTCAGCTCAAGCTTGGTAACAGATGACTTTGTCAGGATGGTATATTGGATCTGTTACAAGAAAATGAAATATGAGTTGAACAGATCGAGTTTGTCTTGTATTTTTGTTCTTGTAGTGGAAATTGTGTTGCACAGTCCTTCACCTGCTTATTTAATAAGGACAGATACACGCGAAGTGTATGTAACATGTCCACTAGTGTGCAACAAACACCAGCGGCTTACATTTCTCTCATTTAAAACAGAAAAAAACCTTGTCATGTAGTTGGTACTGCTTTTAGTAAAGCCCTTCTGTCCCACTGGGCTGATTGATCCTTTTCTCCCAAAGAACAGGGCACGGAATGGGCCTGGGCTTCTTGTTATCTCTTTCTCAGTGGTAGCTGTCTTGTATTTCTCAGTGGAGGGAGTTGGGGTGTTGGAGTGGACACTACCCTGGCGCTTTGTTACATTTAAAAGTATGACAAAATAAGAAAGAAATACCAATTTTGTATTCCTCTTAGAAAAGTGTTGTTTTCTTTGTGTGGCTAGTCCAAGGGAAAACAGCAGGACAGTGTGAGCCAGGCAAATGGGATTTGTTCTTTGAATTTGTGAGAGATACTTCTAGCTCAAGCAAAACCAGTTAAAGTATCTGATCTACTTATGGATTTATCAGATTTTTTTTTTTTCCTTACTTGGAGCAAACAGATGGAAAGTATCATGGGAACCAGAATGAATATAGCTCTTGGTAGGAACCAAAATGTGATTTGATCTACTAGCTTTTTCTTTTCTATTATTTTAATTCTCAGTATTGCATTCAGGGAACAAAATTAGTCTTCCTGTGGGTTATTCACCACCTGTAATTTTCCATAAGTGTTTCTCAAAGTCTACTGAAGTAACTGTTTTGTTTCACATATCAAAGGAAGTGAGATCAAATCCTGTTATGGTGTTCTTTTCCATCAGGTTAGTTGAGTTTTCTCATTTTAGAATAAACTTGTGGAGGGGATGGGCAAAAAAAATTGCTGTCCAATCAGCAATTGTTTGTGTCTTAAATATTAAAAATAAAATTGCATCTTGCCAAGATGAAATAAGAGAAATCTTAGAGAAGACTAGATATGAAAGACATCCCACAAATATGTGTGTGTAAATGTGCTTCATGTGAACATTGTCATTAGTGGGTTCAAGCAAAGACCCTTGCCTGTACAATAGTGTGTACATCCTCACTCTAGCCCTTAAATTGTCCATGATAAAAGAAATTCTGTTGTTTCTGTAGCCATGAGAGGGCAAACTGCTCATGGGCAACCTATGTGGCCCCTGACAACCCGGGGACTTCTGATTTTTCTCCCCTGTTTCCCTGTACAGTCAGAAGTGTCAAGTGATTAAGAGGTGGTGGTGTGTTGTTTTTTTTTTNTTGTTTTTTTTTGTTTGTTTGTTTTGTTTTTTGTTGTTGTTGTTTTTGTTTTGTTTTTGTTTTGTTTTAAGTGACCTTTTTGTGAGAGAGTGCCATTGTTAGAGCAAATTTGCTGTGGGAAGTGTTTGTACAACCTCCATGGGGACAATGTTTTCCTGGAATCTGAGGTGCAACATCTGGAGAAAATGACGTTCATAACAAACATAGGGTCAAGTCACCTAGCCTGAGTGAGGCAGAGTGCCCAACACCAGACTTAAGAGAAGGTTTGCCCTTTTCGAGTCATTTAGTATGGGAAGATAAAACTTTTCTCCCTGAGCAAATGAGCAACAGAGTGTATTGCTTGGTGGTTCAGGCAGTGGTATTCATCATAAAAGTATGATGGTAGGAAATTGCGTCTGTTACCCATGCCTTATACAAATGGCCAGACTATTGGGGAGGGAACACAGAAGACAAAAGCAAAATATTGTCTGTCTTTCATATGCATGTAAAAAATAGATATATGTATAATCTGTCACTTCCAATTCTGCAGATATATTCTAATTTCATCCAATTAGCAGTGACACAAATACATTCTCTAGGCTAGCAGCCCAGCTTTTGGTGTCTGAAACTTTGTAGTGTTGGCAACGGGATTCACTGTGGAACCTGCTGCTGTGTAACCAGGGCTGCAAGCTCTGCTCTTCTGCATTTGTCCTCCAAGTGCATGTCTTGCATGGAGAAGTGTTGGATAGACTTTTTTGCTGGGTTCCCTATAGGTGTTGACAGCAGAAGCTATCAGCAGGAAGCTGTGGAAGAAGAGATTTCAAAAAGGGGGTGTAGTGCTTCAGAAGACAAGAAGGCGAGAATTTCACTGTTGGCTGAACTCTTGGGTCATTGGCATCAATGTGAATTTTATCACAATCTTCAATTTGCTGCATCCTCTTGGAAGTCCAATTCACGAGAGAAGCACAGCAGCCTAGATTTGTCTCTGGCTCTGGTCACTTTTGTACTGTTCTTGTGACACACAGCCATGAGTCCAGTTTTAAGTGAGTAGTAAAACTGAGTTTACAGCTGTGGTATTGAGTGGGTGATGTGCACTAGCTAGCAAGAATGCCTAAATATAGTTAAACTAGTTCCTTTTCTTCTGCGGCCTGCTCAGAGACTCAGTGTTTGAGACGTATTTGGTGAAGAACTGGAGGGCACATGACGCTGTACCTGTTTCCTTCAAAGCTCCTCCTTTCCCGCCCTTACCTCTGATCTGTATTTTGTACAACAAAAGAGGGCATTTCTTTCTTAATTAAAATTTTGCTTCTCATCACTGAAATTCTTCTCTTTAAATTTTAGTTTGGTGAATGTGTCCAAAGAAGAACCAGTCTGATACTCAGTTGCGTCCTGGCCTGCACACCATTAGCTGGCTGTTACAGCTGTTCTGCATTGCGACAACAGTGACTCCCAGATATTTAAGGTTTTGCGAGGTGTTAAAAGGCAAGACCAGAATGTGTAACGTAGAAATGTAGGCACAATTTTAAAGGAGCTATGGCTGAGTACTGAAATGTGTGCAGAATGGTGGTAGTGGGGATGAAATTGCAGCTTAACTAACTGTGGGAATCTTGTTGACTTTTCCTGGTGATGTGACAGCTGCCTGTTGTCCCAGGGCTGGGGCAAGACCCCCTGAGACTGAAACATGCCCAGAGGTGGCCAGGCTGTGTTCTGCTTGTGGTAGAAAACAGATTCTGTGAACTCCCAGTGCCTTTTGCAAAGTACCTACTTACCTCAGAGCTGATGATAATTCACTGCGGTTTCTTAAAGTCTTTTGCCAGTTAATTTACAAGAAGAAACCTTGGAGACTTGCTTTCAGTTAAATCCCTCCCCAACCTCCACCATATTACAACAAATCTTTTTGTTTCAGGCAGATGTTTCTGTACCCATTCTTTCTCCTGCTTCAGAGACGGTCAGTACTTGTCAGATGCTAATAAAATTGTAGTGGATGGAGATGCTGAAATGGCATCCCTTTGGTACAACTACTGCATTCCAGGGATAGCCATAACTGCTATCTGTCAGAGGCAGGGAGCCATTTCACTCTAGCACAGATGGTTTAGTGTAGCTGGAAGAGAGCGGGGGAGTGAGAATAAACCCCACCTGAGGGCCAACAGGGGAATCGTGAGCCTTGCAGCCTTCCAATTGGGTTATAGGATAGGGCAACATCAGAGGGATGTGACCTGCCACAAATAATACACCGAGGCCTTAGGTGGGATTTACAGCTCTGTATTCATCTGCCTGGCCTATATGATGTCCGATCTAAAGAGGAGCCTGTTTAACTCCAGGAGGCAATGTGTTGCTTGGCTGTGCTATTTTTTCAGCATCCATAGAAAAACTCCTGAACGAACAAAAAACTCCACCACCACCAAAAACCTCCACTACCAGTAAGAAACTCCTCTTTTGGCTTATGTGCCAGGCATAACAACCAGGCATGAAAGCTGCTTGGCACCAACCAACCCATGCATTTTGAGTTTTTTTTACTATAATGTCTTTTGTATTCTGTAAGATAATTACTAGGCTAACTTTGTTAAAAAAGGAACCAAACAAAAAAGGGAAATTGACACAGCGACTCCTTTTAACAGGATTACAAGGAGCAAGAACGCTTCCTTTTTGTGCCTGAAATACTCTTTTTAGCCTGCTTCTTTGTCCACTCAGGGAGGACAAACTAAAGAACATCTACCAGGCTCCACGCACTCTTCCTAGCTCTAATTGCTGAGACCTCTCTTGTGATCTCCTGTGGAGGGACATCCTGCTGAGAGTGAGCCTGATTGCTCTGCAGAAATTGCTTCGTGCTTCTGAAGTCAAGTGCTAAGTCTCCACCACTGTGGGAGAAGATAACTTTAGAAACAAATGAGGTTTTTAGTGATGAATGATAGAGACCAGGCTGGTGGGTTTCCATTTCTATCCCACCATCCCTCCTACCCTTCTCCCAAATTTTTACTGCCGTTATCACCATATCCAGCTGGGATTTGTGAACAATTTGGCTGACTTTCAGAGCACTGTGGTAGGTATTGCTGAAGCCAAGAGGAATGACTTGAAGAGGTGCAATAAGAGGAGAGGCTGGTGTGTGTAGAGGTATTTTTCCAGTGGGAGCTATTTATCCTCTGATTATTTTTGTGCCCTCTTCTGTATTTCTCTTATTTTTGTCTCCTGGAGACCTATGTCTTTAAAACCACAAACAAACATGGACGGCCACTCTATTCCAGGAGCAGTTCATCAAAGCCCTCTTCATAGTGCTTTTTACACTTCTGTAGATGAACCTCCTCAATTAATTTTCCATTTCTGTTTCAGAATTTCAGTTGAGTTGCAGCTGAGCATAGAGGTAATGGCCTACTTGGCAACAATTTTCCTTCATTTTCTTAAATGCCAGAGCCAGTCTATCTTCATTTAACTCTGCCATGTTTTATTTAGGCTCCAGCCCAATCCTGCAAATCCCATAACACAGGTGTATCTTACTACCTTGGTGTACTATGGGATGCTGCTTTTTAGCTAGCGGTAACTGTGTGATACTGGTAAGAAAGCAGAGCAGTGAAGCAACTTGACGAGAGTGACAGGGCGGACACATAGGCTAGTTGAAAGCGTACATTTTTATTATTTAATTTTAACTTCCAGTTTTTGAGTATATAGGGCTGTGCATCAACTACTCAACTAGAAAAGCTACCATGATGGCCAAACTTGGCTAACTTTTCAAACTAAGGGTTGGAGGATTAATTGTATTCAGCTGTAGAAGTGGTGTGTCTCCTGACCTCCATCCTCTGCCTTTGGGGTAGCTGAGCTCTGCTGGGAAAGTGCCTAGGGTTGCAGATGTCATGCTGCTCAGTAATAGAAGGGGAGCTCTGCAAGTGGGCATGGGAGATTTGAGACCTTGGGCTGCTGAGCTGACAGCAGAACTATACCTTAGGGAAGTGGTGCACACTGCTGCTTTCTGACTTGTAGTACCTCCTCCTTACCATTCTCAGTACCGTTCAGGTTGCCTTGGTGCCACGTTTAAGAAATGTAGGGAACAGCAATTTTAACTTCCTTACTTATTGGACCATGTCATCTGTCCATAAAGACCTGAAGATGAGTAGAGTCTGATTCTTAATGTTGCTGTGCATCACCCTTCTGCTCCTTAATGCTGCTCTTCCTGCTGTAGTGTGGCAAAGATGATGGGCTTAGGTTGGAATGTATCTGAGAGTGCAATGCTCTCTGCAGTGCACCTGTAGATAAATATGCCATTGTACACAGAATATTTCAGTTTTAATTCCTGTTTGTCAGGTCTTCAGTGGTGGCCCAATGTTCAGTAGTGTGTGTGGTCATTTTTCGGTACCTTGGATTCCCAGGTTATTTCCCATCTGAGTATTAGCTAGGCCTGCTCTGTTTCTAAACTCAGATAAATTGGTGTATCTTGCCCAGCTGTAGGCAGCACTGGGTTGTAGGCTCTATATAAAGATGCTTATATGGAAATAGTAAAAAATGGCATTTAATGTATTTCACTGTGTGGCTGAATTATTGAAGAGCTGCATATAGTCTGAAAAATGAAACCAAACTGTATTAATAGAAATGGAACATGTAAGAGACGTAGGCCAAACTTCAGTAGTACAGCATTTTCAATATGACGATATTGTGTCACTGTGAAAAGGCTGAGTGGGTATTCCTTTCAGTTAATATCAGCCTCATATTAGGGGATTGTTACCAGTATAATGCTGTCTGCTCTTCAGAAGGTGCCTAGTCAGAATTATATTAGCTGAGAGCTCTGTGTGCTGGATGAAAGAATCTGACTTAGTCCTGTGGAATGTGTGTGCGTGTTTTTGGAATGGAGAGCTGAGCGGGTCCTCAGAATTGCTTTGGGATATGGGAAGACTGGTTTGTTTTACATCTCTGTGGGTCAGATCAATTAAAACTGAGTTTTAATTGTAGCTGTACCAGCTTACCCATGCAAGATCTCCCCCTGCTGCCCCATAGTTACAATAAAAATGGAGCTCGACTGCTTTACATCATGTGCAATTACCAATATCAATATCAGATTTGCACTAAAGGGTGAGAGTATTTCTAAATCAGAGTGGGAACATGGAAACTGTCTCTTCTCAGTCAATACAAAAGTGCAGAGGGACAGAGGAAAAAGCCTAATGTTGCTCAAAAAGTGTTTTGTGTATTCAGAAGCTGATAAAGAACTGTGAGTGGTCAGCTATTAAGCAGAAACTGGGAAACGCTAGTATTGGTCAGAAATGTGGCCCTAGACAGGGGCATGAATGAGTTTTTAGAGCTAGATATTTGCCTCTCTCAATTCCCTTGATGTTAAATTGAGGTTTGATCATATTCTGATCTCTCCTGTTATGTGGATTCCTACTTTAACAGGCTGCCTTTTGAGGGTGATCTAATCCTCCCATGACCTAAACTTTCCTCTAATCCGTATCAGCACTGTAGCTGGTCAGACACATGTGGATGCCCATCTTTTAGAAAGGTGTTGAGATTAGGATCCAAACCTCTAGTCTGAATGACATGAGCCCTTAGTGGTATCCCTGCAGCACAGGCAGAGGAGCGCTGGCGTCTGCCTGTGTGATTCATGGGCCACGTGGCTCCCAACCACGCTTGAGGGTTCAGTAACCACAATGAGAGCTGGCGCTGATGTGTAGTGACACAGAGAGGGGCAGGCTGGCTGCACCTTTAGCTTTTTCTCTGCCTGGGTACTACTTAAATTGCAACAAGGGACCAAATGTATTAGGACAAGCTATGGCTGTATGGTGAAATCAAGGGGTGAGAGTTTCTGAAATTGTATCTGCTTTGGCTTTGAGCTAACTAGTTTGGAAAATGATAATCAAGAAGAAGTAATAGTGTGGACTTCAGAGATAAGTGCCCAAAGACATAGAGGATCCTTGTGCGTGTTTGGCCTGAAAACCCTGTTTAAACACTGTGGGTCTATTAATCGTACTAACTTGAGGTACCTAACCAAATTCTGTGCCTGCATTAGTGCAGTCTTTCCAGTGGCTTTCTACTGTCAGTAGGGCAGAGAGTGTCTGGATAACAGAATTTAAGGCATCTTCTGAAAATGATTCAGAAGACCTTGCATTCCTGTGGGAAGTTTGGGGAACCTGGAGTGATGATGGTCCATGCTCAGTGCTGCCATCCAAATCTGACAGGATGCTCTTTCACTGAAGTTTGTGCTGGTGCATCTTTGTCACAGTGAGGGCCTGTGCAGTTAGCACTGGGGCATCATAAATGCCTTATCTTTGTTGCTATGAGCCACTGTGAATTGCAGGTGGGGTATTTATGCTATGAAACAGAGTTGCCTACGTTTTTATCAAGTGTTTTATGAACAGCTTCCCTTCTTACAACTGGGACAGGAAATTAGGGGTGGCTGCTAAATTTGTATTTGCAAGTTTGAGGACAAGCAGGTTAGCAGAATTTCAGATAAAAACTCTAGTCTTTCCTGTTTCTTCCTGTAAGTAGATGCTGAAGTCTCAACATTCATAAGGGTCCATCCTGTGAATGATGCTAAAGCTGAAGCAGTTTAATTATGCTGGAGAACCATGATAAGTTGTTAATCCACTGCTCTTGAGGATAGGAATGAGAGAGACCCATTCAGGAAGATATATTGCTTTCAAGGATAAGCTCAAAGAAAATCAATCTATACAATCTGCAGCCAGCAGAAAAGGCTGCTTCTGTGTTGGTTGGAATTGTGTTTATCCCAGAAGTTTTAGCCATGCTTGTCTATAAATTGCTGTAAATTTTCAATTTCAGTGTATGTTGTGGTCTGTTGTTTTTTCTTTTTTAAATTTTATTTTAAATTTTTTATTTTACTTTTTTGTGTGTGCTGCTATGCAACAACTATATTAGTTGGTATCATGCTTCCGCATCTCAGGGAACCATCAACAATTTCATACCTCTTGTTGCTGTGAGACTACTGTTCATTTCAGAACTCAGAAATCTATATTGAATTTTAAGGTATTTATTGTTTTCACAGTAATTATTTCCTTTCAGTAAATTAAATGGCTTTGATGTTAATGAACAGCAAATTAAGAGAGGACAAAGAACAGGAACACTCCATTTCCTGGTTATTCAGTATTAACAGAATAATTTTGAAGGCATCATCCTAACTTAGCTGAAATCAATGACTTTGTATAGGATCTGGAATATATGGGTTTAGTCCCTGACTCTGCACAGGCTCTCAGATTAATCTGTCTGTGATCTTGAGATGCTTCTTGGATATAAATAATGCTGCCACAGTAGCATCAGGTTCATCCTATCATGACAGAGACTGTGTTCCTTCTCCTGTGCCTGTCACTACTCACCTGGACCAGAGTCCTGTGCTTTATTTTCTAATCTTTTACCAATAGGAAGTCCAAGGTTGATACTGTGGGCTAAGGGAAAGAAACCTTCTGTTATTCATGTTGGTTATTCTGAACACTTTAGTGGGTATAGGTGTGTGGTGGTGTGTTTTTTTGTTGTTGTTGG